>WIGN01000033.1:0-225765 GCA_014235955.1 Colletotrichum sojae
CTTCTTCTTCTTCTTCTTCTTCTTCTTCTTCTTCTTCTTCTTCTTCTTCTTCTTCTTCTTCTTCTTCTTCTTCTTCTCCTTGATTGGCCGTTTGTTCGGATTCGAGGGAGTTCGAAATTCCAACGACGGAAATACGCCTGTCTGCGGCCACATTGGTTTAAGGTTTCATGAAAAACCGATTTCATCCCCTCCAGAGAGGTCATCTGTTTGCCTGTCACGACCAGCCGCGCCAAAGACGGTCCGCCGAGCCAGGGACTGTCGTCCGACATGCAGAGCCCTCGTGGCAAGAACCCCTGAGTCGGCACTGATGTCTGTCACGTTGCCTTTGGCAACACAACTTACCCCTTCTTCCTTAGCTGGATCATCTGCAGAACCTGGTCACACAATGCCGGTGAGAACTGTTATAGAAACATCTCTCTCGCAAATCTTCGTTCTGGTCATGCAGAAAAGCGGTGTACCTGCAGGCGACTTCGTCATCCGCCTCCGGCTGGCCACCCATCGACTCAGGTAAGAGCTGTGATTGCTGAGACGCAGTCGGTCTGCGAGGCGGTGGACATTTCGAGCAGTACGACGGCTTCACCTCGGCACCTACGACGCCTATCATTGTGCCATCAGCGGATCGACTTGGCTTCCTGGTGCCGCATGACAGCCCTTCACCGCTCTCCATCGGTCGCCCTGCCCGATATGAAACAAACAGTCGAGCTCTGGGGGTTCCCTATACACAAACGACCTGTCCAGTCTGGGAAGAAACACAGGCTCATTCCAGGCCTCACTCTGACTTTGTCAGTTTATACCACAACTGGCCAGAACCTGTCTACATCATAGGCTGTTTCGGCCTCCAGCGCAGCATCGACGACTGGGTGGCTGCATTGATCCTGCTACGCGAAGAATTCCAGGAGGCTGGATATGCTTCTTGCTGGGAGCCGATGTCATATGCCATTTGATTCGATGGCGACCGAGATGTCATGCTACAGTGCAAACAGAACCGGTCCGGCAACTGTTCCGTTAACCTAGCATAGTCGTACGATCAGGGCCAAGAGGCACCCTGCCGCGGCCAAGTGGTGCAAGAAAACGAACGAATCTGTGACCAGCCGCCCCATCCGTCGTTGGCCATATGCCGGAGCGATAGGGTCGACCTCGCCCGGCCGTGAAGGAAATTGGCCCCCGAATCGGTATGGCTTGTACCGGCTTGCTGATTATTGGCAGGGCGGAATATGCCTTCGCGGCACGAGATATGCTACCTTTCTCTTCGAGTTAAACCGGCCGATGCCCTTCCTAGACTGCCCATGCATGCCGACCTCTGACCATATTCCTTCTTCATACAGTTATGGATGGTTCCAGACGACCAAGATCGTCGCAAAAGTTCCTCGACCCTGAATCGACTAGAGAGATCAGACAGACTGTTGGAGAGCGCAGGTGGATCAAGCAGAGCTTCCTCCGCGCGTGCTACAAGTTGTGCCTTTATTGCAACAGCAAATCATGATGATCTTCGGTGGTACGACAATCTCCGGGAACACGGACAACGCTCGGTAGGTACCCTTTCATGATTTCGGTTCACTCGTCCTCGCCGTTGGCCAACCACTCTCTCGACACTCTCCGGCATCTCTGGATTCGTATCCCTGATGGCAAAACTGGCCTTCGCCCTGTGTACTCTCACGGCTTCACGCAACGGCCCGCGTGGACATCTCATCGGTTGGCTACATTTGCTATCCCCCCTAGAGGCTTATCTGTCCGAGGCGGTCTGCAATCACCTTCTGGTGCTATCATTACTATCATTACCAAGCAACTCGACACTGAAATTCATCATCGTATAAGTAGCCGGGATGATCAAACGCTGCGTATGGAGTTCTTTGGTCGAATCTCTGCTCCATAGTAAACCCTCCTACATTATCGATCAATACCCATATCGCCATCTGAACCATCGTCATCAGCGACTAAAATGCGTTCCTTGATACTCGCTGGCATCTTTTCCTTGATAAACTTGATAGCTGCCATGCCAGCTATAACACCCGAGCAAGCAAGCCACTACAAATATCCCTGGAAGAATATGACCTTGAGCAACCTCGAGTTGGTCTGCGCTAGGGCAGGAGACAACGAACTATACACATGTTCATTGAAATGTGAGTTTAAAGTCAGAACTCGTTGCTTTATTCGACACTGATACGAGTCTTCAGTTGACTTCTACGACTACAACACCGAGGGCATAATCGACGTCAACGGCGCGCACTGCAACACCGCATGGGAGTGGGACGGCATCACTCCGCATCACGGCCCCAACAACAACTTCCCGAACAATTACGCCGACTGTTGGAGTGCCAGAGGGAATATATTCATGCTCAAGGTCGTCGAGTTCCGGTCCGCCTCCAAGTTTGAGATCTACGTCGCCCACCTGTGGACGGATCCAAGGTTAGAGTAAGCGTGCAACACGGTCAACGATCCCGGGTTTTGTTCTGTGTAATGGCTGATTTTCTGATGAAAGGTTCTTCACGCCTCCACAAAACAGCCGCAAAGCCATGGTGGAAATCAAGATACCAGATGCGCATCCCAGCCCACCGCTCGCTCCCTATGTCCCCGAAGTCAACCAGTTCAAATTCATCGCCACGGCAACGATTTCGAGACGCACAGACGGGTTGTCGTAGCGGCCGGCGGCTCCCCCACCTCCTTGTCTTGAAGAGCTGGTCAGAGTCGTGTGCAGGCTGTCCGTTCGGAAGAACTTTCCTTTGTTTTACCACCGCCTCATGTTGCTGAAGTTGGGACGGTTTCTCCTTGCGGTGAATTTGGGTGTTTCGAAGAGGCAGCTGGGAAGATACTTGTACCCGTGCCCGCCCCCACTTTAATTGGAACTCGATGACTCGTCACCCACTAAAGTGGGTGCTAAACACCCATATGTCAATAACACCCATATGTCCAAAAAATCCCTCATTTTCAACATCAACATCACCACCTTCAATCCAAGCCACCACAATGACCAAATTTGACCAAAATGAAGAGGAGCGTATCCAGGAGGCCATTCTGTCGATTCGTGAAAACCCGGACTTGAAGCTTACTGCAGTTGCTGAGAAATACCAGATACCACGCAAAAAGCTATATCGCAGGCTTTCAGGGACAACATCTCTCAAGGACCGCCCAGTGCATGGCAAAAAGCTCTCCTGGGACCAGGAGAAGGCTCTTTGTCACTATATTGATCGAATGGATCATCTGAATCTTGCCCTACGGCGAGAGCTTCTTGTGGATGCTGCCAATTACCTCTTGGCTAAGTCCCATAAGGATCCTGAGATGCCTCCTCCAACTGTCAACCCTATGTGGGCCAGTCGCTTCATCAAGAGGCATGGATACTTCTACGCCAAAGAGAAGACCCTTGATATGGAGCGGAAGAAGTCTGAAGATGTTGAGGTTATCAACAAATGGTTTCTGATGCTGCAAGAGACTATTCAGACCCATGGCATACCACCCTCTGATATCTGGAACATGGACGAGACTGGCTTTCAAATAGGACTTGGGAAGGATAAGATGGTCATCACCAAACGCAAGAGGGCCCATTACTTCGCCATCCCAACCAACAGAGAGTCAGCAACTGCGATCGAAGCCATATCTGCAGCAGGCGATTATATCCCTGCCTTCTTGATCCTTACTGGATCTGTTCACATGAGCAGGTGGTACAGCATCAAGGACTTGGAAGGAGATACAGTGATTGGAGTATCACCAACTGGTTATTCAAATGACCAGATGTGCCTTGATTGAATCAAGCACTTCGATCGATACTCAAAGAGCCGGACCCAGGGCCACAAGAGACTCCTTCTGATCGATGGATATGGATCTCATCATACTGTTGAGTTCCTGCAGTACTGTGAGGATCACGAGATCATTCCCTTTGGCCTCCCTCCTCATTCAACCCATATCCTTCAACCACTGGATGTGGTGGTGTTTCAGCCTCTCAAACACTACCACAGCAAGGCTGTTGATACTATAGTCAGGGAAGGCTGTACCAATATCACCAAGCTAGAGTTCCTGGGTTTCATTCAGTCCATCCGCAAACAAGCCTTCAAGCATTCTACTATTATATCAGCTTTCAGGAAGACTGGGATCAACCCATTCAACCCACAAGTGGTGCTGGAGAAGATTGCAACCCGAGATGGCTCCCCTCCTACATTAATAACACCACCCAATGCAGTGTCGCCATCCTCTTCCTCCTTCAGCACTCCTTTGACTATCAGGAAGCTCAGAAGAGTGGCAGATAGGCTCTCAAAGGCATCAGAGATTATCAACGATCAGATCGAAGAGCTGACTGGAGAGGTCTCGCCATTCAGCCACAACCTGGATCGATTCATCAGAGGGGCCTTGACCCAAGGATCTGAATTGATCCAGGTCAAGAGAGACCTCTCAAGGACAAATCTAGCTGAGAAAGTCCGCAAGGCTCGTCGTCAGGCAAGAAATACACAACTACAAACAGGAGGGGTTATCCAAGTCAAAGATGGAAGGAAAATGGTACAGCAGAGGCAGGAAAACGAGTATGCAAAGGCTGTGAGAGTAATACAGTCCCTGGATCAGAAGTTCCGCTACACCACCAAAAAGGGAGCTTTTGAGGCCGCGAAAAAGGCTCGGAAGATGAGGATCGACGGGAGATTACAGCCATTATATATAATTGATGGTGAGGGTTGTGGTCGCTGGTTGAAGAGGGGGGAAGGGTGGGAATAGCTTCAATTGATCATTTTGGACATATGGGTGTTATGGACATATGGGTGTTTAGCACCCACTTTAGTGGGTGACGAGTCATCGAGTTCCAATTAAAGTGGGGGCGGGCACGGGTATTGACGATTGGAGAAGAACAGAATTGAAAACCTGCGAAAAGAAACAGAAAGCAGTGATGTGTCATCTGTTAGATTAGTATGTCCAGTATCGATGAACATCTACTAGACCAGATGCCCAGACAAACCACTGGCACAACTTGCCGACGGGACCAAAAGGGGACTTGCATCCGACTGGAGTGTGATTCGGATTCGCAACCTTAAAGAGACAAGCCAGACAGACCATGGCCCTGTCGCCCCCGTCTGCTTTGGTTCCCAAAGAGGAGAAATCCGGCGAGGGATATGAAATAGCAGGCCGTGATGCCCCTGACCCGTCCGCCGGGTCAGATTTCCGACGGGATTTACTCGGGCCAGGGGACCGGGGCAACATGTCGGAGGATTTATCGGCGCTGGCGGGGCGGCTCCGGTGATTTGTTTCTCGGGAGGACGATCCACGATTTGCGGAGTGTTTCTCCCGTCTACGATCAAGCTTTGAGCTGCTACTGCCAAGAGACCGCGCCTCTTTTCTCGGCCCCTCTCAGTTACGGGTATCATGCCGGGACTATTGCACTGCATTGCGGCCGCAAGACTTAATTCGCCGGGCGTAGTATTGGCACGAACTCTCAAGCCGAAGAGGTATAGGAGACGACGGAAAGGGAAAACACCACGGCAAGGTATCCGGCGAGAACTCCGTCGGAGGGGGGCAACGTAAGCGTTTACCCGTTTGAACGGACGATCGACAAGTCACGTCGTCAAGACTTCCCAAGTACGCATGTCAAATCCTCGATTAGACGTGCGATTTCCAAAGCCATCTCGAATTGGAAAGAAATGAGGCTTGTTAAGATTCAAACGCCAGGAGGTCTAGGTTTGCTGTACACCTAGCTTACTAGCAAAGTCGACACCTAATAATTGGAATCGGCACGTCCCCCCCGGGTCCGTGGGACGCGCGGGAAGAGACGGTGATTTTTTCGTGTCATTGGCACGTAGTATTTGCGAAACGAGAAAAGAAGGTTCGGCGTTCCTGGTCCAGATAATTGAAACGCGCAGACCTGCGCGTTTGAGATCTTGCAACCTTAAAGTCTGATCCCAACCACAGCAGGTGCCGGAACACTTTCTTCACTTGGGACGAAAGGGGGAAGCCCGCCCTGCAATATCCGCGGTAGAGAAGTGAAATTCTACGACGTTGGCTGTCTGAACCCTCGCATCTGGTCCCCGGCAAAACGCAGAGCTGGGCGGCCGCCTGCTTCCCTCGTAGCAAGGGGAAGGGCCTGCCGGCAAGGAGAGGCGAGAAACGGATATACCCGCAGGGGACCAACTCTCTTTGACCTCGTGATCCCTCCAGCTTCGCCCTATACATTCCGTGCAGCGGCTCTCAAGCCTTTCCTTCTTGCCTCTGCAACGCTGGCCAGTTCCTGAATCCGTAGAAACTAATCAATCACGGCCCTCTGAGAGACTCTCAACCCGCGGCTCGATAATATTCCTCAAACCTCCCGCTCCCTCCCCCTTCGAGTCTACGCGTCGAAAAGAAAAGGCCAGCCGGCATGGCTCCTCTCAAGGCCCTCCTCGCCCTGGCGGCGGCCGCCGCGACCGTCGACGCCGCAAAGCTCATGTCCCGCGCGGCGACCTTCGCCTCGGGCGTGTCCATGGTGAACATGGCCGCAGAAGACCAGCAGATCAACCTGCAAATCGGCCTCAAGCTGCAGAACATCGAGAAGTTGGAGCCCATGCTCAAGGACGTCTCCGATCCGGACAGCCCCAACTACGGCAAGTACCTCTCGGCCGCGCAGGTAAACGACATCTTCAAGCCCGCCGAGCAGTCCGTCGCGGCCGTCCAGGCCTGGCTCGCCAACGAAGGCGTCAAGGACGTCTCGTACACTGACGGCGGGCGGTTCGTCAACTTCGCCACAAACGTCTCGACCGCCAACAGGATGCTCGGCGCCACCTTTGCATACTACGACGTCCAGGGCACCATGAAGTTGCGCACGAAGGAGTACTCCCTCCCCAACGGCATGGTGGACCACATCGAGCTTGTGACGCCGACAACGTACATGGGCAATATGAAATCCGACCCGGCCTTCATCGACGCCGCGCTTCCCCCGGCCGCCATGGCGCCGCCGCCTCCGATCGCCCGCAGGCAAGGGCAAAACCCGGGAGCCACGGCGAACTGCTCCAAGGCCTTCACGCCGGCGTGCTTCGAGCTGGCGTACAACTACGGCGCGTACCAGGCCGATCCCGCCGCCGGCAGCCGAGTCGGCTTCGCCAGCTTCCTCAACCAGTCCGCGCGGCAGGACGATCTGACGGCGTTCCTGACGCGATTCCAGCTCCCGGCGCAGTCGTTCAAGAGCGTGCTCATCAACGGAGGACAGGATCACCAGGACCCCAAGGGCGCGATCGGCGAGGCCAACCTGGACGCACAGGTCATGTCCGCCACGGTCAAGAACCTGCCCATCACGCAGTTCATCACGGGCGGCAAGCCTCCCCTGATCCCGAACCTGCGCACGCCGACCCAGGCCGACAACCAGAACGAGCCGTTCCTCGACTTCTACCAGTTCATGATGACGCAGGAGAACAACGCGATCCCGCAGGTCATTTCCGTCTCGTACGGCGACGACGAGCAGACGGTGCCCATCGAGTATGCCACCCGCGTGTGCAACCTCATCGGGATGATGGGCCTTCGCGGGGTTTCCATTCTCGAGTCGAGCGGCGACACCGGCGTCGGTGCCCCCTGCCGAGCCAACGACGGCAGCAATGCCCTCCAGTTCACGCCGACATTCCCCGCGACGTGCCCGTACATCACCGCCGTGGGCGGCACGCAGGCGTTCGGGCCCGAGATCACATGGGTTGCCTCTGGCAGCGGCTTCAGCAACTACTTCAAGCAGGCGTGGTATCAGGAGGCGGCCGTCACCTCGTACCTGGCCACTGGGATCCCGGCCGAGACGAAAACCTACTACACGCCCTTCGCCAACTTTACCGGCCGCGGATTCCCCGACATCTCGGCGCACTCCGCCAGCCCGCCCTTCCCCATCGTTAACGCGAACAGGCTCGTGGGCACGGGAGGAACGTCGGCTTCGGCACCGCTGGTCGCTGGACTTGTCGGCCTCCTCAACGACGCCCGTATCCGCGCCGGCCAGCCGACGATGGGCTTCATGAACCCGTGGCTGTACAAGAGGGGCTTCAGGGGCCTCACGGACGTGAACACCGGCGTTGCCCAGGGCTGCGGCGGTGTGGACTTGCAGTCCGGGAAGCCGTTGCAGGGCGCCGGCGTCATCCCCTTCGCGACGTGGAACGGCACCCAGGGGTGGGATCCCGTGACGGGGTTGGGGCTGCCCAACTTTGAGCAGATGAAGACGATTGCGTTGATGAAGTAAGGGGGGGGGGGCATTTCCATAGACCGACTGCGGTTGCGTGTATTTAGGAATTTACATCATAGGCTGGCGTGGCCCCTTTTCGTAAATATGTTTACAGCAGGCAGCTGGTGTTCCTGCCGATCTTTTTCATCAGAGGCTATAATGTCTTGGCTAGCCACAGCCGCGTGTTGCCTCGCTGGCTTGACGATGTCTCAAGACCCAGTCTTCCGTGAGACCCGAATACCTTCGTGACTGAGACCTGGACTGCCAGCTGTCTCGCCCGACGTGGTCCACAGGAGCAACGTTCTGGGTTCGTTGACGCCATCCCCAGCATCTACACGAGCAGGAAGAGGCAGCACGTCTAGTCGCTCAGTCGGGGAAACGCCCCGAAGCCGAAGTGTTTGAGACGATGCCGTCTCTCGAGTCCCGCCGAGCCGGAGATGGCGCCAGATAGAGATGAAGCCTTGGAGTTGACGGGAGTATCCCGAGGAGATGCAGCAAGGATAAGACGGCAGAGAAATCAGATAACATGGCGATGGCAGAAAGTGGTGGCTGAGGGTAGCCCAGGTTTCACCGTCCGCGTCGTCCCAGGGCGACGGAGCGGCGCGTCGGCAACCGGTCACTTGGCGGGTTAAGAGACCATGAGGATGGCGTCCCTGGTGCCACGTTTCCTGGGACTCTGAAGAGTGAACGTCCGAGACTACAACCCGGCCTGGTTCGTTTCTGTCCTGCGAGTCTATGTGCCCTCTCGGCCGAATCGTACCTCCTTGTAACACTCTTCCGCAAGGCCCGACTGTGGCGGCCTCAAGATGAGAGCAGAGGTTCGGTGGCAGCAAGTGCCAGCATCAGTAACCACTTGGCCTGGAAACACCGGGCAGGAAAGCCCGTTTACATGGCGATAACTAGAGAAATGAACGCCCCCGCAGCGGCAGATATTCCCGATCGACATCATGCCGATTTCAATATATCGGGCTCAGACCAACAGATGGTGACAAGGCTGGCGCTTACAAGCTGCCATGGAAGCCCACGAGAAGTTGGGCCAGAATAAACTATCCTCTTGGCAAATTCGACATGAGAGCCCGTCCTACGAGTCCCATAGGCTTGGGACCGGCTCCCGACCAGATTGAAATGCCTGCTCTTCCCGCGTGGCCAGCTCGGTTTTTGCCTTCTTTCTTTTCCGAGTTTGATTAGATGGCGGCACACAAATTTCGACATTGTAGCCCTAACTCGTGGGCGAGGCCCGAGCCCTTACACTAGTATCGTGGTAGTGACAGCTGAAGTCTCGGCGACAGGAAAGAGGCTTTTCAGGGGTAAATTGGGACTGGCCGTCTCCTGAATCGCAGACAGACCGAGTTGCCTCGAATTTTCGGGCTGCCTCAGATGTTCCTTCGTGCTCAAAATATGAGAGCTGCCACCCGAAGGATTGGACTCGGCGGAGATATGTTGTCTGCCTTCCTTGAAAGGAACAAACCAGACTTCGCCGGACCCGAGGGCAGAAACCAAGCCCGATAAAAAGCAATGTTGCTTCCAAGTTCTGACCCATCTACCTTGCGGCGTTGTCTCAATTCTGGGTGTGATATCTTTCCAGAAATAGTCCAGCCACGTTGCCGTGAGGATGCAGCTTGATAGGCGTAACGGCACCAGAGCTCACGGTCCAGCCATGTCAACGTGTATTCCAGACCGCCGGCTGCGGGAAAGCGAAGCTTTGGCTGCATACCGTAGTTTGCATTTGACTTGGCTGCAGGGATTTTGTCGGCCAACTGTTAGTGTACTTCCTGGCGTGTCCAGCTCGTATCGCCTGCATGAGCCAGTGCACAAGATGGTCTGTGGCTTGTTTGCACAATTTCTCGTAGGTCTCAGAAGGACCAAACGGGGGGGAGTTTCTCACAAACTGCAGGCCTATTGTCAGTCTCTTCAAATCGAGTCGATTGAGGTCTTCTTGCAGACCGATGAGCGGTGAACTCTGAATCATGGGCAGCATGGGTTGATGTCCCATCTAGATCAATGCTGTGAGCTTGATGTAGCAAAGTAGGTAGACAGGAAAACATGGACCGGGATCGCAGTCCTTGTCAAGAGAGCTCGCATCGGACGATGGCCGTCTGAATGTATGCAGAAAGCCGTAGTTCAAAATCGGCAAATTTGGACAAGGCAACACCAGGATTGGTTAGTTGCCGGACGGGAAAATGGCCGGCCGGACAGCAATGCATGGGTAGAGCAATAGCGGGACACAAGATCTGCGTTGAGCCAGGGTTTGCGCTCCGAGAACCTGACGCCGACTGTTGGCCAATGATGTGGACCAGATAGCCTGGGGAGATGATGTGTCGACGAGAGGCGATGATGGCCAACACTCGTGGAGGGTCGTTGGCCGCCACGAGAGCTTGATAAAGGGACAGCGTTGACGAATTTCTCGTCTCGATAAACAAATAATCCGCTCAGCACTAGGTCGCACGTTCGAAAGCCCTGCGAAACGGACAAAACGAAATGCTGCCCCAATCAGCGACGGTTCAACGGACGGAAACAAGCCCATCCACACCGGCGCTGCTCGAATAACGAACACGGGCGCGAGGCTTGGTCCTTCTTGGGCCGAAGAGCCGGTCTTGTGGGTTCTTTGATAACTGTCGAGCCACCTCGTCAGGACCATACACAGCTACCTAGCGAGAAGCTGCAGCGAGCCAGGCCGGAAAAAGGAGGCGACGATACGTAGCCGAAAAGCGATGCAGCAGACGCAATCAAATAGCCGTAAAAGCGCCACCATCGGGAAGGATTGCTGATGCGGCCGGAACTGGTCCAATATTCTGGGTTGTGCAGCACGCCAGGAGATATCGACGAGCCAGCAGCGTATCGGATTCGACGTTAATTGCTTGGGTACCAAGATGGACGAATGCATAGACAGGGGTTCTGCA
Organism: Colletotrichum sojae; assembly: GCA_014235955.1. Classification (NCBI taxonomy): domain Eukaryota; kingdom Fungi; phylum Ascomycota; class Sordariomycetes; order Glomerellales; family Glomerellaceae; genus Colletotrichum; species Colletotrichum sojae. Next base: position 11,035 of record WIGN01000033.1, read on the forward strand.
GGATTGGCGCGGGAGACGGGAAGGAAAGGAGATTGCTTGATCGTTGTGTTGAGCCCAAAATTAGGTAGTAGTGTAGGTAGGCACGCAGCTGAGAAGAGGAAGGGGATTGGAGTCCTTTTGCAGATAGGTAGGCAGATAGGGACCATCATGTACCTGTCATTTTATGCATATTAGCGATAGACGCATGAATGCACCCACATGCAAGCCAATGGGAAACCTCCTGGAGCACATCTCCGGCCCGCTTGCTGCATAATCCTGAACACTGCAAGGGACAGGCTCCTCCGGATGCGGGATCGCCGTCCGGGATCAGCTGCCGTCCCTTCGTCACTGCATGTTTGTTTCTCCTACCACGTTTGGAAGTGGCAGCCCACCCACGTTGGCCATCACCCATCCAATTCCCCCACAGCGCTCCTCCTCCTCTTCTCAACCTCAACTTGGCCTCGACTACTCTCTCACTCACTTCCACAAGAGCCCCTAACGTTTGTTCTGCCAGGTGGGCAAGGTGCATAATCTCTTTGCAAGCTAATTTGGATGGTGTCACAGCTTCAGCAAGCCACATTATGCCCGCCGACTTGTCCTTCCCGCCTGCCCACCCGTCCTCGTGTGTCTCACCTGGCCTTGTATCTTCCATCTGAACGGGACCGCCACCTGGTCGAGCCGTGGCTCTCGATCCTGACCAGTCGCTGGCGAATCCCCTTCCCAGCAGGACTTTCGGCGCTCAGACACAACGATTGATTCCAGAGAGCCCACCATGGCCGGCCGTTGGGATCATTCATGCGAGTTTGTGCGGTCTGGCTCGAGCAGCGCCTGGCCCCAGCGTATCGTCGGATGTCAACATACAAAAACTTTTCACTACCTTGGGCAGGGACACACCCACCAAGCAGGCCTCGAGTCGAGCTCAAGTCGTGTCCTCTGGTGCTCGCGTCCGACTTCCACCGGAGCCAGTGCCAGGCAAAAGAACTATGAAACTTCACCGGCTCCATTTCCACACCACGAAGCACCGTTAAAACCCCAGTTCTTTCACATTTTCAGGTCGAAACGTCACCGAGAGAGGAGAAATCTTTGTTTCATGAGTCTCACTACCAAGCAGGCAAAGGGCAGCGGAGCCCCCAGGCAAAGCTTGTCATGGTGGAGTGCTATTAGCACCACAACAATAAGCTCTGCAGACACTGTTCGACTCGGTTTACCAGAGCCTTGGAAATACCTTGCAGGTCTTGCCGTCAACCAGGGGTCTGGGTTGGTTCGAGATGGTTTCCCCGTCTAAAAACAGCCAGCTTTCCAACTTGCAGACTGTGCGAGTTTAGCGCTGCCTCTAAGCGTGCCGGCTCAAGCCACTCGAGCGAACGGAAGCTCTCAGTGGCCAAAGACCCCTCGGTGAGGCTGAACTTGCGGCAAGCCCAGCCTAGAAGCGGAAAGGGGTCGAGGGACTCTATCCTACTCTCAGCTACAGATATCTGCTAGCGGCGCTTGAGAAATTCACCGTCTCGAGTCGACTTCAAAGCACTCGCCAAATACTCCTTGGCGTTGTCGTTGACTAAGGGGACGCCAAGTCAAGGCGGCCCTGGATGTTCCTGAACTAGATGCGCCAGAACTCGACGTTTCCCCTGGGAACTGACTCCTGAGTTCCTGATCCACTCGGCACGGCACGGTCTTGATCAACAAGAAGGCAACCCAAGCAGCAACTGGCCTTTTCCCGTGGGTTCTCGCCCGGGCCAAGAGCTCGATCGCCCCGGTCAGAACACGGGCAAGATCGTCTCTTTGAGTCGCGATTGGGTGGGCAAACACTGCTCCGTGTCCTCGGCAACCCGCGTCCTCCCGCTGTCCCAGTGCGTGAGCTCCCGTCCCATGCCATCTTGGCTACCTCATGACGGCAGTGTATACCCTGCTCGACCCGAACGGGAAACGTCCACGGGCTGGGGGTGTATTTGGCTTCGCAGGGGTGTCATGTCTGCTTTCGCAGTCTAACGGCTTGGCCATGCGGCGCTTGGGTAGGCACCGTTTACGCGATAAGGCCTCGACCTCCTTTGTCGCCTCCGGCTGCGCTACTACCTCACAATAAGGACATGTTCTTGTGCCATCTTTGTGCCTTCCTACCCGTCTCCCACGCAACGCACGGGTGGCGCCAACTTCTCGAGTACGAATCCAGGACAATGCCGCTTGTCACCAAAGCCGGCTAACCTGATGGTCCGCCTCGAGCGGGCGACTTAGACCGGTGGAACCAACCTTTGCACCAGGTCCGTCGAGTGCTGGCGAATCCCGCCGTTGTTTGTCCCTCTAAACATTCATGGGCGTGGTCCTTCATTGCCGCCGCCCCCCATGATTGCCCGTATCGTGATGGTGGTGCCGGCCAAGCCTGGCAATATTGCTCAGCTCCCGGTGGCCCCGTATGTGCCGCTGCCGCCTAGTCTGGTCTTTGTCCCGGTCTATCTTGACTGGCACACTTACAGAGACTATAGTGTGAACTCATCTCAGATATCTTGGGCCAGTTTCCCGTCCCCTCGGTGACTGGAACTTCTTCACCAGCAACCCACCCACTTGCAGTTCCTGATTCACTCTTTCTATACCCAGAAGCTGGAAGTGGTTTGACCAGGCTGTGGTTCGTTCGTTTCAAACTGTCCACAAGATGCAGGCTTTCAAGTCGTACTTCACGCCTGCCCAGGCGCCGGGCGCCGAGCTTCGCCAACTATCGAGCCCGACGTCGAACCCGAACAAACAACAGGGCCAGCAGCAGCAGAGTAACACGCTGTCCGCGCCGTCATCCTCGTCCGCTACACAGCCATCCGAGAAGCCGGGGCCGTACCGAAGCCAGAGCACGAGGACATCCGCCCGGCAGTCTACCGTGAGCTTGGCACTCACTGCCGGCATGCGGGATAAGCATGCCAGCAGCATCATCGATCTCAGAGCCGATGTCACGGTGCACAGCATCTATCAGGACCAGCTCAGGAAGATGTACGCGTCGGCTTGGAACCTGGGAGAAGGCGTCGTTCTCAAGAAGGGACGTAGTGACTTCGTGTGCGCCCCTCCACAGCTGGCGACAGTCCCCTACGGCTTCTATGACATGGTCCGCCAGCTCAACGTCAGCGTAAGTGAAGCTCAAGCCGTCAGATAGCTCGCCCGTCTCTAACCGGACCCAGTGTGCGATGACCGTCAACACGCCTGTTATTCAGTCCATCATTCATGGTCTTCTCAACAGCGGGGAGCCCAAGGACTCGATTCCCTTGGCCGGAGGTCTTCAGCTCCAGGTTCTTCAGCGGATGACTGATCTGCCACGGTGCCAAAAGCACCAGTACGCGGCTTTCATTCTCGATCCACCCCTGTTGACGGTGTGGGACGACGACGCGAACAGGATCCATGCTAGGGCCGAGAGTCTCGAGCACATGATCATCTCCTTCATCTGGAAAACCGACGACGGCGATGACGAGGACGGAGAGGAGAAGAACGAGAAGCTGCCCGATATCGCTATCGAGGAACTTTCACCTGCCGCTCTCGAGGAGGCGCTCAGGGCTGAGGCACGCCCGGTTCGAATGGCTAGCTCCATGGTCGTTGGATTTGCCCTGGGTCTGTCCGTCACATGCTTAGGTCTTGGTTATCGTGCACTTGCCCTGCAATCTGCTATCGACGGCACGTACACCCGTTGGGCGTTGGTGGCAGTGACACCTGCCACGCTCTTCATCAGCTTGGTAAGGCAATTCGGATATCTGGCGCGCCCAGTTCTGTCACTAACCGTTTTTAGTTCTTCTTCCTCTCAATTGCTGGCAACATTTTCCAGATCATCGGGCCCATCTCTGGCGTGCACGGAAACTCCAAGAACTACTCCGGAAAACCCCCCCGGCGGCTGAGTCCTCACCGCGGCGAGCTCCCACACGTCACTATCCAGATGCCTGTCTACAAGGAGGGTCTGAATGCAGTCATCAAGCCCACTGTCATCTCACTGAAGGCTGCCATCTCGACCTACGAGATGCAGGGCGGTACCGCCAACATTCTGGTTAACGACGACGGCATGCAGCTCCTCGATGCCGATGAAGCCCAGGCTCGCAGAGACTTTTACGAGGAACACAACATGGGATGGGTGGCACGTCCTGGCCACAACCCCAACCCCAAGAACCCTGGCGAGCAGCCTTTCATTCGCAAGGGCAGATTCAAGAAGGCCTCAAACATGAACTATGCCCTCATGACCAGCATCAAAGTCGAGGAGAAGCTTTTGCATATCAAGCGCGGCAGCAAGTGGGGCCAGGAAAGCGAAGATCAAGTCTACCAAGAGGCCCTCACTCAAGTGCTCGAGGAATCCGAGGGCCGTACCTGGGCCGATGGCAACATCCGCATTGGTGACTACATCCTCCTCATCGACTCCGACACCCGTGTCCCCCGCGACTGCTTCCTCGATGCCGTCAGCGAGATGGACGCTTCTCCCGAAGTGGCCATTATCCAGTACACATCTGGTGTGATGAACGTTTCAGATTCCTTCTTCGAGAAGGCTGTTACCTGGTTTACCGAGATGATTTACACCATGATTACCTTCGCCGTCGCCAATGGTGATATTTCACCGTTTGTTGGCCACAACGCCATCCTCCGTTGGTCTGCTATCCAGGATGCCGCGTCTTATTATGACGAGGACGATGGTTACGAGAAGTTCTGGTCCGAGTCCCACGTCTCTGAGGACTTCGATATGGCCTTGCGTCTCCAGACCTCCGGGTACGTCATTCGCTACGGTGCCTACACTGGTGAGGGATTCAAGGAGGGCGTCTCTTTGACCGTCTACGACGAGCTGGCCCGCTGGGAGAAGTACGCTTATGGATGCAATGAGCTGTTGTTCCACCCTCTTCGCTTCTGGCTCATTCGTGGGCCCTTCACGCCTCTGTTTCGCAAGTTCATTTTCTCCAACATCACCTTCTTCAGGAAGGTTACCATCATGTCTTACATTGGCACCTACTATGCCATCGGAGCCTCGTGGAGTCTGGGCCTGTTCAACTACTTCTTCACGGGCTGGTTCTTTGGCGAGTACGACAAGTACTACCTTGATTCGTTCGCCACGTATTTTTCTCTCATGATCGTTTTCCCCCTCTCCGGAAACATTGCTCTGGCCGTCCTCAGGTACAGGCTCGGCGAGAAATCACTTCTTGCAGCCCGTAAGCATCTCACCCCTACTTGCGTGTTGTCTTCGCTTACTAACATGATTCCACTAGTCTGGGACAACTTCAAATGGATGCCTGTCTTTTGCGTGTTCCTCGGCGGCATCCCATTACACGTCTCCAAGGCATTGCTCTGCCACTTCTTCGAAATCGACATCCAGTGGGGTGCGACGTCGAAGGAAGTCGAGAACGTCAATTTCCTTGAGGAGATTCCTAGGCTCATCAAGAACTTTGCCGGCACCTTTATCTTCTGCTTCGGCCTGACTGCACTCGTTGTTTGCGGCTACTACGTCTTCCCCGAGCAGTGGCAGATCCGCACATTTGCGACCATCTTCCCGCTGTGTGTCACAATCGTTTCTCACTTTGCGCTGCCGGTGCTACTGAACCCGGCCTTGATGAAGTTTACTTTCTAAACCAACAATTTTTCCTAACATTTTAATCACGACGCTTTGGAATCATAGACTTTGGGGTCATAGAAGGAGTTATTTTGGCAGTGGCGTTCAAAGGATGGACAGATCTCTATCTACCTGTTCAACAACTTCCAAAACTTACACGATCTATCTTCTCGGAGTTTACGTTCGATGTTTTGGGGGCTATCTTGTTACAGAATGATCTAATTTTCATGTTACAATTACATCAGATACCTGTTAAAAAAATATCAAAATTTCAATAATAACTCATTTGTGATAACACATAAAATGTCACGACCCTGTATTTAAAATGACAAAAGAGCCAAAAAAAAAAAAAAAAAAGGCGGAATTAGTGATCATGGCGGGCTAAACAAGTTCGAGTAATATGTTACTTGTCCAGGCCAGGTTTGTTGCAGCTTGCCATGCCTACCTTGGCCGAGACAACAAGCGGATCCAGGGGACAACTCTGGAATTCAACATCAACCTGAGCACCCTTCTGAACATTCTTCTGCCTGCCCGCAGCACCAAGGGAAGGGGCCTGAAATTTGCTTCCATATTATTGACCAAGGAACGGCTTCAAGGAGTAAAAGCGGATCTCTCGGGAGCCAAAACGGGGCCTGCACACTCTTCATCAATTAAACTGGAGCGTTCAGCGCAGGGTGGATACCTGGGAGTGCTGTGCAGATGACGTAAACTGCTTTTTTTGCTTGCGGACCTTGCAACACTCCGGGCCCGTGCACATGTGACCGGGTCCCCTCGTAGACCGCCCTGCCAGAGCGATAGGTTCCTGAATGTCCTTGTCTTGAATTATTACCTTGCGGTATCTACACGCTCTCACCCGACATCTTCTGCGCCGCTCCGAGATTTCTGTCCGTTCGCAGCAACATAACCACGCCGATTTGTAACGTCAACCGGGCACCAACAGAGAAGAGCTGTCATACCAGCCGACTGCAGCATTATCGAATCTCGAAAAGCACAGCACCAGCACCCCATGGACGCGCCCCTGACATCGCCAACATGTTCCACATTGTGAGCGCCGAGTCGCCAGTGCCGTCGGAAATGTTCGCGTTCCTTGCGCTGCTCTCCATCTCCGTCGTCGTTCTCCTGATCTTGCGCCATTACCTGCCTCTACGGACGACGCCCGCATTCTATTTGGTCCCCATCTTCTTCGCGCTATGGCTGCCCGCATGCATGGTCCTACTGGTACCCATCGACCTGGCCTCGAGTGCGAGAACCGACGATGAAGCCACTCGCGGCGTTTGGCTGCCCCAGCGCGTCTTGCTGGTATCATGGAGGATCACGTACTGGCTGACGTTCGCCCTGACTTGGTATGCAGGCCATGCTAAAGCACAAAATGGGACTGCGTCCAACTGACACTCATCGCAACAGGTTTATTCTTCCCATCCTCGGCGAATACTCCGACTCCGGATATCGCGAACCCCAAGACAGTCTCAAGTACTCGATTCGACAGAATGCGCAATACCACATCATAGTGCTCGGCACAGCAGGCATCGGCCTCGGATACCTCTTCATCAGATACAACCCCAGCCTCACGGCGGTTAAGACGTCTTTCATGGCTCTTGCTTATTTTTACGGTTTGGTCTTCGCCATCTACCTGATGGGTCACGGCCTCGTCTCAATCCCCCGACGACTTTTCCGATATTCATCCATCAGCGGAAGATTGCGCAGACTTCAGACTCGAGCGCCAAAGTTGTACGAAAAGATGGAAGACTCCCTACTGAACCTGGAGGATGTCGAATTGTTAGTTTCAGAATTGGGCCGCCGGAAGACCGGAAGCGCTGTCAAGTTTAGCGACTGGATCGAGGAGCTCGTTGAGACCGCCAACCTGCCCGAATCGCATCCCCGGTCGACTTTGGGCGTAGCCGTCGAGGGTCGTAACTTGCCCACGGTCATCACGGAAAAGTTCATGGCGGATTTGTCGAGGAGGTTGATGCGGGCCCGGCATGCGCGCTCACGTTACGTGAACGAGTGGAACGATTTGCTGAAGGAAGCGGCGGAAACGCAGGCCATCCTGGACTCGGCCGCCTCGAGGAAGCTTGAGTTTGGCGCGCAATCACCCCACGCCGGGTTTTGGGATCGGTTCACAATCCACACGCCCTACACCCGATATCTGTACTACTATCACTTCGCACCGTACGCTAGCATCGCCCTCGGAGCGTTTCTCTCGGTAGCGTCGGTTCTGATCATCTGGTCGGAACTCATTAAGGCTGCGTTCCCCCAGATGTCTGTCATTCGCCTCACCGTCGTCCACCACTGGGTTGGTGAGAAGGGGCAGGTCGGTTTTGCTGGTCAGGTCATCTCCGTCCTCTGGCTTCTGTACATGTGTGCAGCCACTTTTATCACCATGACGGAGGTGAAGACATGGCGAGGACGCGCGTTGGTGAGACGCAACACGGCATACGAATCGGCCTTTTGGTATGCTGGACAAGTTGCCAAGCTCAGCGTCCCGCTGTCTTACAACTTCATGACCTTCCTGTCCAGATCCATCTACGAAAAGACACGTTTCTACGCCTTTCTCGGATCACTCATCGACTTCACTGCGATGGGTCGTTGGGCTGACTATCTCTTCCCCATCTTTGTGCTGGTTCCCGTGGCAGCCACCCTGTTCGGCTTGTACGGCAGGATAAAGCGCATCTTCGGATTTGGCGGCGACCTGATCGACGATGACGAGGGCGATGGGAGAGTTTTTGGCACTGGCTCTTGGCGCGAAGGTCGTGACCTTATCGAGCGCGAGCTGGGCGGTAATTCTGCCCTGCGTCGCCGCGAGGAGGCATTTGCGCGGCTCGAGGCTGCGGGTAGATCTGCTCCCGTCTTGACCGTCCCCGGTGCGCGCACCGGCGCCACGGCTTCTCCGGCGAGGTCTCCTGTTCGAGCTACACACAACCGGCCCGGGCAATCTTCCAGGGCTGCGCCGTACCGCGATGAGCCCGAGGAAGAGAACTTCTTTGAGTCACTCGGCCACCGCATGAAGAACACGATGGACACCTTCGAGGCTCCCCAGTGGTTTCAGGACATCAAGAAGCCCAAGTGGATGGGCGGTGACGACGACGAACCAGGGAGAAGCAGCGGCGGAGGCGGAGGTGGAGGCGTAGAGTCTGACATTCGCCGCTGGTTTGGCGGCGAAGGCCGCGTCCGACTTTAGCGAGCACCCGAGCGCTTGCCTAGAATATCCCTTTTCTTCTGTTTCTTTTTGGATATCATCATTTTCATCGAATTCGAAACTCTACCAAGAGCTGGGGAGAACGCATCGCTTGGAGTTCGGCTTGACTTTCCGCGCCATAGGAGGAGACGGAAGTTTGACCGGTCTCGCGCATTTCCCCGAGCGGAGTATAGACATGTTTTAATGCGTGCCGCGAGAGTCGCGGCATTTGTACGAGAAAAGGTTCCATAGATTTACCTGATACAAATCACAACCCTAATAGCGCTTAAAGATTCGGACCAAGAGTGTATCTGAAATTGTGTGAGTAGATGCCGACAGCTTTTCAATTGTGCTTGCAAGTTGTGTCGTGGTTCTGGTAGGCGCTCTCAACTTGCGGCCCGCCGGGTCGGCTCCGCCTGCGGTTCGGTGCCGGGCCACAGCCGGACGTAGAAGTGGGTCCTGGCTCTTGGGTCGTGCGCATTGCAAAGTACGGGGCGATGGTGCATTCCGCCTGTCTGAATTGCGACTTCCATTCAACAACCAAAAACCCACACCAACAAAATGAGCAAACCAGGACTGTCATTCGGCCTCAGCCTATCGAAAAAGAGCGGTGCATCGAAGCCGGCGCCCCCGAAGAGGAAAACGGCTTTTGGCGGCGACGACTCAGACGACGATGCGACGAACACGACGGGAAACAAGGTCGAGAAGCTCGACGAGCTAGGCGGCTTCGACTTCGACTCGCCCTCATTCACGACACAGGACAGCGGCAGAAAGACAAAAAGCAAGAACGCAGCACCGCCGTCGCAGCCCCCCGCAGGAAAGGCCAAAAAGCAGGAGAGCGCCATGTTCGGCGACCTGTCGAGCTCGCTCGCCTCGCGCAAGCACGCGGCGGCCGCCGAGGAGCTGGACTCGAGCGTGTACGACTACGACGGGGTGTACGACTCGTTCAAGCCGCAGAAGAAAGAGACCAAGGAGGACGCGGAGCGGAAGCCCAAGTACATGAGCAGCCTGCTCGCGGCGGCGTCGGTGCGCAAGCGCGACGCGCTGATTGCGGAGGAGAAGAAGATCGCGCGGGAGCGGGAGGCCGAGGGCGAGGAGTACGCGGACAAGGAGAAGTTTGTCACGGAGGCGTACAAGAAGCAGCAGGAGGAGAATCGGCGGATCGAGGAGGAGGAGCGGAGGAGGGAGGAGGAGGAGACGAAGAAGAACAAGGCCGGCGGGATGAGCGCTTTCTACAAGGACATGCTGAACAAGGGCGAGGAGAGGCACGCTGAGGTTCTCAAGGCCGCGGAGGAGAAGGCCAAGGCCGGACCGGCGGCGGCGGAGCCTGAGGAGGATGCCACTGGGGAGAAGAGCGAGGCGGACAAGGCGCGGGAGATCAACGATAAGGGCGGTTCCGTGGCGATCAACGAGGAGGGGCAGGTTGTGGACAAGCGGCAGCTCTTGAGGGGCGGCCTCAACGTCGGGGCGAAGAAGGAGGCGCAGGTCCGGCAGGAGGCGGCGCGGCCGCGGGAGAGCCGGCCCAACCTCGGGGCCGGCAAGGGCTTCGTCGGGTCCGGGAGCAAGGGGGCGATGCGCGAGCGGCAGACCCGGATGATGGAGGCGCAGCTGGAGGCGGCGCTCAAGCGGTCACGGGAGGAAGAGGAGGCGGAGAAGGAGAAGGTCGAGAGGGTCACCAAGACGCGCAAGACGGAGGGAGACATCTCGAGCGCGAGGGAGCGGTACCTCGCGAGAAAGCGCGAGGCCGAGGAGGCCAAGAAGAAGGCGGCTGCCGAGTAGTCGTAGCACGGGGACCAGAACGTCATCAAAGATACCCAGAGAACAACAACTTCTCTCCTTTTCCCTTATTCATTTGGCTCTTGTTCTGCCTCCCTTCTACGCAGTGACCTTTCTAAGCTGGGAGAAAACCGGCTTCAGACTCGACCATGCCTGCCCCTCTGTCCATTGTGTGTGTGCTTTTGTACAAGGAAACCACCAAAGCATTGGTTGATGCTCAGTCCCCGATCCTTGACGGGACGTTTTGCCCAGGAGTATACGCCCTATGATGATGCTTCCGTCGGCTCAATGCTGCCCCCCTCCTTGGTGACCTTTGTTGTACAGTTTTTTTGGCAGTACATTAAATAATATTCATCCTCCCGCCCCAATCCCTCCTTCTTGTTTTTCTTTTTTCAGTCGGCGAATTCGTCAATGTCCGCTGTTTACAGGAAGTTGCCGGAGTTGCCGGACTCCTGCTTTATCCTGTTGATGTAGGCGGTGTTGACCTGGTTCCACGCCGCCATGTACTTCTCCATGCAGGAGGTCATGCAGGTCGTCTCGCCACTGGAGAGGGAGGTGCCGGGCTTGGGGACGCACTTCTCAAAGCAGTTCTCCTGGAGCTTCTGTTGGTGGGGGAAAAGAAATCCTCTTGTTAGTGCCTTGTCTTCATCTGTAATTGTGTTTGCGCCCTGGGGAGCTTTTTCTACATACGTCGATGAGCACCCGGGCGTTCGCCAGGTTGGCCTCCTGGAGGACCTGCTTCATGACAGCCTGCTTGACCGAGCCGGAGTCCATTGTGAAGTTGTTCTGAGTTGTTTTGGAATTGGAGTAAACGGACCGTAGTTGCAGGGGTTGTTATTTGGCGGGCGAGGGTTGGTGACGTTCTTGATTGCAATGGATCTCGCGCCTACCTTCGCATTGGAGTCAATCACTGAAAAGCTGGAAATGAGGCTTGCCAGCTGTGGCTGATGCGCATCTCGACCAATGGAAACCTGAGGCAACCTGCCTCCGTCATTGGCAGAACAAGGGGCACTTAGTGTCTTCACAGTGGTGAGACCCGCCCATCAGCAGTTAAAACCGCGCTGTCGCGGTGGTGGCAAGGTGGTTGGTGGTGCGCCCAGGCCTGGGCCCCAGTGCCACGGGCAGGCAAAGAGCAGGCACACACGGGCAGGTACCTCCCCTGGAACCTTCTTAGCGCAGTGCTGGACAGGGGTAGGAGCTCCCCAAAACGTGCTGACCCCAGGAATCAGGATCCATCAGCCAAAAAAAGAGGACAGCTAACGGCTGGGAAGAACACACGAGAGCAAAACCCACCACCACCTTTCGCCGAACGACGTCTCCTCGTCGCTGGACCTTGCGGCTCTTCTTACAGAACACCTCGTTCACCGGCGGTCCCCCTTACCCACCCCCCTCCCACGCGACATCCTTCGCTTTTCTCTTTTTCTTTCTTTCACCCGGTTCTTCTGTTTCGATTCCAGAGCAAACATGTGGTTCAAGCCGTCCGTGTCGGCCCTGTGGCTGGCCGCAATGGCCTGGGGTGCCGCGAAGGCGGACGACGATGGAGATGTCAAGAGCATCGCGGTATGTCTCCTCTCCCCAAGCGATCGCGACATTGCGCATTGGTCGGCGCAACGCTGTCTGAGATTTAGCCACTGACTCTTTTTGCCGTCACAGCTCCGAACGCACTCCCTGAACCAGGTTCGCAACTCCCGCTGTCACGTGTACCGCACCCCCTGAGAATGCGATTTACTGAGACCTTTGGTTCGCGATGCAGCCCTACCTCGATTCCGACATGGCGAGTCGGTGGTACGACTTTGGAGGAGACACCATTATCCGAACGGACTCGTACGTCATGGCCAACATCCTCGGAGTGTACTCGGGGGAAGGGGGATGAGAGACCGAGAGAAAAAGAGAGAGGCTAAAACAAAGGGGTAATTCGCAGATACATCCGGTTAACGTCCGACCGCCCATCGCAGACCGGCTGGCTCTTCTCGAGAGTGCCGCTGACGGCGACCAACTGGGAGATTGAGGTCGAGTTTAAGATCCACGGCAAGAACCAGCTCTTCGGCGACGGCCTCGCCATGTGGGTGACCAAGTCCCGCGGCACCCAGGGCCAGGTCTTTGGCAGCCAGGACAACTTCGAGGGCCTCGGCATCTTCTTCGACACGTACAAGAACAACCGCCCCGGCACCGTCTTCCCCTACGTCATGGCCATGTACGGCGACGGCAAGACCCCCTACGACAAGGACAACGACGGCAAGGGCACCGAGCTCGCGGGCTGCTCTGCCCGCGGCATTCGCCATGCCAGCGTGCCCACCAAGGCCAAGGTCACCTACTTCCAGGACAAGCTGCTGAAGCTCGAGCTGCAGTACAAGTCCGAGGGCGACTGGACGCTGTGCTTCGAGACGAACGAGCCCCCGGCCATCCCCCAGATCGCGTACCTCGGCTTCAGCGCCGAGACGGGCGAGCTCAGCGACAACCACGACATCATCTCCGTCCAGGCCAAGAACCTGTACACCACCCAGACCGGCAAGAGCGGCAGCAGCAAGACGACCTCGGGCGGCGGCAAGGGCAAGAAGGGCACCGGCTCCGTCAAGCTCCCCAAGGAGGGCGGCAGCTGGACGTGGTTCTTCCTGAAGATTTTCCTCTTCTTCGGTCTCATTGGCGGTGGATACGTCGGCTACACGGCCTGGAGGGCGAAGAACGACAAGAGACATCGTTTCTAAACTTGCCAGGGGAATGGCTTTCCCGACGGCTGTCTTCTGGAGAGAGGTAGGGGGCAGCAGAATGATGTGAAAAGGGGGTGGTTTTCTTTTCGGTTGACACTTGTAGGAGGGACGATTGGCACCGTACATACCAAACAACACCCACACACAAACACACCCCAACACACGCACGCATACTTGATTGCATGGGCAGGTCAAACAAAAAGAAACCAAAATTTCCTGGTTATACTTTTTCTCTCACTTACTCATGTTTCTTACGATATTCACTCTGAGATGAATCTAAGTGTATTATACGACGGCTTGGCTGTGCGATGCTTTGTGGCGGTGGCACGGATATTCGTTGCGGCGGTGACGGTGGCTAGGTTCCTTGCGCAGGTCGGCAACCTCAATCCTGTCATGTAGCCCGGCCGAGATTAACTCCAGATCCGAGTCACGAAATGTGTGTGGAAGAAGGAAAACAGAGGAAGAGTCACATTTTGACGGCGTGCTCATGATTGCTCCTTGACGGATATGCTCGCGAACTAGAGAGAAAGCGGTAAAAGCTACGTGGACGGCCGGCTGAAAGCTAGGACGATCAATACTCAGTGCAATGCCGACCTTGTTGTGTGCCGGCCGGTGGGCAAACTCTCCCAATCCTCCCTATCCGTGATGCGTGCGTCGATTTCTGATCAGGTGGCCGGCCAACACGCGAGTGCAATTGGCTGTAGCCTCACCGCACATCTCCAAGTTTTTTGGCTGGGAATGCTGAAGCTTTTATGTGGCCGAATGAGGGCCGGCCTGCTATGTTTAAACTGCGGCACGCAACGGCATTCAATTGGTGCGGCGCGGGATGCGGCCACAATCGCGTAGGTTATCTATCCATGGCGTCGAGGACCGGACGAGGTGCTGCAGAGTCGAGGCCTCCCGTTGCTTGACAATACGGGGGCCGCAGGTTCCTGGCTCTCTGTGACTGCGCCGGTGCCGGGTGAGATGCTGAATCTCGCAGCGCTTTTTTTTAGAAAAAAAAAAAAAAAAAAAAACTCAACGAAAAGATCTGCTGTGTCGATGGCTGCTTGCAGTCAAGATTCCCATTGCGCAATGTTTCGCTTGAAGACGCGGCTGTTCCCAGCACAGGGTTTTGAGGAATTTCACCGTGTTGGCCGGCAGGTGCCAGGGGTCTTCGGATGAGCCTGGCATATTATCCTGGGCGGGCTGTTGATCCGGGTTGCCGGGTCTCCTTGGGCGGGAAGGACGGGAGCAGAGAGGGAAGAGGGAAACGAGCAAGAATGAAATGCCTGGTCAGTGGAGTCCTGTCACCTGTCCTCCCGCAGACGGACCGGTTTCCGCAGTTGCTTGGGGGGCGGGCGAGCGTCTCGTTATGTCTCACTCGGAGACTGGTGTTCTGCCTACCACCGCCATCCTTGAGCAGTTGGATAAGGTTTCGGTACAGAGGTCGAAGGACAATAGCGGCGGACGGGAAAACAGGGTAGAGGGACAGATACGGCAATTGTCGGCGGGAGGGTAAAAGAGGGGTGGATGATCGCTGACAAGTGCGGATGTCGTGGACGGGAACGTGAAAGGAGCGCTGTGAAGGATTGTAATAGTCGCGGGATGAGTTTGACAAGGGAGGGGAAGCGTGAGGGGAGACGAGGGGGGCGAGGAATTGACTTTCGACGCCTTGCATTCTGGGCGTAGCGTGATGTGATGGTCGAGGTGAAGTGAGGTGAGGACCGCGATATGAGGTGAGTGAGGTCAGGGCGATACGTACCGACGTCCCATTGAGATGGCACTGGTGATGGGTCGAGGTCGAGCTGAGTTGGAAGTTGCGGAGGGGGGAACAGCCGCCGAGGGGTTACCTCAGTTCAGTGTTCCTGACGTCGGCCTCCCACTAATAATTTTTTCAGGTAACAAGTCGGAGACTTACATGGTGACAGGGAAGAGAGCTTTGGATGGGCTTGAGCTAGTGTGCGTCCTGCGGCCAGCTGCAACCTGCAGCTTCTTCCTTCGCAACGTTGAATTAAATGTCGTCCTTCAAACCCTCGCATGGTAAGTGCTCTCTAGGCTCTGACCGAAGAACCAAGAAACTGCGAGCAGTACTATGGTACACCAAACTCTACGTCAGTATTCAGCAGGTAACTCCGGTGATCACTGATAGAAATTGCGAGTGCGAGGGTGGACCTCTCGATGCGATGGGTACTCGCCCAAGATTTAAGGAGCACCATGATCGAGTCGAGTCGGGTCGAGTCGAATGGAATCGGATACCTAGTCACGCAACCCGGAAATGTCTCTGCTACTGCAGCTGTGACCCGAGGAGATTCAGGTCAGGTTACGATACGGGCACTTGGCTGCCCCTACCCCACCTTTGCTGGCCCGGGGGCTGGCCGAGTGCGCCGTACCTGCCACCGCACCACTTCGCCGGGCTACCTAGGACCTTAGGTCCTAGGTAGGTGCGCGCGGGCTTTGCTGCTTGCCCGATCTCGGTGGGGAACATCATCGAGAGCACTTTCCAGCTTTCCAGTGTCAGCGCCGTGGACGCGGAACACCAGATGGAGACGGTAGGTACCGACCCAAAGTACGGAGACGCTGTACCTAAGTACCTGTAGGCATATTACTCCGTACAAGTTTACCTACAACATGCATGCCAGGCGCGCCCTCCACGTTCCTACCGGGCTACCCTCCCTTTCTTACATGTGGGCAGTACCAACCTTGCTACAAGGCATCTCGCTTCGCAATTTCTTCGCCTGGAAACGCGGGTTGCAGCTGCCCCCGGATTCCTCGACTCGGAGCAACACACAAGCATGGACTGGACTCTTCTAAAACCCTGCCTGACTGGACTGGGCTGGACTGAACTGAACTGAACTGAAATGAGGCAACCCGGACTCGACTTTTGGGGGGGGTGATCGCCGTCTTGGGTACTCGCCGCGACCCCCATCCTACTGCCATTGTCATTGCCATTGCAGCTCTGCCCAATTGCACGGCTCTTCCCTACCTACGCCGTTCCCGTCTAACGCGGGCGTCGACGAGTCTGAACCGCTTCCGCTCTCCGCCCGCATTCACGCCTAGCCCCAGCCCAGCCAGCCCAGTGGCATCGACCCGCTCCCATATTCACGACCGCGGCCACTGCCAGAAGCGAAGCACTTGTCGGCAATACCTCGAGGCTAGCTCTCCCGCCCGCCTCAGGTCAGGTCCGGTGCGGTACCTATTACATCCATGCATGGCATTGGCTGCTCATAACTGACCGAGGCAAGGTACTGGCCAGGCATGAGCACCACTGGAAAGTACCTACATTAGCAGCTTAGCTACCTGCTTTGAGCAATTGCTAGCTACTACATCATCATCGACCTCAGCTTCGACCAGGTCCGACTCTTCCTCTTCTTCTTCTCTTTTCTTCCCTTTCCTTCTCTTCCTCTGCTTTCCACGCTTCGGCATCCCTTCCGAATCTACCGACTCCCCCGGCCATTTTGGTGTCATCTATACAATCAATTGAGGGCAGCAGCTGTCACTTAATCTTGAGTCCCATCCAATCCCCAGTTATCGGTGCGCGCAACGACTCAGTCGCCCCCTCCTTTCCGGTGCCTCATACCTTGCCCGAGGTCAAGGTACTCCGCTCCACGGCCGCTTCGTCCATACACAGGGCGAGAGATCCCGCTTGTGCAGTTGGCCCATCCAGCATCCCGGACGCAGCCGCAGACGCAAGACGCAAGACGCAGCAAGCAGCAAGCAGCAGCTCTCTTGTCATTCGAGCCATCTGTCGCTTTTCGACGGAGGGGAAGAGGAAGAAAAGAAAAAGAAAACCCAGGTCGAATCCTACGTTGCCTTACCAGACATCCCTTGCTTCAGGACCAACGACTGTCAGAGACCAAAGGTACCTCGCCTGAGGAGAATAGAAAGGTCCCCGAGGAGGAGAGCGCAAACTTGATCATCTGTTCGTTCCCCTCCCATCCACTTGCATTTTCCCAAAACCCTTCTTCCCTCTTTGTTGCCGCACGTCCGCTTTCTCTATTCCTTGAAATCCGTGCTGTGTCTCTATTCGGTTCACCCTTTGACCTTGCCTTGCAATCCATTGCTTTGGTTAGACTTTGTCAATCTGTGGCGTAACTTATACCGATTTTCTGCCCAGCTATAGGTATCGAGGCATAGAGAAGCTCCCGAACTCCCCGTCCAGTGTTGCAATTGCAATCTCCAATCGCAATTATTGCCAACTGGCCGGATCTTCCTTTGCCTTGCCCAATCTTGTAATACGTCGCTCGCTCGGCTTCAGTACGTTCACTGGTGTTGCCCCTCACTCCCGCTCCCTTTCCCACCCTCCCCAAAGGATGCGCCGCTTTGGACCCCCATTGTTCCTAACAACTGTACAACTGTAGGCGGCTTCGGCTTTCCCTCTAGAGTAGAAGGTGAAGCAGCGCAGCAGCTCTTGCCCCCCGTCCGCGCTCCTATTTCCGTCAATTCGCTGCTCACCAAAACGGTTTCCAAACCGGGCTATCCCTTGAATCGACGAATCACTTTGCGACCGTCCCATTCTCCATAGCCGCTCTTGCAAACGTCGTAGGCCCCGACGCCCGCGCCTGCGCATCGTTTTACATCCGCTTTCTCCAAAGGGGCACGCCGCCCTTCTTCCTTCTTCCGACATCCATATGCCTACCCTCGGCTTCCTCAAGAAAAAAAGGACGAGGGAGGCCAATCAGGATCCTCAAGGCTCAAGCTTACCCACCAGTCCTGTGACGCCTACCTCTTCCAAGCCCTTCGAAAGCTCCATCTCGACCACCCTTTCCTCGAACTCCCACCCGCCTTCCCAGCCCGGCGGTCCAGGACATAAGCAGCAAGAAGACTCGGCCTCCGGGGCCGCGAAGCAGCAGATGTATCCTGTCACCGTCCACCCCCCGCCCAACCAGTCGGCACCCCACCAGCCGCACTACAACCAGCAGAGCGACCAGCAGCAGAATCTCCCGAGCATCAGTAACCTCATCAATCCTCCTCAGCATGACGGCGCCAGCAACGGCCACAATTACCTAGCGCAGCCGTCGCAAAACCCTCCCACGAACCCGAGTCCCGGCACCGATCCCGCTCGCCTCCAGCAGCAGCAGGCCCAGTCGATGCTGCATCCCCCGCAGCAGCCGCAGCAGCCACAACAACAGCAGCACCAGCCGCAGCACCAACAGCACGGAATGGTGGCACAGGCGCAGGACCAGCAGGTCCGCCAGACCAAGGGCAAATACACCCTCACCGATTTCGACATTCTGCGCACGTTGGGAACCGGCAGCTTCGGCAGAGTGCACCTGGTGCAGTCCAAGCACAACCAGCGCTTCTACGCTGTCAAGGTCCTGAAGAAGGCGCAGGTCGTCAAGATGAAGCAGGTCGAGCACACCAACGACGAGAGGCGCATGTTGGGCGAGGTGAAGCACCCGTTTCTGATCACGTTATGGGGCACGTTTCAGGATTCCAAGAACCTGTACATGGTGATGGACTTTGTCGAGGGTGGCGAGCTGTTCTCGCTGCTGAGGAAATCTGGGGTATGTGTGCAATTCCGTGGACGACGTTGCGGGACATTGAAGATTGACCACCTCATCCGCAGCGCTTTCCCAATCCCGTCGCGAAGTTCTACGCAGCCGAAGTCACGTTAGCGCTCGAATACCTGCACTCGAGGAACATCATCTACAGAGATCTTAAGCCCGAGAACCTGCTGCTCGACCGACACGGACACCTGAAAATAACAGATTTTGGTTTCGCGAAGCGAGTGCCGGACAAGACATGGACGCTCTGTGGTACCCCAGACTACCTCGCGCCCGAGGTCGTCTCGAACAAGGGCTACAACAAATCCGTGGACTGGTAAGTTTTGGTCGTCGGACGTAGGTTTACTCGCTTTCGGTTGCTGACCCCAGTCTCAGGTGGTCTCTTGGAATTTTGATATACGAGATGTTGTGCGGGTACACGCCGTTTTGGGACAGCGGGTCGCCCATGAAGATATACGAAAATATCCTCAAGGGTAAGGTGAAATACCCGGCCTACATCAACCCCGACGCGCAGGACCTGTTGGAGAAGTTGATCACGGCCGACCTCACCAAGCGGTTGGGCAACCTGTACGGCGGTCCAAACGACGTCAAGAACCACCCGTGGTTCACAGAAGTTACCTGGGACCGGTTGGCACGCAAGGATATCGACGCGCCTTACACGCCTCCGGTCAAGGCCGGCGCGGGTGACGCGAGCCAGTTCGACAGATACCCCGAAGACCCCGAACGCTACGGATCAAACGGGCATGACGAGTGGGTTTCTCTTCTCCTGCGGGTGGCACCGGGACTAGCTAACGTGGTGTTTCAGGTATGGCCATTTGTTCAACGACTTTTAATGTCTCCTTCCCAGAAGAGGCGAGTTGGAAACGTAGATGTCCTCGCACCTTTCGCCTTGGGGGCAGTGTTCGATTTGTATAGGGCGCTGCGGAGACGCTGGAGGTCTAGTAATTGTGTCTGCACTACTTTGGGGCGCTTGGTTGAGGGTTTGAAAAACGGCAGGCAGGCAATGATGGGGCTGGGCGGTGGGGGGCTTCCAAGGACCTGGAAAGATGGAAAAGTGCAACGAGACGAGCCTTGTCACCTCATTACAACTTGGATACATTACATCAATACCTAACAGTTGATTATATTGCAATCGTTGTCAGGGGTGCGCGGACGACGGACCCGAAACTACTGCAGGAACCGTCAGAGCCACGGTTATGAAGCCGGGCTAGCGATGTCTGGGGCGGCAGTACATGATTCGGACAACGTCGGCCGGGGGACCGGGACCCCCATCGAGACGGCGACGATGACGGGCGTCGCACGTCGCATGGCAACATGGCACACGCCGCATGCTTTGGGTCGTTGTTCTTGTTGCAGTCGCCGCGGCAGTTTTTACCTTGATGGCCACCAGACGGCAACGCTAATGAAGGCGAGTTGCTGCCCCCCCACGCAGCCGCGAGCTAGGCGTGCAAACAAGCTCCAATGGTATGGGCTCTTATCCGGGCCTATTAATGCAGAGGGAATCAGCGGTTCATTCTGGCGGTGACAGGGTGGAGTGCGGGGGTTACGGGCTGATGTGCGGGACGGTGTCCAGGAGGGAACGCTACAAGCTTTGGTAGGCGACATTGGAAGCCCGCCGGAGGCCCCAGCTGGGTAGACCGTAGAGGGGGGGAACGTCCAATTGGAGACCGGGCGGGGAGGAGGGGGGTCTCGTAGCGCATATTGCATGGGCCATATGGGCCGGACTGGACCTGATGCCGACCGCTGCTTTCTGCTGCTGCTGCAGAGTGCAGACCCCCGGTGTGGGAAAATCACGGGGCTGGGCGGGCTTATGAAAGGAGGGAACCGTTCTGGAGACCATGATGGCGACCTGCAGGGACCTTTCTTACAAAATTCCCTTTTTTTTTGTGTCGCGTCTGGTTCATTGTTTACTCCGTCCGCGTGTTGTAGCCTTGTTTGATTTGGATTGTTGGTAGGCTCCTCCTGTGAGGGCTCAATTGAAGGAAAAGATGGACGACTACATGTTCCGCGAGCATGTCAGCAACTGCCGCCAAGTCACGGAGGCGACGCACTATGTCGAGATTCTCAACTACTCGGTGAGCGGCGTCGCTTTTTACGGTGGTCCTCTGGGGAAACGGAATGGATTCCCCAGAGGGTCGTCGGATCAGAATGAGCTGAGGCTAAGTTGGTTGATAGGATCCGTTCTACGACTCCTGCGAGGAGCATCCGCTCACAATGGACGAGTTTGACAACTTCCTCAACCGGCGGGTAAGTGGGCTATCCTTTTTTAAAGCCTTGTTTCTCACCGCAAGTGGGAGGAGTGGCGTGGTGAGCTGACATGGAGTAGGGAGCATTTGAACCTCCCAAGACCAAGGAGGGGACCAAGCTGCTGAGCGGCATTCGATTAGTGTAAGACATCTTCGGGATACCGAAACTCGGGGGTCGGTGAACTGACCGAGATGCGCCAGCCTCCAGAAGAATGCCAAACACAACGAGACGTTTGCGCCGCACACCATCTCGTTCCCGGCGGACGCCTACGAGTCCATGGTGAAGTCGATGCGGCTGCCGTACCGGGCCATCGAGGGCACCAGCGTCGTCGGTCCCTTTTTCTGGTGCGCTTACGACCAGGAGGACGACGATCCCACTCTTCGTTCGTGACCCGCTCATACAGTGCTGGTACTTGACTGACGATAGCCCCAGAGATCATCTTCCGCAAATCGGACGTTCGCAAGAAGGGCAAGACACGCGGGTGGGAGCTCATGCTCTCGCACCGCTTCTCGACGGGCATCACCTCGGGCTTCGTCAAGGGCACGCCGAGCTCCGACATCGTCACGGCGATCGAGCACCTCCGGTTCTGCGCGAAGCAGGTCGGCCACCCGATGCTGCTGCCCGTCATCATCCTCTCGCACGACCTGTCGTCGCGGAACGACCAGAAGCAACGCGACGCGCGCGACTGGCTGAGGAGGCTGGAGCACGCCGTCAGCATGCGCAACGAGATCCAGGACGACGAGGGGTACGTCAAGGACGGGTACCTCGAGGTCGACGCCATCAGCCGCGATCTGGTGGAGTGTCACAGCCAGGTGCTGTGGAAGAGGCCGCAGGCGTACCTGGAGATTGTCAAGGAGATTGAGGAGGCGATGGGGCTTTTCGACAAGAAGGCGTCCGAGGGGGGGATGATGTCGGTGGATTTGGATAAGTTGCACCGGAGCATGCTTGCCAGGCTGGATTTCTACCGGATCAAGCTCAAGGGCATTGAGAATTACCAGGCGACGACGCTTGAGAGGTTGCACATCCAGCGCAGCGCGGTATGTTGGCTTCCCTATAGGAGGAGTGCAAGAACGCTGACCCGTCCGCGCAGTTGTATAATTTGCTGTCCCAGCGAGAGTCCAAGATTCAGTTCCAGATGGCCGGTGAGCAAAGGAGGCTGGCGCACGCGAGCAAGAGGGACAGCACGGCGATGAAGACCATCTCGCTGCTCGGTGCCGTCTTTCTGCCCGGCACGTTCCTGGCGTCCGTCTTTAGCATGACGTTTTTCAACTTTGAGAACGGTGAGTTTTGGGGAAGGGTCGAATCCCTGGGATCTGATGCTAACTCTGTCACAGGCGCTGACCCGGTCATTTCGAAATCGCTGTGGGTTTACTTCGCCATCACGGTGCCGTTGACCATCATCATCGTGGTCGGGTGGATTTGGTTCGACCGCCGGCGCGAGGGCCAGTTCGCCATCGAGGACGCCGACCTCGAGGAGAACATTGTCAACATGGAGGCGGAGATCATGGCCATGATGCGGAAGCGGACCATGAGCAAGGCCAACACGTGGACGTCTGTCACGTCCCCCATCCGGCCGTAGTCTCTGCACTCGTGGCGGCACAGGGAAAGAACATACCGTGTTCGACGGAGATTGGTACGATTATTTGCATTCAAAAGAGGAGAGGGGGCAAGTGGTGGATGGACATGTACATACTATCACGCCTTACGACCTGACGACACTTATGAGCGATAAATTTTTCACGAACTAGCAACATTATATACACTATTTGGATACGTATACGACGACGAGGACTCTGATACTGGACAGCTGGGATGAACGTGAACCGAGCATGAAGTTGGCCCACACTGCGGGTGCGGCCCGTCCCTCATACTTTGGAGGCTTATGCTCGGACGCGGGTGCCGAGACGGTGCCTTGGCATCGGGTTTAGATCAGACCAACGACTCAAAAGGGGACTGCCATCGCAGGATCACCAAACCGACCATCGCGCGCTGGACTTGCTCGTGGGTACCCTTCACGAGCTTTCCAGACGGGAGCTCCTCTGCAGGGATGACAGACCGACAATCCGGCACTAAGCACTAGAATGAGGGGTAAAAGAAGGGGTTTGGCGGGGTTCGTCGTGTTGCTAGTGTATCGATAAGGACGGCCCAGCGGTCTGGACTAGGCCTTTACCGCTAAATATCAGCTGCAAAGACCCGGGCAAGACCCAAGACCCCTCTGACGACATGGCACAGAGTCCAGGGGTGTGCGGGAAGGACACCCTCACGACGCGGCCGCAACTGACGAAGTGCCACGACTTTCCCAGCTCGGTCCCCTGGAGAAAGAGCCACTCAGCTCTCATTGCTCTGTTTACCCCCCCTTGCCGAGCTGAGCACTCGTTCTCCGGATCGCCGGCTCAATTTCCAACGGAGCGGGTCGGAAGCAAGATTATTTCCCTCTCGTCGTCCTATTTTTTTGCTTGGCGGTGTTGACGTACTGCCACATATATCGAAAAACCGGGCGGACCTCCTGCTGGCCGTGAGAAACGAGACATTCCACGACCACACACACGCGGCTCAACCACCCTTACTGGCTGATTGATACCGGCATACGAGACGCTTCCCGTATCTCATAGCCTATTCTTGCATCATATCGCGTCTCGCTTCTCTTTCTGTCGCCTCCTATTAAAAGTACTTAAACCTCATCCCCAAGATTGCGACAACTCTGTTTGCTCTCTCACCGCCATACATCATGTCAGACAAGAAGACACCTCAACCCGCGGTCACCACCGCGCCCCAGGCCGGCGGCGGCGCGAGCGAGATGCACCGCACCGTCAAGACGCTCAACGACTCGGTCCTGCCGCACCTGACCAAGATCTTCAACGTCCACGCCGGCAAGGACGACAAGAAGTGGCACAAGGAGCAGATCGCCTCCTTCGTCAAAGACGTCCAGGCCGACGATGCGGCTCTCGACCACATCACCGCCCACGAGGGCGCATCGCCCGAGGAGCTGGACTTCAACGGCTTCCTAAGCTACATGACGTCCTCGGCCTCGGCCGCCACCGCCCCGGCTAAGGAGCAGGACCTGACGTACCCGCTGTCGAGCTACTTCATCAGCTCCAGCCACAACACGTACCTGACGGGCAACCAGCTGTACAGCGAGTCGAGCACCGAGGCGTACAAGAACGTGCTCCTGAGGGGATGTCGGTGCATCGAGATTGACGTCTGGGACGGCGATGACTCGGACAACGAGGACGGCACGTCGATCAGCAGCAGCAACGAGGAGGCAGGGGGCGTGCCCAAGGTGAAGAAGAGTCGTCTGTCGAGGCTCAAGGATAAGATGCCTAGTTCGCTGTCGAGCAGACTCGAGAAGACGTCCTTGGGTAAGAAGATGGACGACAAGATCGAGAAGTCGAGCGGCAGCCCGCCCGCCACGTCGACGACTTCGACTACGGCCAGCCCGCCCGCTGAGGGCCAGGAGCTCGAACTGCAGAAGACGCCGTCGCCTAGGCCGTACGGCATCGAGCCGCAGGTCTTCCACGGGTACACGCTGACCAAGGAGGTCCCCTTCCGACACGTCTGCGAGGCCATCCGTGACTACGGCTTCAAGACGGCCAACACGCCGGTGATTGTCAGTCTGGAGGTCCACTGCAGCGCGCAGCAGCAGGAGGTCATGGTGCAGATCATGGAGGATACGTGGAAGGGCCTGCTCATCCCGACGCCGGAGGTGGATGCCAAGGAGCTGCCGCGCCCTGCGGACCTCATGGGCAAGATCCTGGTCAAGGTGAAGTATGCCCCGCCGACGAACGACGTGCCGGCGGACGACAGCGAGGACAGCGACGATAAGGCGCCGCTGGACCCGGCCAACAAGAAGGCGGTGGCCGCCAACAAGAAGGCGTCCAAGATCATCCAGGCGCTGAGCCGGCTGGGCATCTACACGCGCGGCATCTCGTTCAAGTCGCTCACGCAGCCCGAGGCGGCCATGCCCACGCACATCTTCTCGCTGTCGGAGAAGGGGGTGATGGAGGTGCACGAGAAGGAGCCCGACCTGCTGTTCCACCACAACCGGCACTTTTTGATGCGGGCCTACCCGTCGGGCATGCGGATCAGGAGTTCCAACCTCGACGCGCCCGTGTTCTGGCGCAGGGGCATCCAGATTGTGGCGCTCAACTGGCAGAACTGGGACGAGGGCATGATGCTCAACGAGGGCATGTTTGCCGGCACGGACGGTTACGTCTTGAAGCCGGAAGGTATGTCACTCTCATCGGCCGTCATCGGAGCGTCATATGCTAACCTTGCACACAGGATACCGCTGCCTCAAGACCGGCTCGCCACCGCCGGCCCCCGACGCCATCAAAGACGCCCCGCAGATTGAGTACAAAACGCTCGACCTCCAGATCGACGTCCTCGCCGCGCAGAACCTGCCTCTGCCTCCCGGCGACACCCGAGTCTCAGGCTTCAAGCCGTACGTCAAGGTCGAGATCCACGTCGAGTCGCCCGAGGAGCGCCTCCCCGGAGCGCACATCAAGAACGACGGCCACGAGCAGGAGGGCGAGTACAAGGCCAAGACCAAGTCGAACAAGGGCGTCGACCCGGACTTCAAGGGCGAGGCGCTGCAATTCACCGGGGTGCCGGGCGTCGTGGAGGAGCTCACGTTCGTGCGGTTTACGATCCGCGACGACGAGATTGGGAGGGATGATCTGGCTGCGTGGGCGGCGGTGCGGCTCGACCGCCTCAGGAGTGGGTACCGTTTTGTGCATCTCATGGACTGCGAGGGCAAGATTACGGAGAGCGTGGTTCTCGTGAGGATCACCAAGAGGTTGTATTAGTCTGGGACTTGGTATGGTTCGGGGGTTGTTATTTTCATAGCGCAGCATTAAAAGCAGCATCAACAGTATTCCTATCACCTAAGAATTCAACCAAAGATTATTCGTCTCTTTTTACTTGTTAAACAATTATATTAAAGCTCGCTAGGCCAACATGCGCATTAATCAAGTGCAGCACACGGGTCATCAAAAAACAGAACGCTACGGGACAGAAACGACTAGTAGTCGTTGTCGTTGCCGTAGCCCTTGTTCTCCCTCTTCGCGTGGCCCTTGGACTCGAGCTTGTCGCTGTGGAGGACCCCGCCGGCCTTCTCGAGGAACTTGCCGACCTTGCTGTCGCCCTTGCCGCCGCCGCTGCCGTACGAGTCGTTCTCGCGGCCGCCGTATGAGGAGCCGTAGGAATCGTTCTCGTTGCCGCCGACGCGGCCGGAAGATCCGTACGAGTCGTCGTTACGGCCCGTGGAGCCGTAGGTCCCGTCGTTGTCGTCGTCGTTGTTCCCGTAGGAGGAGGAGTTGTTGTTGCCGCGGCGGTTGCTGCTGCCGTAGGTGTTGTTCTCGCCGTAGGAGGAGGGGTCGTTGTCGTAGGTGCGGCCGTCGTTGTCCGAGGCGTTGTAGGAGAGGGAGTCGGCGCCGGCGAGGTTGGAGGAGGTCGAGCCGCCGGCGAGGCGGGTGTTCTTCGTGCCGGAGCGGGAGCCGTAACTGTCGTCGTCGTCGTCGTCGTTGCGGGAGCCGTAGCTGTCGTTGTTGCGAGAACCGTAAGAGTCGTTGTTAGCGGAGCCGTAAGAGTCGTTGTTAGCGGAGCCGTAAGAGTCGTTGTTAGCGGAGCCGTAAGAGTCCTCGTTGTTGCGGCGGGACGAGCCGTAGCTGTCGTTGTTGCCGGAGCCGTAGGAATCGTTGTTTCCGGGGCCGTAGCGGTCCTCGTTACGGGAGGAGCCGTAGGACTTAAAATCCGTGTTAGTGGTGTCCCCTGACGTCGAAGGTGGATACCCATGCAGGTTGTCTAGGTACTCACGTTGTCGTTGCCGCCGTAAGACATCTTGACTAAAGGTATGGGGGGTTTTTCAGATGGAAGGGTACTTTGGAGTTCTGATGATGATGAGATGATGCAAGGTCTCGAAACAAAGAAACAACAGGACGAAGGGGGCATTATTTAAACGGGTAACAGAATGCACTGGTCCTTGAAGAATGTAGGTAGCACCCGCGGTATGATGCTCCCCTCTGGAGTCTCACTCTCACATGCCCCCGCCCGCCCGCCCGTCCCTGGCAAAGACCCTCCCGATCGACAAGGTAGTGGCCCATCGACGCACATTTACGACATTTCCGGGAATCCCTGATCCTTCTTTGGTCTACTGGGGGGTACGAAGGGTATTGGCTTGTGGGAGGCACAGACTTGGACGGCTTGGACGGATGGCACCACGAAGCTTGATTTTGCGCGGCCCTGCCCTGCTGAGCTGAAGTGAGCTCTTGTGTGGTACGAACTGGTTCGCGAGGGGGAAAGCAACCACTTGGCGGGGGAAACGCTTGTTTGGATCCCGTCTATCCCGTTCTTGGACTGCTTCTTCAGCTTCTCATGGGAGGGGACTGCCAACGTTGAGATGCAGGAGGATATACTTAGTAAATGAGAAATGATTGACGGGAGACCGTGATTGTCAGTATCCCTCGGCGATACCGGAGAGATGGCAGAGCGAGAACATTAGGCCAAGGCATCACCAGTAGAAAAACAAGGCAGGCAACAGGGGACAGCGACATATCGTTTTCAATGTCTGGTAGGCCGAGGGGTTCGTTCGCAGTAATGGCGGGCGGTCGGCAAGCGTGTCCACCACCATGTCGTCATACCGGGGAACGTGCCCGGGATGGCATGTTGGCAGTTGGAACGCTACTGGCAACGACGGCTACGGCGACGGCGTGCCCGCGCTAACGCGAAGTGCAGTGCAGCTGAGAGCATTTGGTGATGTGATAGCTGTTACCCCGCCATGCCATTCCGATCTCCAAGACAGGGTACCTCGGAGGAGGGAGAGGAGAGCTCTCCGTTGAGGTTTCCTCGCGAATCGTGGTCCCACGTTCCCGGAGGCCGCTGACGTTTTGGGGGCTGAAGCTCGGTGAGCTAGGGACACACTATGTGCCATAGCTTGTCACCTATTGGCAGGTATCGTACAGGGGTGCCAGCTCGAGCTTAGTGCATCCGTGCCAAGGTGCTGTAAGGTTTTGCGCTAGCTCATCCTCCCTTGACGGATACCTGCACTCTTTCCAGCTTGACATGGGTGCGATCTAGGGAGACCGCAGTTGCCGTTGGGGATGGTTAGCACGTTCGGGAAAGCCCGACTCAACGGCCACGACTTCCCTTCTGAGCTCTTTCAGCCGTGAGTGAGTCGTGGTATAGAGGTAAGGAGCTGGCGCCTTTGAACCTGGCAATGGCCTCCGCTGCAAGAGTTCATTCTGCCAACAGAGTGTTCGGCCAAGGTCATCTGGCTCCTTCTGGGGGACACTTTCCACATATTGAACCGAGCAAGAGTCAGGACCGAACGAGTTCTAAACACCTTCCGCATGACATGGTACCAAACAATACAGGTTTATGGCGGGCTCGGACGACTGATACCCCCCCCCCCGTGACAGCTGAGTAGGTAGCCTTTCAACTCACTACCTACATGACCACTTCGACTCTTCCTTGGATCGTCGGGACCGCTTCCAAGATTCTATTTCCAACATAATCCCTCGCGGGATGTGTATTAGTCGAGCTTCCTTCTCTGATCAACGCATGATTCACACAACACCCTAAGGTTATTTGGATATCCGTATGCTCTGGTCCTGAGAACTCGGCAGTTCAAAGATCCATTCGAGAGATCCCGCGGCAGCAACCTCGGACGAGGGCAGCGCCCAAGCATTCGCACACAATAACGAAGACTTCTCTTCGGTAGAGACCTTGCAAGACAGGCCCACAACTCCGGGTCTAATCTCGTAACGCTCTCCCTGCCTTACCCACAGGTCAAGGGCTGCTTCTGTTTCGCATTTTGCAGAGTGTTTGTCCGCCCGCTTGGAGAATAGGACTCACTATTGTTTGACACTACGATGAACACTGGAAACCCTGGGAGAGCAATGGCGAAGAGGAGTGTCGGAGCCTGCAGCGAGTGTTGGAGCCGCAAATACAAAGTGAGAAAGTCTAGGTCCTTTACTATTAATACCCCAGCTAACCCAACATCCGGAAAAGTGTGACAGGGCCAAGCCACAATGCCAGAGCTGCGTCAAACATGAGTGGGACTGTCAGTACATGACGACCAGGAAGAGGCAAGGGGCCGCCTGTGGCGAGTGTTTTGATCGCGAAATCAGGGTGAGAAAGTCCAGGCCCTTTAAATCTTAATACCCCAGCTGACGCAACGTCCGGAAAAGTGTGATATGACCAAGCCACAATGCCTGCAGTGCGTTGGACATGGGCGGGCATGTTACTACTATGTGATTGGAGAAGGTGACCCAACACGTGGCCCGGCGCTTCCAGCGGACGTCAACTTAGACCACACTGAGTTGCTCAACAAGTTCTCCCTGGGCCTGATAAGCCCCGGAATTGATGCCAAGTCCTTCGAGCAGCAAACCACAATCGCTCTCACGACCGCCGCCTATGCCCCGTATCTCATGCACGAGATCCTTGCCATTGTAGCGTGCCATCTTGCGCATACCTGCCCGGAGAGGAAACAGTACTACTTACACGCGGCCACCCAGCTACAGAACGAGGGTCTCTCTTTCTTCAACAAAATTCCAAAGATGACCAACCGGAGCCGCCAGCCCATCGTCATGTTCTCCTTCATCCTTGGCAGACACCGTTGCATCGACGCCCTCGCAACTCGCTGCGACGGGCTGGAAGGACTGCTAACACAATGGCTCGGATACGCCGTCACTAAGCAGCGCCGCGTCTCTGTTGTCAATGCGGCCAGACCTGGACTGCTGAAATCCGAGATAAGCCCGTTCATGGCGTGGTGGGATTCTGGGTTGAAGTGGCCTAAGGGCGAGGGCCGGGAGTTTGGCGGGGTGTTAGATCTGATATCCTCGTCGGCGCTGGATGACTCCGCCAAGGAAGCATGCCGGAAGGCCGTGAACTACGTGCAGGCCGGGTACGACAGCCGGCCCGAAGGCACCGGCGGCGAGTCAGGGCCGCAGCGCCTCATGCAGATGGTCTTCGAGTGGGCGGCCCTCGTTCCGGAGGGGTTTGTTGAGATGCTAAAGCGGAGGAGGCCCGAGGCAATCGCGGTGCTGGGGTGTTACGCCGTCCTGTTGCATCTGGCAAAAGACTTTTGGCAGATTGGCGACGCAGGAGAACACATGCTGAGGGTTGTCGATGAGCATCTCGGCGAGGGGTGGAGCGATTGGCTTGCATGGCCTCGCGGCGTGGTGTTCGCGAACCCTTGGGACGGCGCTGATGAAGCCCAGGAGCGGTAGCCGAGCAACCGCGGGCTGTCAAAGCCATCGAACGACGCTTTCTTTGAGAAAAATATTAACGGCTAAAGTGGCGGCGGCGGCTGTCATGCTCTCGGGTTGGTTTGTCTTGACCGCCCTTGCAGCACCATCTGTTGCTGGGGAGAAACATAAACTTCCCTCAGCACGCCAAACACTGGAAAGGGATGAAGCAGAGAGAGTGGGAAATACCAGTACTATTAGCATTGCATTAACAGCGAGATGGGACAGCGAGAATGACCCCACAACTCCTAGCCCGCGCACAGCAGGC
Organism: Colletotrichum sojae; assembly: GCA_014235955.1. Classification (NCBI taxonomy): domain Eukaryota; kingdom Fungi; phylum Ascomycota; class Sordariomycetes; order Glomerellales; family Glomerellaceae; genus Colletotrichum; species Colletotrichum sojae. Next base: position 41,464 of record WIGN01000033.1, read on the forward strand.
CGACCTGGATCGGAAGGAAGCCTTTCGGGGAGCGGGTTGGGTCTCGCTAATCTGGTGCCCCAGTCAGTTCCTTCCAGCTAGGGCTGAGCCATCGACAGACAGGGCCATCTTTTGAGAAAGAAGTTGGGTGGGCAGAGTCATCGTGTATGTAAGAGTTTCGAGGGTATTCGTTCAGAAGAAATACAAAAAAAATGAGAAGTGCGCGCAGGCCTTGGCTGAAGACGGTAGTCTCACCACGCTGGACCATCGGCAAAACAATCTCGGGACTTGACTCATAAGACGACGGGTTGATGAGGTGATGTCGGGTCGACATGTTTTCCATCCCAGTTTGCCGTCTAGCCAAGCCTAAGCTGACCAGAGCGAACGAGACATTGGCTCTGGTGGCTCGACGCGATGTCAACACGTGAAACAGCCTACGGATGGTTCCAGAAAAGTGACGTGGGGCCCCCCGGAGAACAACAACGTGCTTCCTGACCAGACCCATGGGATGATGTTCAAGGAGAGACCCAAGCAAAACAGTGGCTGGACCACCGCATAAATCAGCGCGAGTTCACGTAAAACCAGTGCAGAAACGGTCTTGCACACAGTCGCCCCACTTGATCCTCAGTGGAGCTTTGGGCTTCGCTCCTTCCCTCGGACCAATCTAAATCAAGAACCGCGACGTGGAATGTAAACAAACGGCGAACGGCAAACGGGAGACCCCTCCTGCCCTCCTGTCCTCCTGCCCTCCAGATATTCCCCGTCGCGCTCAATTGATACAGTCTACGTACTGGACTGGACCTACCACATCCACCTCGTTTCGCCTGACATCATCAAATCTCCTTCCTGGACAGCCTTGCCGGACCACCTTCCTCTCTTCAACCCTCGGCTCACTAACCTAAACACCTAAACAGCAAAAGTAAAACTAACAAGAAACAAACGACGATAACCACGACAACGGATCCAAGATGACGCCGCCTCGCCGTCGCTCGGCCCGGTTGGCCTCAAACACCCCCAAGGTAAGACTCTGACCGCCAGCGTAAACAAACGACTCGCGGACCACCGACTTACGTCCTTCTTTCCTAGCCCAAGGCCAAATCTACTCTGGCCTCCGTCGCCGAACGCGATGATACTCCTCCCTCCAAAAACATCGTCGAAAGCCTCAACGCCCTTGTCGTTCCCACTCACGATCCCGCCACCCCTTCCGCCTCGTCTCCGATCAAGGCGCCGCTCTCTGAGATGCACCCGAGCAAAGTTCGCCCTACCGCTGCATCTCCCTCGGCCACCTGGCTCGGCTTCAGAGACATGAAGCCATCCGACAAGACCGCCGACACTCAGGCTACGCCTTCCAAGACCACCGGAGTGCCCGAGTCGCCCTTCACCTTCCGAGTCAGCCAGTCGACCGGAGACAATGGCTTGAGCAGCGATGCTCAGCGCATGATGAACGAGCTGCGCGAGGAAGCCGCCAGAATCAAGGCCGACTTGCTCGCCAAGCGCGAATTGGAGAAGGAAGACGAAGAGCTCAATGGCCGCAAGATCGCCAAGGCGAAGGGCAAGTCCAGCCGCTACAGCGCCGCCCACATGGCCGAGTTCAAGAAGATGGACTCCATCGAAGGCCACCCTTCGGCTTTCAGAGCCCAGCCAGGCCGCGTCACTCCCCTCAAGAGCTCTCTCAAGCGCTCGCCCTCCAAGGCCAACTTGGACGACACTCCCACTCATCCCAAGTCCAGCTTGAAGCGTTCTCCCTCCAAGGCGAACCTTGAAGATACCCCGACCCACCCCAAGTCTATTCTGAAGAAGCCTTCGAGGGTCAACCTGACTGTCACAAGCACGCCCACTCATCAGAAGTCCAGCCTCAAGCGATCCCCGTCCAAGGCCAATCTGGACGACGCTGACTCCGACGACAAGAAGAAGGCGTCCGCTGGCACCGCTCCCCGAGCTCGCATCTTTGCCAACCTCGAGCCGCCCTCGTCTGTCAAGCGTGTGCGACAGCGTTTCGAGGACGATGCTTCCACAGCTCGTCCTGTCTCCCGCGACGGCAGCTCTCTTCCCCGTCCCAAGTCTAGCGAAGGCGACGCCTCTGCCAGTGTCCGTTCCCAGCCCAGTCTTGCTTCTCTGACCAGCCCGACCCAGTCTTCCCTCGCCCGCGCTGCTGGCAGCAAGATGCCTCTGCCTAGTTCGCTTGTCAGGTCTCCCAGCAAGCCCGACCTGGGGAGCCTTGCCAAGTCCCCGTCCAAGCCTGAGCTTGGAAGCCTCAGAAAGTCTCCCTCGAAGCCTGAGCTGGGAGGTCTAAGAAAGTCCCCTTCGAAGGCCGACCTGAGCGGTCTCACAAAGTCTGCCACAACTAACGACCTGAATGCGTTGGAGAAGACGACCGAGCTGAAACGCCGGATTGTGAGCCCTGGCCGGTTCGAGAGGGTCAAATCGATTCTGCGCGGTGGAAAGGGGGCCGTTGACAAGGCCAAGAGTGCCATTCCCCAACCCGCCGGTGTCTCTCAGACTCCAGCCCCCCAGGCAGCCGTAAAGCCAGTCACCGCGGTGCCTTTCACCACTCCGAGAAGAAAGCTTTTCAAGAGAGTTGAATTTACTCCCGGCACTGACCGAACGACCATTGAAGCTCCTAACACCGTGGCTCACAAGGCCTTTTCCACCACCACCCCTACCCGCAAGCAGGGTGAGATTCAGTACCCGAACCTGGATTCTTTCCTCGGAAATGTCACGACCAGAACTAAGGATGACGGCTTGTATCCTGAACTGAACGTCGAGGAGAGCCCTGTCACGAAAGCCCCCGAGGCTACCAAGGTGCTGCCGCCCACCATCCCCGGCACATTCACTTTCCGCAGCGATCACACCATTCGGTTTGCTAGCGCCTCTCCCACTGGCTTCGGATCGACTGCTGGACAATCCAGCATCCGCCACGTCCGGAGGTCCCTGGATGTGCCAGGTAGCTTCCCTGAAAGCACTGACACCTTCTCCAACAAGGAGAACCGGTCTCCCATGCAATTCCTCGCGGGAAAGCCCCATGGAATGACCAACAAGAAACGTGCTCGAGCTCGAGAGGAGGAGGGAGATCTTGAAGAGGCCTCCGGTGAGCGAGCCGGCAAGAGACGCAAGGCGGAGCCTGTCCCTGAGGGTGACGCCCTGCTCGCCCCCAGACTGACGGGAGCCACCCCGAACACCGTCGACAGGAAGGCTCGTGGTGCACGTGTTCTTCCCTCCCCCAGCCCCATCAAGAAGCGCGCTGGCATGAGCCTGAGCCGACTGAACATGCTTGCGAAGCCAAAGATGCGGGGCTGAAGGCGGCATGAACCGACACGTCACTTCGCAACACTGCGCTGTTGTTGAACTGTATCATATTACGAGAAACGCGATTTTGCTTGGTTGGAGACACAGATTGCTGGCCACTTCAGTGGCTTGATGAGCACTTGCTCCGGGGTCTGGATCACACGAAAGGCGTATTCGGTATGTTTTGATTTGCAAGTAGATCGAGTTGGCTGAACCATGGGGGTTGGGTGAGTGGATACGGTTTGGTCAAGGCGTTGTTCTGTCTACCTCTGTACAATATGGGCGTTAGTAAGGGGAGTGTTTTTGTTTGACCTCGATCATGGACCAGTCTCGACCGAGTTTTTAGTTTTTTAAAAGTTTTGCAACCAACTGATGTGGCACACTTGCTTGAGAATACCAAATGGAAGGCAAGTCACCTAGTGCAGGTACGGTCCCTGGCGTGAGAGACATGAACGGGAAGGCCCTTGATGTGCCCTGAGGCAACCGCAGCCCGCAACGTTGGCATCTTCAACACGCCCCTGTATGGAGCAAGTTCTAACACGTAGACCCAAGTCCGTTCAACTTCACTCGTTTGAACGCCCAACAGCACTTCGATCATCCACTAAAAGATACCACGCTCTTTGGTTCACCGACATGGACCTCGGCGGCCCAGTCCCCTTCACCTGCACCTTTTGCTAGCAGCCGTCTGACGGGCCTTCTCAAATCATTGGCCGTTCCGCACGCCTCGCCTGTTCGCCTTGCTACGCATCGATCATCGACCTCGCCATCTACTGGGTGTGCGGCGAGGTCGTGTTCCGCGACGAGGACTGCGTCAGCCTGGGGTGGTGCTTTTGGCACCGCGCCTGCTACGGATGTCTGTTCTGCGGGAGCAAGGTCCTCAGCCTCGGACTGCCCTTGTCGGAGCTCTTCGAGGAGCGCAGAGATGATAATGGCCATCATAGGACGAAGGCGAGGGAGGTGGAGGTTATTCCTGTCTGCTCTGCTTGCTCCATCGACCTCGAGGGAGAGGACGTGACGCAGAAGAGCTTGGGCAGGGTCGAGAGATCCGATGGTGGACTGAGCCGAGCGCGATGGGATATGCGCGAGGGCAGAGTAGGACAGTTACGGAGGGCCCCGGCGGTTCGTTGTTGACATACTGTTTGAGGCACCCGCTAACAGCCAAGCAGTCCATCCGATCCGTCAGTCGGGAATCATTATCGCTTCGTCGGGGAGGAGACGGCCCACAGGATGGGGATGAGGATCGCCCGGTGCCGCTGGACTCGACCATCTACGTCTCCATGGCGGACCCTGTAGGGCAACCTGCCTTCAGACCGAGCCCGACGAAACCGATCCCGGCATGGATGCAGCCGCACCGACAAGATGAGCTGTCGGCCGGTAACTCGAGGCAAGAGAGCACGCCTCTTGCCTCGATCCGCGAAGCCCAGGCGCCGACTTCAACGTCTGGGAGCTCGATCGAAAGGACGGCTCGCTCAGTGACACCCGTATTCCACTCAAAGATGCGGTCACAATCACCCTCACCATCCCGGCCTTCTTTCAACAATCGCCCGCTTTGGGACGCATCGCAACAAAGACGAAACCAGTCCATGTCATGGGTCAGCAACGAACCGCTCAAGCGCCCGTCGTCACGCCTGGTAGCTCGTATCGAGAAATCGGACGCCACGACGTCGTCGGGGTACGTGACCCCGCCCGAGACTCCAGTCGAGCTTGTATCGCGATACAAAACCCCTCCGCCGCAACTGAGGCGCGTGCAACCCATGAGTCCGCTGGCTCCGGCGCGTGCCCAGCGTCGCCCAGCAGTCCGCCGCACGCCACCACCTCAGTCATCTGAGTACTTGGAGCGGTACAACCCGATCCGATCTCCGTCGCCGCGGCCGTGGGCTAGGGGGCCGGCCGTAGTCGCACTGAGACGGGCGAGTCGAGGGGGAGCCGGTACGATGGTGTCGGAGGAGACGGCTGGGGGGACGGTGGCCACAAGTATCAACAGGCGGAGCTTTACGGCTGATGGAGCAGACTGGTCCGGCGAGGGTGGGTTCAAGATGAAGAACCCGAAAGCTTGGAAGAAGCTGTTCGGGAAATAACAGGCGTGGACGAGTCCAGGTCGCCGAGCATTCTTACCAGTATGGAGCGCAGAGCTCCCCAAAATAGACTGCATACCAACAGTTTTTCAATCCATCGTTAGCCCCCATATCCCTCGTGGGTTATTCCCGGCATCCAGGCGGAAAGCCAAGGATTGCGGATATCACCAGTGAAGTTATGCAGAGGGGTCACCTTTATTTAGGTAGTCGCAGTCCAGGTGACCGGGGTAGTGACGGTTGATCCATGACGGCCGGGGGTGGTGGCCACCTGCCACCATCCCTGCAGGCCGCCCCCACACCCACCCGCGTCTGTCTGACGGCTCATCCCGCGGCGGCACTAAATCCATCCTTTCAACATTCCAGCCAGTCGCAAAACGTCAGCCTCGTCCCATCGCATCACTGTCGCGAGGACCAGCATCAGTTACGATTTCGTTGACAAGACAGCCCGCGGACGCAACCTCTGCACCTTGAGACCACGTCACGAGCGACAACCGCAACGATGGCGCCTCTCGACAAACCGACCCCAGCCGAGCTCGAGCGTAAGCCCTCCTCCCCCACGGTCTTCTGTTCGACATTTGCGCACCTGCTGACCCCCAAACAGAACAGCTCAAAGACACGATCCAAGACCTGTACCAGATAATGGTCCAAGTATCAACCTACAACACGACCCCCTCCAACCCGTCCGGCCCGGCCCTCGCAGAGTCGGTGCAGGCGCTCTCCTCCTCCCTCCAGCGCGTCCACGTAACCGCAACGGCCGGCGCCCCGCCCTCCCCCGACCTGCCCGGGGCGCTGCCCAAGATCCCGCCCGAGCTGGTGCAGTACGTCGAGAACGGCCGTAACCCAGACATCTACACGCGCGAATTCGTGGAGCTCGTTAGGAGGGGCAACCAGGTTATGAAGGGCAAGATGGGTGCCTTTGCGCAGTTCAGGGACGTGCTTGCGGATCATATCGAGAGGGGGATGCCGGAGCTGAAGGAGGATGTTGGACGGGTTGTCGAGGCTACCAGGGCGAGGGGGAGTGGAAGGCCTGGGGGCAAGTGAGGACGGATGCGAGTGGCGATGCAACAATGCCGAGGCAGGTTTTATGGTGGAGAGGTTTGAGCTTGGGTGTTGGCCCGGCTCACTAGGCGATGTATTTGATACCCCGAGATGAGATTACAGCAAGGCTTCACGATGGTGGAAGGCAAAGAGGCAGAGTGTGCGTGGCGTAACCTGTCGACGAGACGTCGTATAGAGCTCAATTACGGGGGTTCTCGACTATGCCCAAGATAGCAGTACTTTGATGCAATCGACGAAACAATCAAAGACGCCGCCGTGCCTCCCCCATTCCCATCCCTTCCCTTTCCTCTGGACTATAACTGACGTGGCCCCCGTTCTCTTTTCTCATGAATTCGGTTTCTTAAGAAAAAAAACATCGGTCGTAACTCTAACACAAAAAAAGGGGGGAGAAACAAGATGGGGGAGGGGAACAGGGGGGGGAGAGGAACCGATCATTCGATGCCTGGTGAATAAAAACGCCGCCGGTGTGTGACTTTTGTGCGTCATGTCTATCCCGAACGAACACAAAAAACAAAGATCCTGGATCCCCAGTCTGCCGCAGTCGACGACTCATTCCCCGCCGCGGAGCCGTATGCCAAGCTTCCGGGCCCCTATAATGCAAATGTACAAGAAACCCACACCTGCCGCCGCCAGTAGCAGAAGCTGCGCTGGCACCAGGACCAGTGCGGCTACGACCCAGACTCCGTACTGGCGCACCCTGTCCACGAGCCGTTCGCCGGCCTCTCGGCGCTGCTTCATGTGGTTCTTCATCGTCTCTTGGGCGAATGAGCCGCCCGGCTTGCGCTCTGGCTCGGCCGGCTCGTCGTATGTCTCGTCGTCTTCTTCCTCTGACTCGGATTGTCAGGTTGAGAAGTTGAAGCCGCGTCCGCCGAAGCCGCCGCCGCCGCCGGGACGGGGACGCCCGGATCCGTCAGCGAAAGAGAAGTGGGCACCGCCGCCGGGGAAGCCGCCTCCGTTGAAGCCGCCGCCGCCGCCGCCGCCGAATCCGCCACCACCGCCCATCATGTTGAACAGGATCTCGGGGTCGATACCTCCGTGCATGCCGCCCATGCCGCCTCCCATGCCGCCACCGCCGAACATGTCGGACGGGTCGATGAGGTCCTCGCCGCTGTCGTAGCGAGCACGCTTCCTGTGCGGGGTTAGCACTAATCAACTCTGTGAGATGCGTGTGACTTACTGAGAGTCGCTCAAGGTCTCGTAGGCTTCACCAATGTCCTTGAAACGCTCGGCAGCCTGCTCGTCGTTGGGGTTCTTGTCGGGGTGGTGGATGATGGCCAGCTTGCGGTAGGCCTTCTTGATCTGGTTGTCGTCTGCGTTCTTGTCGACGCCGAGAATCTTGTAGTAGTCCTTGCGCTGGCTCTTCTTGAGCTCGAGCTCGGCCTTGCGCACCTCCTTGGCGATGGTGCGGTCCTCGGGATCCAGCTCCTGGATCGCCTTCCACTCCCGCACGGCATCCTCCCACCTCTCCGCCTGGCCCAGGGCGTTGGCCTTGGTCTTGCGGGCCTTGAGGTACGTCGAGTCGAGGCTGATGGCACGCTCGCAGTCGGCAATGGCGCCGTCGTACTCCTTGAGCTTGATCTTGCAGAGCGCCCTGTTCTGCAGAATCTTGGAGTTGGTACCGCGGTTGGAAGGGTCGACATCCAGGGCCGCCGTGTACTTCTCGATGGCGGATTGCCACCGGCCAAGCTTGTAGTCCTGGTTGCCCTCTTCCTTCATGCGATCGAGCTTTTGGACGATCCTCAGGTACTTGACGGCGTCCCTCATGTCGGGATCGCAGCTGATGGCCTTGCGGAAGTGGCTCACAGCCTTATCGTTCTCGCCCTGGGCGTACAGAGCACGGCCGCGCAGCACGAGAGCCTCAGGATCCTGGCTGTTGTTGCGCAGGAGGGCCATGGCAAGGTTCTGCGCCTCGCCGAGGGCATTGACGGTACCCATCTTGAGGTAGGCCTCACCCCGCATGAGCTGCCACTTGCGAGGCTTGGACGCGCCGAAGCCCAGTTGCCTCTCGGCCTGGTCCAGGGCGTGGAGGACCATGGAGCCGGCCGTACCGTCTCGCAGGGCGCTCTGGGCCGCCGTGACGTGCTTGAGCATCTCCTTCGCCGGAGCCTGGTCCTTGGCAGAGGGGGGCGGGTTGATGCGGTTGAAGATGAGGAGGGCCTCCTGGGGCTGGCCCAAGCTGGTGTAGATACGGGCCAGACGGAGGAGGATCTTGGGGTTCTCGCGGTCCAGGTCGGCAGCGCGGTTGCAGTCCTCAAGCGCATACTCATACTGGGTGTTGGACATGTAGGCGGCGGCTCGGTTGCTCAGATAAGTAGCGGAGTCGGGGACCAACTCAATAGCTGCGACGGAAATTTTAGTGATTGCGACGCCGCGGACATTGTACAAGCGGCAACATACCCTTGGAGTACTGAATGATGGCATTCTTGTAGTCCTTCTCCTTGAAGAACTTGTTGCCCGCAGCCTTGTATGACTCCGCCTCGTCCTCGGTGGTGGGAACCGGGCTGGAGGGGTTGGACTTGTGCGGGGGAGGGGGAGGGGCATTGCCATTGCCGTTGACATTTGTGTTGATGCCATTCGGTATGGGGACAGAGAAGGACGCCTGGGCGGAGGGCTGGGGTGTGGCAGCAGCAGCGGGAGTGGGAGCGGGAGCAGGCGAAGAGGGAGCAGCGTTCGACTCGCGGTCGACGTCCATGGAGTTGCGACCGCTCATGGCTGACATGTGGGAGAGGCGCTTGGCACGCTCCTCTGGGGTGAGGTTGAGGGGATGGGTATCGTAGTCGATCTTGCTGCTGCGACGAGAGCCCGGATCTGTAGGGTGGCGGCCAAAGGTGCGGGAAGAGCGAGACGACTTTGTCTCCCGTGGGCCTGGGGATGCGGGCTGGGAGGATTTTTTGGCGGGGGGTTTAGTCGGTGACTTTGTCGGCGACCGGGGCTTTGTGGGTGACTTGGTTGGTGAAGACGCCTCGGAGGGGGGGAAGTAGTTGGTGTCCTGGTGCTGGTGGTCGTCTTCGTCCTGGCCGGCTTGCTTTCTGCTGGACGACTTCTTTGCGAAGAGCTTCATTGATAATAAAGCAAGTGCCCTCTGAGGGGGACCAAAGGGTGCGCGGGCTTATTTTTTTGGTTAATTAGGTAAGGAGGGTCGTAGCAGACCTCGATGCAAGGTTATGCTTGTGCACCCAATGCTCCAAAGCGCATTAACGGGCCTAGTGAAGGGACCGAAGAGGCAACTTTTTTTTTTCCCTTGCTTTTGCTTGGGTGCGCCTGTAAAAATGGTGGAGGTACCTCTTCGGTGTGCGCGGGCGTGTGTGTGTGGCTTGGGTGCAGAAGACCTTTTTTCCCTCAAGAGGCTTGATCGCAGGCAGTGTGCTGCCGTCGAAACAAAGGAAGTTCAAGGATATCTGTATACAGACGAAATAAGAGGAGGAAGTGGGAGAAGGAGAGAGAGGAAGAGAAGAAAGGTCAGCAGCTCTCGGGAGGCAAGGTAAAGGTGAGGGCGGAGGGGAGGTCGGAGGAGGGAAGGAGGCCCAGGCAGGGCAGGCAAGGTAGAAGGTACAGGCAGGTACGCCGGCAAGCAGGCTCAGCTAGAAGACACACAGCCCGACGGGAGTGGACCGGTACGCTGGGAGCGAAGGAGGATACGGCTAGGCGAGGAGGCAGGGTGCTTTTTCGCTCCAGAGAGCCTGAGAGGATGAGGACGAGGAGCCTGAAGAGGGCAGACAGGCAGTGGATGGAGGGGAAGAGAGGGGCGCCGTTCAATGGAACCGACAGAAGCGACCAACGGCAAGGCAAGGCTCCTTGGGCAAGTGAGGTAGCAGTGGAGGCGAGGCAGGCAAAAAAGCAAGCAGAGGCTTCTCAGATGGGAATTGCAGAGAGTTGCTTTTCTGCTGTCAATGTCATTCTGCGGTGATGAAATAACAGCGCCCAGCAAACCCGAACAACAAGCGAGGCCAGCATGGCATCGACCCTCCAGGGGGGGTGACGACCTCTTCTCGATTTATCAGCTGCGCTGCTTGCACAATTTTTTTTTCTCTGCCATTTTTTTTTAAACTTCTTGCCCTTCCTACCTATCTATCCGTAGTATGCCTTCTCTTTTCCCCCTGTCTATGGGGACGGGGGATACGGAACTGTGACTGTATGTACAAGGCACTGGAAGCCCATGTGCTCTCTCCTCGGCTGGGCTTGCGTGATGCCTGGTAGAAGATGTACCGTGTACACAGCTGCCAACATCATTACCTACACGGATTCACTTCGTGCCCCATGACAACCGCCGGCAGTGGGGGGCTTGTCCGGCTGCTGCTTCTTGGTGCTGGATACCGCTGCCTCTGTGTCCTCCCGGTAAAGAACTTCCAGAGAAGCGTAGAAAAGGACATCGCAACTGCTCGCCCCCGTCTCCGTCTGGCAGCCTGGGCAATCGCACAGGAGTTTCCCATTGGAGGCAGCGGCCGGCAAGAAACCGTGTATCTGCTACTCGTAGAAGCGCTTGTTGTGGGCGTACAGTTGATGTAACCACGACCAGCGCCGACCGCTACTGGTCACACATCCCCACAGGGAGCTTGTCCAAACGGTCCAGTCCTGTCTCTCGATGACTACTCGCAGCCGCCGGTGAGCCAATGGAGAGGCAACGACCTGCGGGCTTGTTTACCTGCACCCGCGGCGGACGAGGCAAATCGTCGGACGACTGGCGGCCACCGGTCGACGGCGATGTCGTCTCCTAGCCACCTCTATTTTCCATCCTCTGTTGTTGCCTCTGCCGGCCAATGGCCCACCTTCGTGTGTCCGGGCCGTGGGCATGGGGGCTTCACTGGGCTAGAAATAGAACCAGGATGCTGGCAGTGGTTAGTGTAGACTCGTTCCCAGAACACAGAGGAGTCTTCTCAGGCGGTTCAGCCGCCATGGGAGGGTCTCCAGTTCCGGACCCTAGGGACGATGTGTCAAGGCGTTTGCAGGGACCCATTCAGTCCGTCCTTAAAGATGGGATATCAATATAAGACGAATTGGAGCGCGCTTGGTAGAGAAATAGGACATCGTACGGATAGTCTAGTCCGGAAAAGCATAGGCCTCCCCGGGCGCGTTATCAAGAAGTCAAGGCGTTGTGTTGTAATGGGATTGTCCGGCAGGAGGAGCGCTATTATGTAGCTACCTCTGTAGAGACACAGTAGGTGCTCGGTATTAGGTCTTGTGCTAGGCCCGGCAAGGACTGCTCGGCTCTCCCGTCCCTCCATCGGGTACAAGCGAAAATTGGCATATCGAGGCGCTTGCAACAAACGGCTCTTACCCTTCAAGTCCGTTGCATCCCAGCGGACCGGTTCGAGAAGGTTCGGTGGGGCCCCGTCCCGGGACCCTGCGACGGCCAGCGAATCAGCCGGCGCCGTTGCCTGCTGTCACCTTTGGGCCGCCGAACCGCCCGAAGTTGCTGTCGCTGATGCCACCCGGCCAGTGCGACCAATTCAAAGTTGACTCGACACTGAGGGACTCGAGCTCGGAACACCCCTTGTCCCAGGCATGCCACTGCCGCCGGTCCCCTGGAAGGGCCCTCTGAAGTGATGGGAGGAAAAAAAAAGATAGAGGCCTTGAGGCCCTACCTACCCTGCTGCCTGCATGCGGTATGTGCATATGATGTACGTACAGGCTGCAGAGTGGCCCTGTTGATTTGCATCCCCAACCTCCTGCAAACCGAACTGATGGCATCACCATCTCCTTCTCCCTTGCCCATACGCTGCTGCATGGGAATTTCCCTCCCCCCCCCGCCTTCCAAGAACCCATTCACATTTGCCGCTCGAGACTACCACAGCCAAGGACAGGGCGGGGCCCTCCCTCACATGTACACCCAATGCAAGTCGTGCATGCACTGCCATCAACGAGGTTTGCCTTCCCAGCCTTTCCCATTACACAAACCACAAGTTCGCTCTCTGGCCGGTACCATGCTCGTGCCCGGCCTCGAGTGTTCTGGGAGTTGGCCTTGTCCCTCGTCTCTCGAAGCCAAGCCTTAGGTACAATGGGTGCGTGCCGCCGCGGCTCGCGGGTCGAGACCCGACAAACTGACTTGCTTCGGGGACACAAGAATCGAGAACGCCATGCTGCTGTGAAACGGAGCCGAAATTACCTATACCTGACACCACGGCGATCCAGCTTCTCTATGTGCTGTGACTTAACAAGAAGGAAAAAAAGAAGAAAACTACGCAGTACAGTCGTCATGCCCAAATCTGTTCGTCAATCCTTCCGTTTCCCATTTAATTGTGTTGCTCGTTTACCCCCGCGGGTTGCGGAAGGATGGCTCGTCTCCACATGCCGGCCACCCCAATGTCGTCATTCCCAATTTCCCGTGCGCACCGCATGCCTTCAGTCCTCCGATCCTTCGGCCGAGTTGGGCTCTGACGCCGTGTTGGATCCCATGATGGAGTTTACAAAATCCTGATACTTGAAAACCTCGCCGCGCTTGCCCAGCCCGCCCTGCATGTTGCGACTGAAAGCCCTCCGGCCGGTGAAGCCCTCAATCACCTTTTCGACCTCGACCTCCGTCAGCGGGCGCTCGCCGGGCTCCGGCGCGGTATGCAGCAGCGCGTCGCGCAGCTCGTTGAGGTTGATCTGGCCGCTGTCGTCGTCGTCGAACGCGGAGAAGGCAGAGAGGAGCTCCGATTGAGGCGATAATGATGCCAGCATCGTGGCCAGGGAGTTGAGAAAAGCCGCCATCGTCATCGTTTGGGGCGTTGACGGGGGAAAGAATTGCGATACATCAGAGGCGTTTGCTGGAAGGCCTATATCATGTCAAAAAAAAGTGCCCTGGGTGGAAGTCGCGAGTTCCTGGTCTTACCGAGCTGGTTCAGCATGTCTGCAACGTCCTCTCGGTTAATGGCGCCGTCGCTGTCGCGATCCAGGATCTCGAACCCTTCTCGGAGGGTTCTGACTTGTGCAGGTTGCAGCTGCGTAAGCGCGCTCCCATGGCTCACGGTCTTCTTGAGGCCCGGCCGCGCAGCCAGTGGCGAGGTCATGATGTTGTCAATGCCGTTGCTGTTGTCGCCACCAGTAGGGGTTCGCACTCTCGGTGTTGGGGTCTTGCTCTCGGCCGTTTCCGTTGGCGTTGACGGGTTGCCGAATCGTCCGTTGTTAGAGGCGTAGGATGCTTTGGTCGGCGATCCGGACGGCGTCACTTGTGTCGAGGTCTGGCGCACGGCAGATGGTGATGCTGGAGACGAGTCTGGTCGTCGAAATGGTGAGCTGCGAGGCGAGCCATACGGCCCTAGTGGGGAAGGTTTGTAGCCGGCGGGCATTGCCTGTGGGCTCGCGACGTCAAAATTCATGCGCTTTCCAAGAGATTTGATTTACAGGCGAGATGGGGCCTGGCCTACCATATTGAGGTGTGGAAAAGATGTGGGTGGGAAATAAGGAATGCCTTGCTCTGGAACTTGGATGCCGCGCGCCCACTTGGCACGAAAGTAAACAATGCGAAATATGGAGAGGCCAAGAGGCGAGTGGTCAAGCGTTCCAGAAGGGCAGCGATGATGCGGTGGGCGAGGAGGCGAAAAGCAATTCGGAGATTAAAAAAGTTGTTCAGCAAAACTGAGGCGCGATGCACGATGTTGTTTTCTGCGATTTAAGTCAAACGGTTGGCTCATGTCAAGTTGGGGAAAGGACTGATGCAGAAGCAAGACGGTGGCTGTCGGGCTGAACGTAAACAGAGGCGTCTTTGACATGACAACCGTAGCCTTGCATCTCCATCCCGCGCCCCCCCTGCACTTGCCTGCCGGTTACCAAGTGGGGCGAGCGAAGTGTGGCTCGTAAAGTGTGGCTTTCATCATTGCCGAAAACGTGTCACCAGCCACAGGGGTTTCACGTTGGATGTAAGGACCCTTCGGCGCTAAGCAAATTTTAGGTTGGATGCGACAGCATGGACCACCCCCCTCTCCAAAGAGGAAAGGAGGCGGACAGGGGGGGCGGGGAGAACGTGGAAAGGGGAAGGGAAAAGGAGGGGACTTCACAGTGTTGGGTCCAAGGGCCCTTGGGGGCCGGCGAGGGAACGCTTTTTTGAGTCTTGAACTGTGAAGCGTAGCGCGCGCAGGTGAGAGAGAGAAAAAAAAAGGACCGGGAGGGGAGGAAAGTCGCGAAGGAACGGAAACCGGCGATCAGCAAAATCTCGTACGCATTCGTCGGCGCTTTCGCAGACACTGTCCTCCACCGCTGCCCGAAGCCCACTCCTCTTGCAGTGCGGTACCCACGGATGCGCCAAACGATCCATCGCAGCGCCCACCGCCGCGTTTCTTTGTCTTGCGTCCGTCCGCTATCGCCGTGGGCTTGCCGGGCTGTCCACCTGCCTATCGAACGGCTATCTTGCTTGACAGCCGGTCAGCAAGTCTGTGTGTTCGTTCCTGCTCACTGCTGACTGCCTCGCCTGTGGCCCCAGCTCGCCCGTCCTGTTCTGTCCGAGCTGGGTGACGCTGAAGACGGCGTTGTTTGCCTGAACGAGACTGGGAATATCTATCCGTAACCACCAGATGCTCTACGCCCCCATCTACATCCCCTCCGCGTGTCGCCGTGGGCAGACGAGAGGTGCGTGGGCACCAACCAGAGACGGCGGTCCCCTTTTTTAGCGTCTTCAGGGGCAGACCTCCCTCTCCATCTTGGATCAGACGCGCTGTTTGGTCCAGATGGGTGTGCCTTGCTTCGGGGGGGCGCCTCAGCTGGTCATTAATCGCGCTGGTGGGGGATCGGATTGGATTGCACAATTTAAAAAAAGAGGAAAAAAGAAGCACTTTACATTGAACAACCATACCATACCCTGTCAGGACTCAGGAGCTTCTTGCGGCTCCGAAGTGGTGTAAGTACGTAGTAGTAGTAGTAAGTACTGAGTGAGGTTCAGGTGGTGGTGGTGTTAGAGGAGACCCGGGGCGACCAGTCCAGCCAGAAAAGACCAGACCAAAACGTCGCAACAGATCACACGTCTCGGTGCCTTTTTTTCTCTCCTAACCTGACGCATTGACGCTCTCCAGGAGGGATATTCCTTCTCTGCCGCCTCCCACCCCCGAGGACGATCCTGTTTCCGCCCTCCAGCTCATCAGTGTTGTTGTCAGTCGCTGCCCGGATCTGACGTTTCGAAGAGCGCATTCGGCCGTCATCTGAGAACGCCTCCCACGCGCCACCATTTCATTTCGACCTAGATTGCCTTTCTTTACCTGAACGTACTTGCGGCGTACCTGCGTCGAGAGTGGAAGATACCTGCAAAAGACCGCAACGGGCACGCCTCTGGCTACGTACCCACCGCATCGCACCGTACGTACCTCGCAATACCGTACGGATACTGCCCACCAACACCACTCCAACACCGATACTGACACTGCCTACAGTGCTGTCCGGCATCACCTTGCTTTGATTTCTCCATCCCTCTGCCTCTGCGCCTTTTCCAGTTAACACGGCCGTCGCCCTCCCTACCTATCTGCCCCACGACTCGCATCTTGGCTTCCAGGACTGCCCGACTTCCATCCCGCTCGCCTCCCGACCCCCGACGATATAGTCGAGATCAGAGTTCCGCCTCCTCGGTCGCATCGTTCATGTCGCACTCGGACGCCCGTCGAATGTCTCTGGCTGCTGCGAGCCGTTAACTCTTTCTACTGCGCACCACTGCACCGGCAGCACCACCAGAAACAGAAACACTGCGAACTGCGCCTGCACCTGCACCTGCTTCGGCAAGGCCTACCACCGTCGCATTGTCGGAAACACCAACTCTACTTGCCTCTGCTGCACCTCCCCGAACGGACGGGCCTCTCGACTGCAGCGTTGTGCAGTGCATTGGATGGCTCTGGTTACCGGCAGCCTGCGCAAGCCTCCATCTCCCCCAACTACCGATCTGAACGACAACTCCGCAATTTAAACATTGCCTTTCGCCCAGCATGGCTTCAACCCAAACCGCGCTGCCGTTCCTAACGCGCAACTACTCCAATACCCAGACCCAGCAGCAGTATCCCACCTCCTCAAACGGCCCCTGGCCCAGCCGTCGGACTTCGCTCTCCAGTTTCCCGGCTTCGAGATCCCCGTCGCAAATGTCCAACACCTCTCGTCCTTCGCGATCTCCTCAGCCGCCCCCCATCGCCGAGACAGACCGCTCCTCAAATCCGAGCTCCA
This sequence comes from Colletotrichum sojae, assembly GCA_014235955.1. NCBI lineage: Eukaryota > Fungi > Ascomycota > Sordariomycetes > Glomerellales > Glomerellaceae > Colletotrichum > Colletotrichum sojae. The sequence continues at coordinate 57,975 of WIGN01000033.1, forward strand.
AGTCCAAGACGCCCTCCACTGGCGTCTCGTCGCAGCACTCGTCGCTGTCCGCCCCGCGCCGCTACAACCCCGACGCGCACCCTCCTCGCAAGCTGCGCTCGCAGTACCCGCGGGGCGCGACCGAGAACCATGTCGAGTACATCTTGGTCGCCTCCTTCGACATCGACCGCGGTCCCGTCATGGAGCACCAATACCCCGTCTCCATCACGGGGGACGAGCACATGTTGGCGGAGCTCATGTTGCCCGATCAGGCCCACGTGCGAAACCAGGATTGGACCATCTTCTTCTTGCACAAGGACACGAGTCAGGAGGAGGAGGACGAGGAGCGCAAGGCAAAGGAGGCCAGGAAGAGGAGGAGGAGGCGCTTGAGGAATAGGGCTGCCGGAATCATCGACGAGGAGGATGAGGAGGACGATATGGAGGACGGAGATGACCTTGACGACTTGGACGACTACGACGACGAAGAATACTCGGACGACGACGAGCCGGAAGGGGGAGAGGGGCCGCCACTGATTTATGTGCTGAATCTGGTCAACACGAAACAAGACAAGACGGTGAAGAGAGGCGCCGTGGTGAAGGCCATGGCAATCTGCACCAGGCATCCGTTCCTGCACATTTACAAGGTAGGGTTGTGTCTCTCTTGGTCATGCAACAAGTCTGCTAACATGACCGATACTAGCCCCTTCTCCTATTGGCTTTGGACGAGTATTTCAAGGCGCCAGTTCCCGAGACCTTGGCCATGCTGTACGACGCTGTGAATGCCATGGACCTGTCCCTGATGCCGAAGCTCAGCTTGCTCGAGCGACATTTGCTACAGGCCAGTGACAACAAAGATTTGTTCGTGGAGAAGTTTGAACAAATGATCCAAATCCGGATGGCTGAGGATCGCGGCGAGAATGTTGCAGACCAACCATTCGATGCCAGTCGCGAACCTCCGAGGTTGCCTGGCGTGTCGAGAAAAGGTACAAAAGCTCATATCGAGCTCGGCTCGACGTATTCGGTTCCCCGAGACACGCATGAGTTCGAAAGCAAGGTCATGTACAAGGGCATTCCGGTTCCAATCAAGGTACCAGTTGCTGTCATGCCGGAAACCGTCGGCGACTTCTCCCTGATCAAGCTCATTCAGAAGTTCTCGGAGCCTCAAGGCAAGGCGCCGCAGCCGTTCCCCTTACACGCGCAATTGACCACGAATGGCCCGCATACGCACCCGATCATTGTCCTGGTCAATGCGCTGTTGACGCAGAAGCGGGTGATTTTCCTCGGTCACAATATGCCTTCGGGTGAGGTTGCGGAGGCGGTCTTGGCGGCGTGCGCCTTGGCGTCCGGGGGCACGTTGAGGGGCTTCACGCGACATGCATTTCCCTACACGGATCTGACCAAGATCGATGACCTTCTCAACGTACCCGGGTTCATTGCCGGCGTCACAAACCCGACGTTTGAGCTGCATCCCGAATGGTGGGACGTCCTCTGCGACCTTCCAACGGGTCGCGTCAAAATCAGCAGCAAAATCGATCCGGCCCCGATCACGGAGGGCATGATTTACTTTCAACAACAAAATCCATCATATGCGGGTCTCGTCGGTGGCACGTCAAAGGTCGCGGCCGAAAGCGATCTCACCGGCGACGCAGCCTTCATGCAGGATATCCTACGGAGTATCGCAGCGAGACACGGGGAGAGAGTCATCCGAGCCAAATGGCGAGACTGGGTGATCAAGTTCACCCGAATCGCAGGCGCCTTCGAAGAGAGCGTGTACGGCGCGAGTGCTCTCTACATTGGCGGAGACGAGCTGGAGATGGGCGCCATCGGCATCAACGGGCACGGCTACGTGTGGCCAGATGAGCAGTCGAAATACAAGGAGCTTGCGGGCAATGTGACGAGAATCGAGGGATGGAGAAACACAAGAAGCTACTACAGCTTCATCCAGGTGAGCTTCGGACGCATTTGCCGGTAGAGTGTACCAGGGCTTCAAGCTAACCCTTCCCAGGACCTCGCACTCATGTACCAGGTCAGACCACTCAAGGTCCTCGACCTGCACCACATGCACGACCGACTGCGGACACAACGGCTCAACCCGATGCAGAGCAAGGAGATTTACGTGGCCTTCTCCAAGTACGTGCACTCCTACGACGAGATATGCCTGCTTCTCAGCGTGGCGCCGGAGTCGCACGCCGGGCTGTTTTACATCGCGCTGGGTCTCTTTCACAAGGACCGCGAGGTGCGCCTCAAGACGGCCGACCTGCTGGAGCGCATCGGCGAGCACGAGGCCGGGCAGCACTGGTGGAAGGCGCTCAGCAGGTTCGAGAAGCTGGCGTACAACCGCATACGCAAGGAGGCAGACGCGGAGATGAGGGCGAAGCTCGAGAAAGAGGGCGTGAACCCCGAGGTCGAGAGGCGGATTAGCTAGAAGCTCTCATCCCCGGCTTCGTCGGCTTCATCGTTTGCATGGTTCTAGACTCGGGGGGGTTAAAACTGCATCATGGCTGGCGCTCCTGTTTACCGGCACTGGCGTTTTGTGTTTGGTCGCATCCCTCGACATGCGCGGAGCAATACCGCTTTGTCCCAGAGGAGGAAGGCAAGGGGGCGAAGGGGATGGGGGAGGCATTGTGTCTTGTGTGCACGTGCATGTTCGCATGCATCTGCTTGAATGTTTGGACTCTTCACGAAGGTTACGAAGGAAATGGGTGGATGAAGGACGGCTACTATTTTTGCAATTTCTGAATCTCAGCAGCAGCAAGCGGCGGATAGCACCAGCAGCGTAGCACAACTACCTACTTGAAAAAATTAAATGTCGAAACTCGACACGAGCGCGCAGTTTTGGCCACACACAACGACAACACAAACACACATACACCGGGAGGATACAACTTCACTTCAATGGTATTCCTTTCTTCAATATCCAACTACCAAACAGTTTCTCCAAAACATAACTTCAACACACACACACACACACCACACGTCTCACGACCGCGAGATCATCATTTACGGGTTGGTTGCTTTGCTTTGCTTTAGAGTCTCTGGGCCCGACCATCTAGTCAGGCGGAACCGAGACCCAGGTGCTTGGCGGCGTGGTCTACGTGATCCTTGGCGAAGGAGGCCATGAAGAAGTAAGAGTGGTCGTAGCCCTGTCGTTCTTTTCGTCAGCCCTCGTTTTTCTACTTTTGCTCTTGCTGTCTCGGTCAAAACTCACGTAGTGGTATCTCAGGCTCAGACCCTCGAGGTTCTTCTCCTTGACGACCTTTTCAAAGTTCTCGGGAAGCAGCTGCTTCTGAATGTAGAAATTGTCACCGAGACCCTGGAAGCGGTCGTGTTAGCTCATTCTTCTGGAGAGAGTCTCTAGTTTTTTGGTGCACCAAAACATACCACGTCGATGAGGGCGTTCAGGGGCCCGTAGCTCCAGTTCTTGACAAGCTCGGTCGAGTCGTGCTTGGCCCACTCGGCGCGGTCGTCGCCCAGGTAGCCGGTGAAGGCCTTCTCGCCCCACGGGCACTTGCTCGGGTTGGCGATGGGGGCGAAGGCGCTGACGCTGCGGTACATGCCAGGGTGGCGCAGGTAGAGCGACAGGGCGCCGTGGCCGCCCATGGAGTGGCCGGTGATGGAGACGCGGGAGCGGTCGAGCTTGCCGGCGAACTCGCGGAAGAGCAGCTCGGGGAGCTCCTTGGTGATGTACGTCTCCATGCGGTAGTTGGTGCGGAAGGGCTCGCGGGTGGCGTCGACGTAGAAGGAGGCGGCCTCGCCGAAGTCCCAGCTGTCGCGCTCGCCGGGCAGGTCGAGGCCGCGCGGGGAGGTGTCCGGGTAGACGACGGCGACGCCGCGGACCGAGGCCTGGGACTGGAAGAAGCCCTTCTCGGTGCAGTTGTCCGGGGTGCAGGTCAGGCCCGAGAGGTAGAAGAGGACGGGGACGGCGCGGGTGGTGGCCTGCGGGGGCAGGTAGAGGTTGACGGCCATGTCGGTGCCGGTGGTGCTGGACTTGTGGGACAGCTTCAGGAGCTGGCCCCCGAAGGAGGTGATGGTCGCCTTGGTCTGGAATCCGGACATTTTGGCGGCTGATGGCTTTTCGATTGTTGAAGAGGGGGGGTATGGGTATCGTCGAATTGGATGCAGTGGGGTATATAATATGCGAAGAAGCAAGAGGACGATGGGGGGGAAATGGAAATGGAAAAAGAAGATTGGAATCGTAGTATTATTCTATGCCTGGAGCAAAGAGGAGAAGCGCGGCCACGAGAAAGTGGTATCGGAGGCGTCTAATAAATAAAACACCGAGTTATGTCCATTGAGATCAGATCGGGGAGGGTCAAGCTCGCAGAAGTGGAGGACGGGCGGCCTTGGCCGGGTGGTCTATGTCGTTTCTGCTTTGCTGCCCGTCGCATCTGGTTCGTGATGATGCTCCGACTACCCCACCACGACCGCCAGGGAGGGGGAGGGGAGGAGGGGTCAGTCACGTACTAGGTAACGTAAAGGCGCCGTACCTCAGGTAGATGGGCGCTGTAGAATGCGTACAGGCACAGCAGGGTGTACATGCCCAAGGCAGTAAAGCTACCCGACAGAGGTACCTGTAGCGAAGCCGTAGCTATCGCGAATTGTGCGTGTGGGTGGATGCTTGTCTGCTTGGTGGTGGTCTTTTCACTTAATGCTGCAGCGAACCCCGCATTGTCGTCGGGGTCGGAGAGCTCTGCGGTTGGTGGTGGGATGCGTCATCGGCACGGCATTGAGGGGAGGCACTCACCCGTGGGCCAGTAGAAGATACCTGAAGTTGGAGGTACTGTAGTACCTCAGGGGGGTAGGTAGGTTATTGACTGCTGCTGGGACCCAAAGTTCTACAGCTCCCTTCCCAGCACACTCAACCTCATCCAAGACACACGCACGCCATGCAACGAATTCTCGAAATCGCCGTTACTGCCAGCCTCATTCCAATGTCTCTCATTCATACGGGAACACCGGCGAACGAGAGTCCAGAGCGCGGAAACTCAAACACCCGGCCCAAGGCATTGAAACTTCGCATGGCGTCTTTTGTATGCTAAGCCGTGCCGCCTCGAGCAACTAACAGTGCTTGAACCAACCAGCCAGTTCTCAAGCACCCGCCGACATGTGAGCTTGCGTCGCCCAGGATCGGCTCGCTTCCGTTTACGAGATAGATATGGCATTGAGAACACCAGGACGACAAGCTCCGGGTTCCAAACCTCTTGACGGCTGTCTTGGACATTGCATCCTGGTTTGTCTTTTATCAGGTGTTCTCCGCAAAGCAGTCCCTGCTGCCAATCACTTACGCCAGACCAGGATGAACCATCCAGCGTGGGACAGCAGCATCCGCCAGAAACGCATCGCTCGGGTCTTTCTGCCCACCGGCATCGCCCGAGATAACGAGATCCCCATAGATGCGGTTGGTGGGTTTTGAAGCAGTTGAACGCCGTGTACGGCGAATTGCGATGTACTATGGGGTTCATTGCAATTGCAGACTCTATCACTGTGACCACGGCACTGACTAACACCTGAGTGGTTCATACTGTCTCGTAAGAGACTTTGACTAATGGGATGAGGTAGGGGCCCGAGAGCCGAGATGTCGTTAGCGCCCGCTCAGTGAAGGAAATGCTCGCAAACTTGGGCTTTGCCTGGGTGGATAATTCTAGCCCGATGCGACGTATGAGGGCAGCTTCTTTAACAGATATCGACAGCCTCGGAACCTGGTCGTTTCTCGTCTCCGCGCTTTTCCTATTCACAATGTCAAGAAATTCCGAGAAAGAGTGAGGCAGGCAAGAACTGACGACGGATAGATCGGAGGTGTTCGGACTGATTCTACGGCGCACATGGCTGATGGGATGATTCCCTCAATTCCAGCTTCCTGAGGCTGCCTGGCCTGTCTCCCCTGCGCTGGGAAACGAATGCGTCGAACCACAGGCGGTGACTCAGACGTTGCCAGTAATCCGATCTTGATGATGGAAGGCAGAGGTTTGGGCAGTTCGGTGCATAAACGCATGGGATAGTTCTAACTCGCCCGGCCGCGCCTCATCCCGGTCTTGGAGAAGGTCGTTCGTCGCAGTCCGCTTTTCTCGGCGAACCGCGCGACAGGCCGCACCGCGGCACCTCCGCGCGTTCTGACTACGACGGCAGAAACGTCATGGCCGGGCGGTCGGCGTTCCCGGCTGCGCCGCCGCCAGGTTGTTCCTGGGAGGCCGTATCGTCGGAGAACCAACCACGCGGCGGATGCGAACTTGACTTTCAAGGTCGTATTGCGCTCGGGGAGTATTTGGTCCTTACTGCGTCCACGCATGATGGAAAGCTGACGGTCTGAGGGCTTGACTACTTCTATTTTCACTCATCCGCTCTCCCAGAAACTCGAGTGAGAGGGTGCTTGTCCTATGGCGATTGCTTTTCTTCCAACAAAGGCTTTTCGCCTGCTCATCTGATCCCCTCACATAGGTTGGCAGTCCAAAATGCTCAGGAGACATAGCAGTATCCTTGGCATTAAGGATTTTGTTGCAAGAGATAAGGCTTGTTATTCAACAGTCAGTCGTCAAGGGTTATTGACCAAGGTGTTGGTGCTAAAGATAGTTTGCATGTGTCAAGAAACGGGCCTTGATTGAGAGGTTCGATGATGGCCAAGGCTTGCCTGGCGGCTGTCCCAGTCCAAGTCTGCTAGATTTGTTAGTACGCGAGATTGAGCTGGGCTGTTTCTCTAGGGCTTATGCAGACGCTTGCTACGGGTTGCCTCTAGGTTTTCGATATCGACGCCACTTATAAAGCTTAGTTGACTAACCAGCACATTTCTGCTGTATTTCAGAGTCATTTCCGGGCCTCTTTCTAGCGATGTCCTTTTCGTCTGCCTTGTCCCTTGATGAGTCACACAAACCAGAAACAAATTTCTGTGTAGTTTGGGCCCATCAAGGTTTTTAGACACATCTTCAGAGAAAAGCGTGCGTGTAAGATTTCACACAAGTGTAATGCGGACGATAAAAAGCGGCTTGGCCATGTGTGGACGTTTTATTACTGTTCATGGTTGTAGCCATGATATCAGGAAGCACAAACCACTGGAGGCGGGTCTTCCCGGACTTGCGTCCCCGCTCAACCCTCCGGACGGCGGGAGGCTCCTGGGCGCGGGAACGACTACATTGCAGGCTATCAACCGACCAAAAATTCAAACGAAGAAACGAGGAACCCAGTGATGGCAAACTTCTGCAGTCCCCGCGAGGAGCCTAGCAAAAGAGGAACTCGACTCTGGCTCGAAGCCCAGGTCTCCAGGAGATAGGGGGTTGATCTTTTTTTTGCTTCTTTTGGTTTCCTCACGGTGTACGTTGGATGCGTTTGTAGACTTATTGAGAAAATTCCAATTCCTAGAAAACTCCACGCTCAATGCAGTCGAATATACAAGTACACCACTTTTTTCTATCTTTTTTTTGGGAGGGTTTTTGATACTTTTTGTTTCTCTCTCCTCGACCTTCTGTGCAGAACAGACGGCGCGAAACTTCTTCGAAAGCTGCAGGGGAGGTGCCGAGAAACAGAGAGATTGGGACTCGGCTCGGGATCTGACTAACTTCCAGGCAACGACGATAGGAGATGGGTATAAGTTGCCTTGCATCTAGTCGCGTGTCTTCTTGCCCCGGTGAAAAAAAAACAAGAAAGCCAGAATGTCTCACTGGAGAAGCTCCTCGCAAGACCAATCCTCGTAGCTATAAAGCGGGGGTTGAGTGGTTAGCCAAAAGTTCGTCGGGCAGGCGGGTGCGGCCTTGCGTGGGTGGACAGCAGCCAAGAACTCCAAGCGGGCCACTTACTATCCATCCGGCATGTATCGGCGCACGATGAGAGGGATCTTCTTCTCTCTGAGCTCCTTGATCGCGATCTGAAGAGGATCCGTCTCACCCTCGAGGTCGACCAACACCGGCGCATTCATGCTGCGGCAACCCGTATTAGTACTTCCCCTACTATCGAGAGATGAGGCTCTGCGTTGCCGCCGTACCTGATCTGCAATGCGCGCGTGCCGAGGATGCGGGCTCGCTCGTACTTGGTCATGTAGGGGGTGGTCACGCGGTCTTCGGTAGGAATCTTCTTGTCGCGGTGCGACTTGTCGTTTCCTTTCCCAGCGGCGGCCGCGGCGGCCGGGTCGCCAGACGTAACGACGTTGTCGGCGTCCTCCTCGTCGCCCTCAGCGCGACCAACCTCCTCGTCTTCGACGGGAACCTCGGGGTCCCAGTAGTCGGCGCCCTCGTCCTCGTACATGGTCTCGTCGCTGTGAAGGTGTCAGCCTAAAGTCGCGCCTCTCGAGAGAAAAGCTTTGAACGTACGCTCCGCCGACATCGTCGTCGCCAAAGTCAGACATTTTGGGCGAAAATTAGATGGTTTCGATGTCTCGAGGATGGATGTGTCGTTGGTTCGTGCGATTGGGCGTCGCGTCGTCGGTTGGTGTCGCGGGGGAAATCGAACAGCTTCTAGCTGGATCCAGCCGTAAAAAATTATTGACGAGGCTGCGATTCAGTCCGCCACACGGATCCGCGCTAGTCTTATCAGCAGCAGGAGAAAGCTTATCCGGCCCGAGTCGACCCCGGCCCCTCGCGTGTGGCTGGTGCGCAGCACAAAATTTCGTCTCACCGCCTGTAAGTTCTGCCGGAAATAAGTTTCCCAGCGGCCAGCAAGGTCGACGAATCTTGTTTCTCACCGTCAATGAAGTCATGACCTTCCTCAATTACCCGGCACGATGATGAAAAGAAAGGTCCAGGAGGATGCAGACCCTGTATTTGCAGAACAGAAGAGGTCCAAGGTCGAGGAGCTGGGGGACGTCGGCAAGTTTTTTACCATCCCCCATCGGCGGTGCACCATCAGACTAACATGACGTCTCAGCGGCGGCCAGCGACGATGATTACGACGACACCGCAAGCAACTCGGCCTCGACCGCCAACGCCGATGCCGAGACCGTCTTGACAGGCCAGACCTCCATGACAACCCGCTCCCGCAAGTTCCCCTCGGACCTCAAGACCATTAAGTGCACCTACCCCGACTGCCAGAAAACCTTCAACCGTCCCGCCCGCCTAGCCGCCCATCTGCGCTCCCACACCGACGACCGGCCCTTCAAGTGCACCGAACCGGGTTGCGACAAGGACTACCGCGAGGAGAAGCACCTCCGCCAGCACGTCAAGGGCTCCCACACCCAGGAGCGGGCCTACGCCTGCGCCCACGACGGCTGCGGCAAGTCATTCCTGACAGCAACAAGGCTCCGCCGCCACCAGGAGGTCCATGCCGGCCAGGAGCGCTTCCGATGTCGCGACTTCCCGCCTTGCAACCTCAGCTTCCGCAAGCACAACACCTTGCAGCGGCACATCCGCTCCGAGCACCTCGGCACACATGCATACCCCTGCCAGGAGGCCGGCTGCGGCGCGGGCTTCGACTCCCAGGGCGCACTCCGGAACCACACCCGGCGAGACCACAGCGAGCCGCAGTTCTGGTGCGAGGAGTGTGGCGGTGACGGCGACAGAGATGGCGACGGAGATGGCGAGGGTTCGTCCCGGGTCGGCTTCACCTCGCTCGCCCTCCTGCAGGCGCACATCCGCAAGGAGCACCTGGACTGCATATTCTGCAACTTCAAGTGCACCGGGCAGTGGGAGCTAGAGCGGCACGTCGAGATGCGCCACTCGGGCATCCCCTTGGAGGCGCGCAAGACCGTCGCCTGCACCTGGGAAGGGTGCGACAAGAAGTTCACCAAGAAGCACAACCTCACCGTGCACATCCGCACGGCGCACGAGGGCTACCGCTTCGTGTGCGGGGAGGTCGATGTCCAGGGCACGGCGGACCTCGTGGGGTGGACGAATGATAACGGCTGCGGCGTCGGGTTCATCACCAAGGCGAACCTTGAGGACCACATCCGCTACGTCCACCTGGGGTTCAAGCGACCGCAGCCCGTCAAGCCCGTCGACGGACGGCCCAACCTCATCGACGACATCGCCGGCACCAACCGCAACATATCATGCACGGTGGAGGGCTGCAACGCCCGCTTCATCCGCCACCACGACCTCCACGCCCATCTCGAGAACCACCCGGCCGTCGCCCCTGCCGCTCCGCAGATGGACTCGGTCGAGGCGGCGCTCCTCGGCCTGGTGGACAGCGGCACCTCCACGCCCAGCACCAGCGTCGGGCCCTTCGGCGAAGACCGCGAGATGCCCGAGCTTCCGCTCCATGGACTGGTCCCCGGCGTGACTGACTTTTCCCCCAGGGTCTGGGACGACGTGCAGGTGCAGCTCGGCATCGAGGGCCTGACGGAGCAGGATCTCTCCGGCGACTTCTGGATCGGCGCCGATGACCGGTTCGACACGCCGCCGCAGTCGTGGCAGGAGGAGGAGGCGGCCATGCGCAACCTCATCGACGACGATTTCAACCGCTTCGTCGACCCCGCTCTCGGCAGCGCGCCATAAACATGGCAAAAAAGAAGACAAAAGAAAAATAATAAAGAAAAAACCACAGAATAAGTAATCACATGATTTCGACGACGTATTGATACCCGGCCGCCGGCCACATCCTGGAGGAAAAGAAAAAAAAAACGTTTCTGCGGATGGGAAAGGGGGTCACCTAAAAGTTGTTGCTTTACTGTGTGCATTTCTAGATCTTAGCCTCGGGAACAAAAGACACGATTTACTTTGATTGCTGCTGGTTTCGTAAGGGTTCATGTCCGTGTCCATTGACGGTCGTGTCTATAAATGTTCTGCCTCGTACTTCAAGTCCAAACCCCCTTATCTAGTGCCATCCCCATTCCCCAAGCACAAAGCAACTGAAACTGGCCCAACCAATCCCTTGAATCCCATGCAATGTTACGCCCCACCCGATGCCGCCCGGAATCCCAAAAAAAAGACAAGCTCGTCGCTCGGAGGAAAGGTTCGAGTCGACCGTCAAACGCTATATTCGAATGCAATACATTCCCTTTAATGTATAGATGCGATGGCGCTGGTAACGCCCAGCAAAGCCATGCCCATGAAACCAAAGAAGATGCAGAGGTTCCGGTTGTGGTTCAAGCTCAGGGCCTCCACGAACAGCTGCAGGCCGACGCTCACCATGATGCCCGCCGTGATGGCGAACATGCACCCGTACGAGACGGCATTCGGAGTGAGGTGGGTGTGATTAGCGAGCTTGAACCACAGCACGGCAATGCCGGCGCCGAGAGGTTGGCTGAAACCGCCCAAAATGGCGGCCCACACCATGGCCTTCAGGCGGCTTCCGAGGGCCATGTACAGCGGCAGAGCCATGGCGAATCCTTCGGTGATGTTGTGAACGAACAGAGCCATGAAGACGTTGAAGCCCAGGGAAGGGTTGGCATGGTTCGTGGCATAGGTGATGAAGCCCTCGGGGAACTTGTGAAGAGCAATGGCGATGGAGGTTTGCAGACCCAGAGACATGAAAGCATTCGTGGGCACGTGGTGGTGATGCTGGGCCTCGACGTCTTCGTCGTGCTCGAATTCGTGTTCTGCATCGTGATCGTGTCCGTGGGCATGACCATGCGCGTGCGCGTCGTGCTCCGTGGTGTCGTGAGCAGCCACAGGCTCTTTGGAAGCAGCATGGCTGGTTCGCACCATCCCGCTCATTGGCGAGGGGCACGAAGAACCGCCCTCGTCCAAGTCCTCAAGGTCAGTATGGCTAGATGCATGAAGCTGTCCCAAGCTCGTCGTCAACAATGTCGGATGCCTCAAGGAGGCCACTGAGCGGTGGCCCAAGTGCTTGAAACACTCCTGGCCACAGGGGTCGGTGTATCCAAAGCATGGCCCCTCCTCATCACAGTTGGCTTTGGTGTCCTTGACAAAGGAGAGGACCCTTTGTTGCACTTGGGCCATAGAAGGCCTCCTCTCAACGGTGGGGTCGCGGTTTCGCGAAGCCCTTCGCGAACTTGTCGCATGAACACTCGCATGTCTCTTAGGGACGAGCGGCCCGCCATTTTCGTGTGGCACCTCGGCGTTCAGTAGTGGCGTGGACTCTGTAGCGAAAGCGTTCTTAGCTATGCCTTCGATGTACGGCCGTCTCGAGGACCGGCGGCTCGAATTGTAGAAGGATGATGGCCTCCTGCTTTGACTGCGCGAGCGGTTCTCGCCCTCGTTATGGGTATGGTCGCAGTCGACAACGTGTGATGGCATGTACTGGTGCAGCAGGCGGGAGATCACCTGTATGCCGAAAAAGCCACCAGCAAAGCAGCCCATGACAATGAAGCCTGCCGAGTGATCTCGAAAGCCATCCTCCTTCACATACTGTTTCGCAGACGGAAGCATACTATTCAGCGCCGAGTAAAGCTACACAACACCCACAGTAGATTAGTAATGGCTCTCAAGCATCCAGCGCGAGGCGCATGTCCAGGGACCGACTGACCATGACTCCAAAGCTCAGACTGAGTGAAGACGCAAGGAAGACATTGCTGTCCTGTATTCTGAAGTTGCGCTTGCCGGGCAAGTGCCGCACGAAGACGTCAACGCAAATGATAGATGCACCAACGACGCAGGCTGTTGGCAGAGCTGTCAGCAAAACTCCCCTTCAGCACGATCATACGGGCATGCTCGCTCACCAATGCCGCTCACAATGGACATAATCCACCCTCTCGTGTCATTGTCGACCTCCGTGGCCTCCATGGCGGGTAGCGTGGGCTCAGCGGCTCCAATCGGTCGGTGTCTGCAGCAGTCTCGTTGTTCCACGCATGGAGGGGCGAAGAGAAAATTCGAACTCTAGCTTGCGAAACGCGATTCGCGGGCTTGCGTTTTGGGTTGTGGACGTCCCAGGAGTTTGGGTAACGGAAACGCTGTGGCTGCTTTCAGCGTCTGCAGGCGAGCGGGTGACTTCTGACGTAGGACGGGCGTTGGAGCTTTGGTTTTTTTTTTTCCTTTTCGGTTCGTATAGGGCGTGCACAGAGAGATAGGCGAGGGCGTCGCGTTGTAGGTCAGAAGCAGATGCGCTTGGAGAGCATTCCAGGGGAACAGGGAGAGAGAAATATTTGCTAGGTAGATAGGTGAGAATGTTTTGTTGTTGACGACAAGGAGTGAGCAGTGGCGACCTTGATGATGAAATGGGCGCCGTAGTGTAGGATCTTTGCGCTGGGACTGCAGAGTGCAGAGAGTGGGGGGGAAAGCGCTGGGAGAGGCTGCACCTTAAGCTTTCCGGCAGCGCGCAATAGTGGATTCGGGGTTGGGTCGACGCCTTTTTTCTCTGGAGCCGTTGCGTTGTTTCTGTGCGGTTAGTGACCGGGGGCTGGGGGGGACTACCGCCTTAATCATGTCCTGGCGGCGAGGCCATCAGGGTTCTCAAAATTCCTGCCTCTAGGCAGGAGTCGCAGGAGTGGCAGAACTCAGTCAATCATCAAAGTCGCGGGCAGGGCGCCCAGACAAAGCCTGTTTCCCATTCATTTTCTTTTGCATGCCCCTTACTGCTGCTCTTATTCGGTTTATTGGACGGTTTGACTTGGTCTGCTGTCGCCCTGCTGCAGGTTGCCGTCCGACCCTCCCGCGGGGCAACCCACCCTTAATTGGGAAGGAGTCGATGCGGCTCTTTGATAAGAAGATGCAGAGACCGACTTTTGGAGACTCGAGAACTTGTTTATTATTGTTGCCGCAGAGCCACCCGAGAAACAACAACAACAAACACAACGAGCGTACAAACGCACGTTGCCAGCCGCTTTGTCGGGATCCCCCCGCCCACGCTCCCTAGCGAGTCAAGCAGACAACGGTTGACAACACACTCCATTCTGGACCCGGAAACCCGGGGCTTGGCTTTTGAGGACCCGGATGGCAAGTTGAGCACTGGGTATCCTCGTACTATCTCGAGCCCCGTGACCTCTTTGCGCTGTGCGCCAACTCATCGATGCCGCCCGAAGCGCTCGCTCGCTACTAAGGTGGGTAGGCAGATGCCAACGCACGTGAAAGGCCTTTTGGAATTGTTGGCGCGCGATATTATTGCTGTCTTGTATTGTTCTGGTCTTCTGGGATTGGAAATGGAAAAAAAGACGCCTCACTCAGTCAGGGACCGTGAGGGGGCCGCGAATCGGAGGCTGGTTTTTTGTCATCCCTCAACCCGCCTGCCCGCCTCGTAGGTACGTAGATCTCGGTGAATGATTTACACCGAGACCAGCCCCGTACCAGCCCCATTTCAGCCCCTCTTCCCGCCCCGGTACCGCTCCTGCACCCCAAAATCCTTCCACCCCGCCTTCCACTTGCAGCCAGCCTGAGCCAGGTGTCCGGCAAATGCTCGGTAGATTGAAGGCCGTCGACCCACACGAGCTCCCCCGGTGACCCTGGAGATCGCTCCGCGGGCCAGGCGCCGCAACCCCAAAATTTTCCAGCTCCGAGCTCCCAAAGTCCCCGTTCCGCGTGAAGAACCGGCTGAGACATCCACCCATCCACACCACCTCAACCACATCACATGCCCTTTTCTCCCGTTAGACTGTCATAATCGCCGGACGTCTGACGCTTGCGCCCTCCGTTCCTTCCTTTCCTTTTTCTTCCCAACTTCCCTGCGACTTTTTAACTTCGTCGAAAAGGCACCGGCCGAGCGCCGCGAACAACCTAGCCCGCCATGTCGAAAGCAACCTCCGTCGCGCTCGTCGCCGCTCTCGGCGCGGGAGGCGGCGCCGCCTTCACCGCAGCCCTGTACTCGCTCCGCAACCCGAAGCAGGCCGCCACCCCGGCCCCGGCCTCGACGCCCACGAACTCCTTCTCCATCGCCCCCTCCGTCCCCGTACCAAGCACCCAAGTCTTCGACGGCCCCAAGAGCACCCCGCTGCCCCCCGCCCCGTCCGCGCCGGCCCCGGTCCCCGGCGCCATCCCCGGCAGCCTCGTCGACCCCGCCGGTCTCTTCGAGTACGGCTTCCCCGGCCCCGTCGCCGACATGGCCGCCCGCGCCGGCCTCATCTCCAGCTACGACCGCCGCACGCGCAACCCGCACTGGGTCGTCGAGCACATCACCCCGCAGTCCCTCGCGACCAAGGACGGCGACCGCAAGAACAGTGCCTTCCTCGAGGACCCCCAGGTCCCGGACAAGTTCCAGGCCAAGCTCAAGGACTACTTCCGCAGCGGCTACGACCGCGGCCACCAAGTCCCCGCCGCCGACTGCAAGTGGTCCCAGAAGGCCATGGACGACACCTTCTACCTCACAAACATGTGCCCCCAGGTCGGCGACGGCTTCAACCGCGACTACTGGGCCCACTTCGAGGACTTCTGCCGGCGCCTGACCTCGCGCTACCCCTCCGTGCGCATCGTCACGGGTCCCCTCTACCTGCCCAAGCGCGACCCGGTCGACGGCAAGTGGTACACAAAGTACGAGGTCATCGGCAACCCGCCCAACGTCGCCGTGCCGACGCACTTTTACAAGGTCATCTTTGCCGAGGACGGCAAGGCCGGCGGCAACGTCGCCATCGGCGCCTTCGTCATGCCCAACGCCAAGATCCCCAACGACAAGCCCCTCTCCGACTTCGAGATGCCCCTCGAGGCCGTCGAGCGCGCCGCCGGCCTCGAGTTCGCCTCCAAGCTGGCCCCGCAGCGCCGCAAGAGGCTGTGCTCCGAGGCGTCGTGCGCCATCATCGTGAAGGACTACGCCGACAGGCAGAAGGCCTTTGGCGGCAAGAAGTAAGGGGGAAGCCTCGTAAGGAGGTATACAGGTTGGGCGAGCGATCAGCGGTGCGTCAGCGTTTTACTTCACTGCCCTCCAGATAAGGGGATATTTCTGGACGGGGCAGTTTTACTCTTCACATCTGTACGAACTCGTGTACGTTGAGATAGCGCAAGCACATGGATGGTCGCATTACACTCGCATAAGAGGGGCGGCGCAAGCACAGGGCGAGGACACATGTACACTAGATAAAGCCCGCCGGGCAGAATGCCGGTGGGCTGCCGTTCATACAATACGAGACAGGGACGTTGATAAGCATTCCGAGCAAGTCTCCTTGGCTGGCAATTTACCAGCATGGCTGTCAATTTTGGGTGCTCATCCAACGCTAGGGTATCAACTTTCACACCCGCCAAGTACTTCCGCCTTGCCCCGTGTCTCGTCCATTGTCTCGCTACTTGCTCGGTCGCTTACAAGAGACTCTCGCCTTCTCCCTCCCCTAGCGCGCTCTGGTGTAGTTGCCCCGCCGCTGCTCTGCCTTTAGACTCTCCTCTTGACTGGGAAGCGGCGCCCTTCTCCCACCGCGGCCTCCGTCGTAGCCATTGGCATTGTCGTTGACTGGTAGTGGCATCGGCATGGGCGGGAATCCGGGAGGCGGAACAAAGTTGGGCGGCGGAATAGCCAGGCCGGGGGGACCGAAACTGCCAGGCGGGGGAGGTGGTATCGTGCCACCCGCCTTCTGGATCATTTCGGCAATCTTGGCAAGGTCGGCGGGATTGCTCGGGTCGATGCCGCCGGGCAGGGGAATGGGTGGTGGCGGCGCGCCATTCAAGCCCGGTAGGGGGAATGGCAGGGGTGGAGGGCCTCCGCCGTTTGCCCCTACGCCCGGAATCATCGGCGGCGGCGGCGGCGGAACAGGAGGCCCACCCATGCCGTGCTGCGGCATGGTCAGACCTGGCAACCCTGGTAGGCCGGGCAGGCCCGGGAAACCAGGGGCGACGGGCTGCCTGAGAGGCATCTTCTGGTCGACGAGACCGTCCATCTCGTCCTCCATCTCCTGTTCCTCCTCCTCCTGTCGCTGACGACGTCCTCCGCGACGATCCCACGTACCTTGGGCCTCGGCCGCTGTCTCTCCGATGTGGTAGCGGTCTTGGAAGACGTCGGCGTCGCCAGGGCGCTTCCGGGACCAGAACCTCGTGATTCTATCGTTGGAACCAGAAGCTAGGATATGACCCAACGGGTGCCAGTCCAGTGACCAGATTGCAAAGTCGTGTGCATATGGGATCTTGTGGGCCGGGTATATCGTCTGCGCACTCGTCGTGGCAGGGTCTGAGCTGTCGTACGGCGCAATGGAGCTGGCCTGCCCGGCCGGCGTATTCGGCTCGTCCAAGATGTAGTGGTATAGCGAACCATCGTGGCCACCGGTGCTGAGCAGATTCGAGTGGACTGGGTGCCATGCCAAAGTCGAGATATCCTTCTCGTGCCCCTTCAGCAGGCAGATGTCGCGCATCATCCTGAGGTCGAAGACGCGGGCGGTCTGGTCCCTCGCCGACGTTGCAAGACAGTCTCCCTGTACCTTTTCGAAAAGGGTCTTGGTAATGGTGTTTTTGTGACCATGGAGGGTAGTCAAGCACCGACCAGTCCTGGGGTCCCACAACTTGACGAGGTGGTCTTTTGATCCTGACACGAGCAAGCCCTTTGTGGGATGCCAATCGCAACTCTTGGCATCCCAGCCGTGGCCCTTCAGGATAGACTCCTCCACTCCGCCAGCAAAGTCGAAAATCTTCAACGTTGAATCGTCGCATGCCGTCACAAACTTGGAGTCGTTCGGGCTGAAGGCGAGGTCTCTGACGGGGTCGTTGTGTGCCGCAATGCTTTGAAGGTTGTTGAAGTTTGGCTGCCAGTACTTGACGCTGCCGTCATGGTCGGCCGAGATGAGCCAGTCGTCGTTGTGGGAGTATGCCAGTGCCCTGATCGCGGAGTCGTGCGCTTGCATGATAGTCTCGAAGTTGAACCCCGTGCCGTTCCATAACGTGAACTCTCCACTGGAAGAGGCCGTCAAGAGGCGACGGCCTTCTGGCGTCCATCGGACTACGTTGACGGGATGCTTAATCTTGTTCAGCGAGGAGTGAAGGTGCTTGACCGGTATGGTGTCGCCGGGGTCGGTCCTTCTCGCGGCGGGTGGAACAAACTGAGGCGGAGTTAGTGAGTCCCCAACACGACGACAGATTCTAGCAGCAAGCATACGTCGACGATGAAGCTGGCACTGGGCCTCTCAGCTTCTCCAGTGTACGCGTCCCCTTCTACCGGGGCGCGATGCCGCATCCAATTGGCAACAGTCGAACCATAGTCAGTGACGGGACCTGGAGTACGTCAGCACTGCTTGCTTCTTGATGCTGGCAACTCGTGTCTCGGGTCGGGTGAGCAGCGCGTCGACCAATGTTGAAGCTTCACCCGTCAAGTCACACGAAAATAGTTTGCGGCCAACATGAGGGCTTTTCTAGGTCTAGGAATGACTGCAGCACTCACGTCGTCCTCTCGCTCTGACAAAGCCGCCCTCTGGACCCTCTCCGCCTGGGCCTCGCCGGTCGTGGTGATCCCCTCGAGGATCGTACGCCATCTTTAGATTTTCATGAGCCGATTCCCTTGCATTCAATAAGCCAATGACTGATGTCTAGCTTGTGTTGGTGAATAAGATTTCGGGTGCTAAATTCGATCGCAATTTGACGTACGTCTTGGTGGATAATCAGTACGGTTCAACTTGGTCCTTGAGGCTGGGCCCGATCGCCAGTGCAGCGAAAATGAAGCGCGACGCGTGCACAGGCCAGCTCCAGCTTCAGCGAGATCACATGACCTAGAGCTCCATTTGCGTGGCGTTAACTCCAGGTAGTGGCAGGTACGTACTTGCCCCAGCAGGTACCTACGTACTTGGGTTCATGTCTCAGCCGGGCTAACGTCGGACCTTGCAGCCCATTCTATTTTTCGAGCCTCCCGTCAGGATTTCACGAACCGTTGTAGCCGTTCGTTACCTTACCCTTTCCAGGATGAGGTGATAATTACCTACGTACCTAGGTGCCTAGGCATTGCCATTTATGACCCATCGTCTTTTTTTTCTCTATCTAATAGTGTCCCGAAAGGACATAACCCTTCCCATTAGCATGTGATAGAGTTCAGCCACGGCTCCCTCTTCAATTTCTCTCTGGCAGGCCCCACGAAGCCCCGTGTCCCACCAGTCACAACTGCGTCCGGGGATCACCGTCGCTATCCGTGGAGCCGCGGCACCCCTGGTGTGCATGCATGCGCTTTTCTCTTTGCATGGTTAGCACTCCGTGAGGTGATTTTTGGGCGTGACGAGAGGGGGGCCACAGGGCCTGTTGTGGTGGTGTTGTTGGTCGACTGGCACTCCAACCGAGACGGTTCAGCGACCCTGACATTCCCAAGGTCGCCCCTTGCAAATCTTCCAATCCCCGGGCCCGTGCCGCCGTCAAGTTCGGAGCTCCTCACTAAAAATCATCTCCTTCTCGTCAACTCACTTTCTGTTTTTGTTGTCTTACTCCTGCATCGTGTCTGTTTTCTTTCTTTTTCGTCTGCTTCTCCGCCTCCCCAACTGGCCCGTCCTGCAAGACGTCCGCATTCTTGTCGTCAGCGTGCCTCCTCTTCCATCATTCCTCCACGTCGTCGACGAATCCCCACGCTTCAAGGGCTGATGGCGTCGGCCTAGCCTGTACCTCCTCCACCTGTTTTCCTCTTCCCCCCCCTGTCTTCTGCCTTGACGTACCCCCTTTGCCGCATCCATCTCCCCCCTCGCGCGCAGTTGCCCCTCATCTAAACCAAGCCCGATACCAGTGCGCATTGCCGTCCTGATAGCTTCTCACCAAGCTTAGGGAGCTCGGATAGAATCGAGGGCGTCGGGCGTCTTCCCTTGGAAACACCGGCCACGAAGTCAATTCGTATTTTTTTCCTTGGCCCAGACCGCGCTTGGCTTGGTCATTGTCTTGCATATTTACACGCCGATATCTTATCGCGCTTGCCACTCACTCCCTGCATTGCATATACATAGGTAGTCACCACTACGACCATCTCCTCATCTCTTGAACTTTCTTTTGTCCTTTTCCCCCCGTCACCCATCGCGGCATTTCCACCTTGTATTCTTCCCAACTGGATTACAGACTCCTCACGGCCCGAATCGCACTCACGACGCATTGCCCGTCATGAACACGGCCACGGTGACGAGCGTCGAGAGCTCGAACACCAGCTCATCCCTTCGTAACACTCACAATGGCACCGCCGAGCCGAAGCCCGCAACGGCGGCCGCCTCAGCATCCGAGAACCGTACGACCGAGGACCTGAGGAGGGCGGTTCAACGGAAGTACAGACACGTCGCTGCCGTTCACCGCAGCTCCCGCCCGTCGACCCTCAGCCACGACTCGAACTCTACTCCCAGTTTTCTGGGCTTTAGGAACCTAATGGTAATCGTATTAAGTACGTAGGACCAGAGCTTCTTGATGGCTTTGGCTGACCGCGTCTAGTTGTCGGTAATCTTCGTCTGATGATCGAGAACATCCAAAAAGTAGGGAGTCACCGTGACAGTAATCCGAATCCTAGGTCGCTGACGCATCGCAATAGTATGGAGTCCTTATCTGCGTCGGGTGCCACGACTTCCGCCGGCAAGACGTTGTGCTGGGTCTGATGCTCTACGCGCTCATCCCCTGCCATCTCTTCGCTGCCTATCTGATCGAGCTGGCCGCCGCGCAGCAGGCTAGAGGTCTGCGGACCAAGTCCAAGGATGGCGCTGCCAGCCCGACACCCGACCAGCGATCGCAGTTCAACTCGACTTGGAAGATCATTGCCTGGATCCACGCCGTCAACATCACGCTGGCCCTGGCCATCACGACCTACATGGTCTACTTCCACATCCACCACCCCTTGATTGGCACCTTGACCGAGCTCCACGCGCTCATTGTATGGCTCAAGACGGCCTCGTATGCCTTCACGAACCGAGACCTGCGACACGCATACCTGCACCCCGTCAAGGGCGAGCTTGCCGCCATGCCGGAGATCTACCAGCAGTGCCCCTACCCGAACAACATCACGATGGGCAACCTGGCCTACTTCTGGTGGGCACCGACGCTGGTGTACCAGCCTGCGTACCCGAGGACGGAGAAGATCAGATGGGTGTTTGTTGCTAAGCGCATGGCCGAGGTATTCGGGCTGAGCGTCTTCATCTGGTTCGCCAGCGCCCAGTACGCCGCACCTGTCTTGATCAACTCCCTGGACAAGATTGCGTCGTTGGACGTGCCCAAGATCCTCGAGCGACTGATGAAGCTCTCCACCATCTCCCTTGTCATCTGGCTGGCGGGCTTCTTCGCTCTGTTCCAGTCGTTCCTTAATGCGCTTGCCGAGGTCACCCGCTTCGGGGACCGGTGCTTCTACGAGGACTGGTGGAACAGCGAGAGCCTGGGCGCATACTGGCGTCTGTGGAACAAGCCTGTCTACCAGTACTTCAAGCGTCACGTCTACTCTCCCTTGATCGGCCGCGGCTGGAGCCCTAGGGCGGCCCAGCTTGCCGTCTTCTTTGCTTCAGCCGTGCTCCACGAGGTTCTCGTCGGCGTGCCGACTCACAACATCATTGGTACGTCCCGTCTCCCGTGTGCATATCATCAGTCAGGAGCTCACCAGTCCAGGTGTCGCGTTTGCCGGCATGTTCTTTCAGCTTCCTCTCATTGCCATCACCACCCCGTTGGAGAAGATGCAGTCGCCCACCGGCCGCATGATTGGCAACTGCATCTTCTGGGTCTCCTTCACCATTCTCGGACAGCCCTTTGCGGCACTGATGTACTTTTACGCCTGGCAGGCCAAGTACGGCAGCGTGAGTAGGCAGATGGCGTGGTCCAAAGCCGCCTAGAAAGCGCGTTTGTAAAGGACAGGCCGTCTGGCCTGCCACGGTTCTTTTTTTTGTATCTACCTGGGCTATAGAAAAGAAAATGATACACGGCGCTTTCGACGCGGTAATTATAATATACAAACTCAGACCATGTGAGGCCCCCGTCAACCGCAAAAGGGAATCTTGACGCCGACGCTCTTGCGGTAGGCAATGTAGTCGTCGCCAAAGAACCTGATGAGCAGCTCCTCCTCGTGACGAATCCGCTGGGAGAAGAAGTACCACAGGACGCCGGCGTAGCCAAAAAAGGAGACGACGTTGCCCATGACCAGCTGCGTCCCGATGGCCCACCAGAAGAAGCCAAAGTAAGACGGGTGGCGGAACCAGGCGTAGATGCCGGAGGTCACCAGGGCGTGCGACTCGGCCTTGTAGTGCTGGACGGTGTGGTTGAAGCTCTCGCCGGCGGTGACCATGGCCAGCGAGCGGACGGACTGGCCGACGAGGACGAGCAGCAGGCCCGCGGCGAGGATTGCGGGGCGCAGGCCGAAGGGCGCCCAGACGGCGTCGCGGAAGAGGACGTTGGTCAGGAAGCACTCGGCGAAGGCGACGGCGTGGGCGATGGCGTAGGCGGGCCAGTTGGCGGTCAGGAGGAAGGAGTGGACGGTGGCCTGGGGCGTGTTGTAGGCGGCGGTGGTCCAGAACTCGAGGAAGTGGAAGAGGGAGAGGGCGGCGAGGAAGAAGGGGAGGCGCCAGAGCGGGGAGGAGGTGAGGGCCAGGAGGAGGGCGGTGCCGAGGAGGCCGGCGAGGAGGCCGGCGCCGAGGCATAAGGCGCGGAGGGCTATGCCGGCTAGGGACTTGCGCTGGTGGGGGTAGAACTCCTTCCCCGGCGCGGCGGCGGAGGAGGACGACGGGTGGGTGCCGCTGGGAGGCAGGTCAGCTTCCGAAGGGGTTGCGGGGGGTGACGGGGTGGTGTCGGGGGTGTCGTGGTCCAGCAGGCCGGCCGGGTCCCGGTAGAGGGTGTTCACGGGCCCGCGGCGCGAGGTCGTCATCGACATGGCGGAGTCTTGATGTTGAGATATTGGGGGGAAGAGGGGGGTGATGCCGCGCTCCCAAGGGGGGGGAGGTCCGACCACGGGAGCTTTTGCGGCAAGATCGGGCGGGATGAGAGATATCCGGGTCCGAGGGTAAGGGGAAGAGGAGGAGGGGGAGCAAAAGCAAGGCACTTACACCCGACGGAAGCTCGACATGGTTTTTGTCTTTCCTGCTTCCTTTGTCTTGCGCCGTTCAGCTGTGCTAGGGCTGGGACTCGATCCGATGTCTGTCGAGGTGTAACTCGGTGTGGTGGCCAATGGGGGCCGCGGGATGCGGGAGAACAGGACAGATTCGAGGTATGTCCGGGTTCAGGCACGGCGACAGGGGGGGTTGTGCGACAAGCAGGGTCAGTGTCGAGGGATGTGTGCGTGGCTCTAGCTCCGAGTTGCCGTCATTCCATGCATGAAGCCTTCTTTCTCTTTTTTACTATTCTTTTTTTTTGAGCTTCGAGTTTTGACGACTCTCTGTTCAGATTGGGATCATAGCGTGCAGCTGAGTGAATGGAGAAGAAGTGATTGCGCAGCCCCTCCCCAGAGGTGTGATGTTCCCTGCAAGCGGGCTCGGTGGCGGCGGGTACGCGCGGTAAGGCAAATGCTCGGTTTCCCGTGATGCGGCGGGATCGGGAGGCTCAAAAATGTCGAGGAACCACATGCAAGGCACAACGAGAGAAAGAAAGAAAAAATAGAACGTTGTGGCTTGTGGGGGTAAAAGGAGAGAGGAGAGAGCGGAAAGTGAAGGACTCGAGGTACACTACGGCGGTACTTTACTGGGATTGCTTGGCGTCGGGTCCGAAAAGATCCACTTTAGCCCGGGGACGGCTTCAATTTGCCCTCTGGACTGCAGATTGCAACTTGCCGTCGTTCCCACTGCACCGTGTGATGCCGTTTCCGTCACCGAGCAGTTGTATCCACCTCGACCTCTCTCCCTCTCACCTTCGGAGACGGCTCGAGACATACAAACGTTTTTTTTTTCTGTCAAGCGGTGCAGCAACATCGCTGTCTGGGACGCTTCAGTGGTGGGACGGGTAAGGCCAAGCTTGAGCGCGGGCCGAGGGTCAGGGGCGGATGACGCAAGTGCGTGGACCCCCCCCGGGCGGCGCGGTCTTCACTGCGCGCTTTGGAAGAGAGAGAGAGGAGAGGGTGCGACTGCGAAGGGTGCTGACGACTGACCTTCGCCGTTGGGTAGTTTTACAAGCAGGGTAGGTAGCTCTTTCGTCCAGACGTTTTGTCGGTCTGGCCGAATCGCGCTTCCCTCTCTTCTTCGGTCACTTGAGCAGCTGATAGAGGGGCGGACGCGCCTTTTTACACAGGCAGTGAGAAATAAACTACTCATAGCTCGAGTTCGTTCGGCAATTATCTCCCGAGATCGCTGAACTCTTTTGGCGGGGACAGCTGTCATAGGGCTGGGCCGGTTGACTCTTATTCCTATTCTTACTTCTTATCGTCTTATGCCAGTTTGTTTCCCTCTTTCTCTTCCTTTTCCCCTCCGTCTTGGGTTGCATACAAAAAGTCTTGGGGTTGGCTCTTCTCTTCTCGGTCTTCTTAACTTGGCTCTTCGCTTGGAATAACATACCTTGTCTACTCACCTCGCTTCACCTTGTCCAACAGATAACCTGTAAACACCCACACGCACACACGCTTACCGCTCTGCTTGTCCATCCACGCGTCCCCCTTCCCCACCCCCTTTTTTACGAACAAATCAGCAGCCAATACAGCTTTGGGTTGTACTACTACACCCCGTCCGCCCTTCACACGCCCCCGAAAAAACCAGCACTCATGCACAAACAAATCATGGACATCCGCTCGATCGACAGGGAAGAGAACAGGCGGCGGATGAGGAACGGCGAGCTCTACTGGGCCTTCACGCCGGACCTCATCGCGGATCGGAGGCGGTGCCAGGCCGCCTGCGCCAGGTTCAACAACGCCGGTGACGTGAGCCGCCGCACGCTCGTCGGCATGTGGAAAGAGTGAGTTCTAGTCTGTCTTGTTACTCTTCTCATGTTTCCCTCGCGTGTTTCTGGGCATTTAACCTTCTTACCGCTGCCGACCCCGGCTACCCCCCTTCGGCTTCACTTTCCCTGTCAGTTCGCGGAGAGATATGGACCTAACCCGAACAGCATCAACGGGGACACGATCCCTCTGCCTCCACCGCGTACCCGCCGAGACGAGGACGACGCCATTTTGGAAGACTGGCCGTGGATCGACACCCCGATAAAGATGGACTATGGCTATAACGTAAAGTACGTGATGCCGCCCCTCCCGAGGTTAGAAGTGACCTTTTCTCACACGCGCGCCCCTAGATTTGGTGACAACGTCTATGTCAACTCCAACTCCACGTGGATCGACACCTGCCTCATCACCGTGGGCTCGCGCACCCTGATCGGGCCCAACTGCTCCTTCTACAGCGGCACGCACCCCCTGGATCCCACCCTGCGCAACGGCACCCGCGGCCCGGAGAGCGGGAAGCCCATCACCATCGGCGAGGACTGCTGGCTCGGCGGCAACGTCATCGTGCTGCCGGGCGTCACCATCGGCAAGGGCGTCACCGTCGGCGCGGGGAGCGTCGTGACCAAGGACGTGCCGGACTATGTGTGCGTCGTCGGCAACCCGGCGCGTGTGGTTAAGAAGATCACCCCTTCGCAGCCGTTGACGAACGGGGCCGCGACGGCATTATCGACCAACATCAACTATAGCCCTTCCATCTAGTATTAAATCCAGCGTGTTCCTGTTCCTCGTAACGTATGTTTTGTAATTGTATATTTTCGTGTGAACGTAGCGTGCTCGTTCACAGACCACCTTGGATTGAGAATGATGAGATGATGAGGACCAAGACGTTGATGACGCCCCAAAGGAGAGGCACCCAGGTCGACATGGAAAAGTATCCGGCGTTGTAGACCGCACCGAGGCTGTTCAACCCTTGAGTCAGCTTGCGGCTTCCGGCGCGGCAGGTTAGACAACTTACATGAGCCCGACGACGCTTCCCGCGAACAAGGCCTGCACGCCCGCCACGACGGCGTACAGCAGCGGCACCGCCCACAGGTAGGTCAGCGACCCGCGCTTGTTGGTGTGCATCGCGATCGTGATGGCGGCGGCGCCCAGGTGCACGGCGGCGTAGATGATGAAGGTCCATATCACTGTAAACCGCCAGATGTCGCGGATGTAAAAGAGGCTCCAGCGGTGGTCCTCGGTGACATCCCGCAAGTCCCGGAGCTGCAGGCTGATGCTCGGGAACGGGGGCACCTTGTAGTTCGCCGGCGGGTAGTTTTGCGCGCGGGAAGACATCGTTTCGTCGTCGGCGGTCCTGCCCGTCGCGTTGAGGTTGCAAGTCGGTGTGGGTTCGATGCGGTGACACTTTTTGGGAGGCTTTGCGGCTGCGTGGGCGATCGTGGATGCCGGGGTTGGGGGGCGATCTTGGGTGGTGTTGCAGGGATGGCGCAGCTTTGGGGGGCGGAGCAGCTCGAGGCGTGGCTTTAGGCGTTGCGGGTGGGTGGTGTTCAGGTGCCTCGGCAAAACCACCGCGCCAAACCCGACGTCCTGCCATCGGCATCGGCATCGACCACAGCAACCGCGACACGCCTTGGACGTACCGACCTCCCACTTTGATTCCACGAGCGTCGTCAAATCAATTCCGTTTAGCAGAAACTGCTCCGTAACATCGGCACGATGCCGGCCGATAGACTCCTCAACACAGTCCTGCAACTGTATCAAACCGTCCACGATGACCGGAAGACGGACCAGATCATCGGCTCGACAACAAGCCTCCTCACGACCCTCTCGAACCCCCTGAACCTCGGCGTCTTGACATCGCAGCTCCTCACCGCCCCAGCCATTTGGCACCGCCGCGACGGTCTGCGAACGAGCCTGCGCATCATCAGCGTCTACAACAGCGCCGCCATCCGGGTCCGCCAGCACGAGCTCGATAATGCGAAGAACGTCTACGCCCCGCGCCAGGGCGGCGGCCTCAGCAGCGATGCCTGGGTGCGAGCTGTTGCCAAGGGGGCGGACGACCGTTCGAATCGGTGGCAGCATCTGCTGGTCCTGACGGGCATCCTGATGGGCATGGAGGGGAACGATAAGCAGTCGCTATCTAGGGGCCTGCGGAACACATTAGAGGAGGCCGTGGTTACGGCTGCGAATCTCGCACTGGAGCGTCAGGACGGATCGTTCGCTTCTGCTTCGATCGTTCTGGCCCTCAACTACGTCTTCCCGCTTCTCGCCGAGTCTCGCCGAATTTCAATCAACTGCGATGCACTTCTGCCCATCGTCGTGCTGGCCATGACCGGAGAGGACGGGTTCCAGGACGGCCGCTTCCTGGATGACATTCGGAAGGACGTAAGGCACCACGACCCGCTAGTCGAGTGGTCTCCGAGGTCACCGTCCTTTGCGCTCCTGCAGACCATGGACAGCAAGCCACTCATGGGCGGCATGGGCCCGCTGTCTAAGCTGGCTGGCTTTGCGGTCACGCATGCGATTGATACAGACGTCGTCCTCCAAGCCCAGGACTCGATCATGGAGTTTACGCAAAAGGTGCTGCACCAGTGGCGGAGCAACCCTCTTTCCGGCGTCGATGCCGCCGACGAGACGGCACGACTGGAGCACGACACGCTGGAGGGCACATGGCCGGTTCTGTGGCAGGTGCTGAGGAAGATCATGTACGCTACAGTCGCGGCAATGCAAGCGATTGTTGCGCGCGGTCTTCTCGACCCGCGCATGAGGAACGACGTTCTGGCGCCCCATGTCGCGACGAAATCGCTGCTCACGTTGAGAAACCTGTTCTTCATCTCCTCGAGGCAAGGAGCCAACGCGTTCCAAGCTTATTCCTTCACATACCTGACATCTCTCGACATCCTGTCACGGTATGCTGACGCGTGTGTTGCCTTCTTGACGGAGACTAAAGCTCCCCACGCCGGGACGGTACCCCGCAACGCCCTGGACCGGACCTTGGACCTGTTCTATCTCAACGTATCGGAGCATCTGCCTTTCCACATGCCGACTGAGGCCTGCGATGCCCTCATCGTCCGGCCCGCAACCGCGTACCTCACCCACACCGGCGCGCTGACGTCGACTATGATCGAACTGTTCGAGGCCGCCCACAGCGCCGTCCTTTCCGTTCTGTCCTGCCCACACAACGGCCCCCTGACTACCGGACTCGTGCCCTTCTACATCGACGCCCTCTTCGCCTCCTTCCCTTCCCAGATTTCAACGCGGCAGTTCCGCCTCGCCTTCAAGACCGTCATGCAGATCGTGTCCCCGCCGTTTCCCATCTCCCTCGCGGAGCCGCAGCTCTCCGAGACGCTCCTCGAGATGGTGCGCTTCCGGACCATGAGCGCCGGCACCACCCCGCTGCCCCTGACGCAGGACGCCATCAACCAGGCCGAGAAGGGCCTGACGCCCCAGCAGCCGCAGTCGGAGCAGAGCTCGCTCGTCCTGACGCTCATCGACTCGCTGCCGTTCCTGCCGCTGCCCCTCGTCGAGGACTGGATGACGCTGGCGGCGCAGGCGATGAACGAGATTGCTGACCCCATCATGCGCGAGCCCGTCAAGGACCGGTTCACGGAGTTGCTCGTCAGCGGCGAGCTGGACGTCGAGCGGGCCACGATTGGTGTTGCGTGGTGGACCACCAAGGGCGGGCGGGAGCTGGTTCTCGGCCGGGGCGGCCAGCAGGTCGCCGTCATGAGCGGCGCCATCATGGATGAGGGGAAGTCCAGCAGGCTGTAATAATGTCAAGAGGAGCGTGTGTTTTAAGCTTAATGATGGTCAACGATTTTTTTTTTCTTAGTAGGAGCGTGCAAATAAAAATGAAGTGCAGTATCAGAGATTCGAACCATGGCCCTTAAGACCAGCAGTCGGTTCAGTGTAGTGACTTCCTCGGTAAACAGTTATGCCCCTACACCAAACGTCCTTTCCCACCGAGGAAGGAGCGATCCTGTCCACGCCGGGTGACCTGGTCGGGCGCGCCTTCCTCGGCCGCGGTACCTGCAGACCCTCCCGACGACATGTCCCCCCATTGCAGCCCGCCGCGCGAGGTACATGGCCAGGCAGGCAAAATGACAGCGACAGACTAAGTACATCATGTCCGGAATCGCAAAAGAGTCACAAAAACAAAAGGAAAGGGTTGGCTGGAACTAACTCGTCCGAACCCGGCACCAGCGCTGGATCTGGTCCCGTTGCCTCAGACCATCCCGTCGAAAACCGGACCTGTTTGTTGAGTTTGGGACGGAGTGTTTGGATACATGGACCCTTCTGCTACGTGTGTCTGTGAGCTGGGAGATGCGTGAAGGGCATTGTTGCGATGGAGGATGGCGTTCCTGCCTGTGTTGCGCGCTGCGCGTACCACCCGTCCTGACTTGGGCAACACTTCTACTGGTTTCTTTCTTGTTGTCTCTTACGGTATGGAGATATCCTTTGCTGGTGTTTTTTTAGTATCCTGTGTGTGGTAGAGTGTCTTTTCGTGAAGAGCCTGCGAGTATCGTGGGACACCTGCCTGCCGTGTTTTCATCCGAAGCGATGGTTGCCTACTCGGCGTAACCAGAGCTTTTCAGGCTGTAAAATATGTTCCCGTGTGTGGTTTTCGTTTCTCATCGATTTGGCTAAAAAGCGAAGCTATCGTGACAGAAAGGAAACAGAGATTAAAATAAAAAAAAGAGAATTGGTTAGGATTCAACTTTCCCCCCTTTGCCGCCCAACCCTTCCGCTCCTTCCGCGTGGGCTTCTGTATTCATACACATGAGTCCATCTTGAAAATTCCTGCGATCTTTGGGTTCTATTTCTGAAAAAATGTGCCTCAATATTCATCGCAGATTTCCGGGGACTGGCCCAGGCATGGGGTAATTCGAGATGACTGTCTTCATATCGTGATCTTTGTCTCTTCAGCAATACATACAAATAACAACTTCTGGGATTCTTCTTACTGGTAGTACTTTTAAATTCCGCGCTCCTCCTCAGTGCTCTGATCTTCCGTGGCATCACTGCTGCCATCGTGACCATCACCGCACCCCTTGTTTTTAGCTATTTGGATCCCACACAGTATCCGCCATTGGGCTCTTTCCCGTCCCCCCTCCAGTGTCTGTTTTCTTGCTGGAACCAGTTGGCAATGAATGAAATCTTGAAATCATCGGAAGAAAGAGTCAGGCGTGTTATTCCAGCTAGAAGTACGTTCGCTGCGGTCACTCGCGGGGCCCTCCCCATGTGTTTAGCTCGATTCATCAATGGTCGTGCTAAACACTCGTCAATTCTTGGAGATTCCCTTCTCTTACCCTCTAAAGTTTCTGCGTTTCCTAGCTAGATCTGTCTGGTCTTTGGTTGCCGACTTCTTTGGGCGCAGGGGTATGGGAATGCGAGACGACACTGGGTATTGTCAAATCGTGGTGCTCCTGTATCTTCTCACACCAACTAGACACAGTCACAACGCACCTGGTCCGTTTTTGCCTGGAGTAATCTGTTACTTGAGCTGTATGGGGATCAGTTTAAAACGGAAAGGAGACGGACACCTTCACAGTATAACGAACAAGAGCGTGTTGATGACCCTGAAGTTGTTGTTCCCAAAGGTCATTGTTGACCTCAATCGTCTCAAGGTCGATAGCTTCTCCTGATATCGATATTCAATCGAGCAAGAAGTTCAAAAGAGCCTTTGAAAGATTCGACTCCATGGAGAAGAGAACGGCAATGCGGCTAATGATAAGTTCGTAGAATTATGATCATCTCAAACTGGCATATCATTCCCGACACCTCAGCGAGACCCAACAACCGAAATGGGTCGACAGGAAAAGGAGTTGATTTAGAGTTACATGTCAAGGAACACTCCTCCGTCGTGCGACTCTTTGCTTCGTGGGACCACGGATGCATGGTACGCTGTCGAAGGACGTAACTCTTGCAATCTTGTTGGGCTCTGGCCTCGACGTGAAGAACATGACCGAGAAATCTTTGATGCCTGGACACTATCGTAGTCTCTTTTTCAATCTGCTGGTTATACCTACGGCCGATGCTTTGGGTGGCAGGTGATGTTCGTGGTGTTGAATGCGAGGCCACATACAAGAGCAATAACCTTGGCCGAAGCTCTAGCAGAAACGCATGCCAAGAAAGCCTTTCAGCATCGAAACAACTGACCGGAGCACTGATAATGGCCTTCAGCAGGCTGCATTTCCACATCTACTCTTGCGCCGCAAAGGGTCTCGTGGTGGCACTGGGCTGCAATGGCAGACGTCGCGTGCCGGTGATGCCCTCCAAACCCAAACCTTGGGCGGCACTGAAGGTGTGGCAAACGCACTGAAAGTGGCTTCTGCGGATAGAAAGCTTCTGTTGAGTCACTCTGAAGTGACGGGGGCGTGGTGGCCAAGCGGCCGTCAAAGTTATCTTTGTTCTACCACAACCCACGAGGACGGATAACAAAGTAAACCGCCAAAACACAGATGCAGGCCTTTTCATCAGTCCAACTACGTTGTCATTTACTGCAAAACAACGTAATAAAACTTTCAGCCTACTGCGAACAGCATCTCGCCCGTACAAGTTGACCAAGTGCACCGAATACAACCAGATGGTCTTCGATCAACTCCCCAACGCGAAAACGACGACCTGATAGAAAAAAATTAACTTTCCTTAAGTAATCCGAGGCTTTCTTTTCCCGCACAGACCTTCTTTTCCGCACAGAATTGTCTCAACATCATTACTGGGTTGCAAATGTTCAGAATCATCACCAAAACGATTCCAAACTTGCAAAAACACTGCCAAAACACAAAAAGACTAATTCCATCACCGGGAATCGAACCCGGGGCTCTCCGGACATCGCAGAAGATGAAAGCGGAGTATGTTAACCCCTACACTATGATGGATTGCTGATGTCTGATCTGGAGAAAATGTGCATTATGTTGTGTAACTCTGCGCAACCGGGGCTGCGCAGGGTTAGCTCAGGTTAGTCTAGTGGCTAGCCAGATGAGTCATGCATGCACACAAACATGAGGAATGATTAGAAAGACTAAGGAATGGTTGTTTGGTCTTTTCTGAATAATGGCCCAGATGTTTGCAAAGCCAATCTTGGCCCAAACAACCTACAGAGAGAACCATGATATTCTTGAATCTATTTCATCTTGAGGGTAACGAAGTCTTTGGTTAGAGTTGCTTCCAGGGGTGATGATTCTATTCACTAAATCCAACGACTGTTGAGTTCTCGATGGAGGAGCATCATCGCGGCAACTGTCACCAGCTGGTGGTAGGCCCTTGCAGCCGATGGTCATCCTTGCACAGAGCCCTGCTTAGACGGAATTACTCGGAGTCCTTATGGATATACTACACTAGAGGTTAGAACACAAGGACCATAGTGTCGAGGTGTTATGGAGCCTCCATGAATCAAGACACTGAGGCGCTTGTGACTCGGAGAGACATAAAAAAACTCAAGGTTCCCGTCTCCTTTCTCCCCGAATGCGCATTTGACTTTTCACTTTCAACACACTTGTTCCAAACCATCCCAGCACGCAAACTCGCGACTCGCAGCGCAACCGCAAAACAGACCCCCAGTTCCAACGGCCTTCGGGCCGTCGTCCGCCTGGCTTTCATCCCGCCGCGGACAAAGTTTCACATCTAGCACGACTTCGGACACGGCGGCATCGTGAGCTTGGCAGGAGAGCCGGGCTCGACCTAAGGGCATTTGTGAGGCATCAAGGCCAAGCATCATGACGGGCCAAAGGTGCCAATGGAATGTCTGATGTCTAATTGCTGCAGCCATCCTCTCCACCGACGCCTGAAGATCACGATCTAGCCGTTTGGGGGCTTGGAATACGGGCATCACCTGACCGCTACGTAACCGACTGAGGGCAGCTGGCTGACATGGCTGGTGGCCGGCGGCCAGCCTGCAGTAAGCAGACTGAATTCACCCCTCAGCCCAAAGGGGCAATGAAACGGCAACACTCGCGTCCTGAGGAATGATCTCCACCGCGATCCACTAAGCAACCGCCCCCCCGCTCTAGGGCTCGCCTGCCTTGGAGCTACGTTGCAACTTGCAACAAGAAAAGAACCGGATGTGAGTTGCTGCGAGGGCGGGAAGGCCTTTTTTTGCTTTCGTGTCAGATGATTGGCTTTCCGATGCTCGGATGCCGCGGCGAGTGACACGAGGGCGGAGGTTCCGGCTTCGGAAACTAGTCGGGGACTAGAAGTTTTCCAGAACAACCGCCCCGCTTTTCTGGTGTTCGTCGCGGTGCGGACCATCTAGACCCCGATCCGACGCTATGACCACTTCCAGGTGGTCAGGCGGAGGAAACGGTGCGAACGGACCTCACAGAGCCAACTCTTGACACTGTCCGTCCTCTCGTCATTGATCGACTGCCAACTCAGCGCAGAGCGAACCTTGGAACGCATCTTGTTGAGATGAAAGACGAACATTGGTTGCCGTGATGCAAAGCCTGATGCGATCGGGCCAATCCCGAGATCGGAGGATGACCTCAACTCCAAGCATGAAAATTATTTCAACCTCACGGCACGGACGAGGATGTGACGAAACACCGTCAATCACTCTACCGAATGCTCGGTTCCTGCCGTCACAGCAGACGCAGGTGTGCTGGAGGGTCGAGTCCGACGACCATTGGCCGCCGTCAGCTTGCTACGCCAGGATAGGCCATCACACCAGCTTCATCGCTCTGGACTGCGTCACCACCTGAAAGCCCTTGACGAGCATTTGACGAGGGCTCCGCGGAGATGCAAATTTCTCTCTTCTCGAGGATCTGAGGCAGGCATCCGTTTAGTGCCTCGCTAATGTTGCTGTACCGCACACTCCGCAGGGATGCCGTCCAACGCTAGGCTCTTTTGCTCGCGGGAATCTGCCCTGAATGCTATGCCCGCTCTCAGGTTTGCCGCTGCTGCTGCGGCACTTCCACTGCTGTTAGTATCGCTGATCATCCAGTCACTATGATTGCCGCTCAGAAGCCTGGGCGATGCGTACCTACAACTAAGCTGTCTGCCGCCCTCCGAGAAGCTTCGCAGCGTGTAAGGCATTCGAGTGCGTTCTTTTGCTGCTCAAGATGCCCCTGGTCTGGTGATCAACAACCAGGGGACTTGCTGATTTGGAGATTGTCTCCAAATTCAATCCTCCAAAAAAGCTTCTCGTCTCATGCTTGGCCTTGTTTGGGACGACTGTCGTCGGGCTAACGCCACGCCAACCAAGATTGCATCAGCAAAATGCACGAGTTGGTTTTCTGCAGAGGGCTCCTCGACCGCTAACGCTCCGCCGGCAGAGGTACATCGGATGCAGGTACCTCCATCAGACTGGGCGGGCGGAGGGGCGTTGGTTTTGGGTATGCCGCGCAACTGGACGACAGGTTGGAGCTCTCCGCCTCCCGGATGCTGGCTGGAGCTCAGGTGATCTGAAAATTTGATCGATGCGAACGTGGCTCCGCTCCCGTCCAAAGCCCGGCCCCAGCTTCGTCTGATGACCGCGAGGCTCGACCAGTCGCCAGCAGCACCGGCTGCCGCAAATACGGCTGGGACGTACCACGTCTGAAAGGTCTGGTGAAATGACCTCTTGCACGCCAAGGATGGCTGCGGTGATGCTCGAGGGCAGCAGCCGGACGGTGGTCTGGGTTTCTCTGAAGGTTGGCTTCCTCCGCAAGGCAATGCTTGTGGAGAGGCTCCGATTCGGAGCTGGGGAGATTTGTGTGGATGGAATCTAACATTTGCATCATTTTCCAGGCTCGAAAACGCCGCCCATCGCAACTCTTCCGAGTCCACCGCTCCACGGGCATGAAGGGTGGAACTGGAGAAAACGGGACATTGGTTCGCGCATCACGATGGATATGAATGCCGCCCCTGGCGCCGTGGAAGAATATGTCGGTTCCATGGCTCGACCTCAAGCACGTTGCGGATTGCAATCTGCTGAATAATACGGATCGCCTGTTACCACATCTTCGCTGTGAGAATTGAAGGAGGCCGACGAAGACCAACAAACCTTGAGTCAAGAAGCAGGCTGAACTTTCCTGGCAGCCGCCGCAGTTCACGGCTGGATCTGGCGCCGTCTATCGTTTTGAGACCCTTGCCGCAGCGATCCGACAAGCAAAGCTTTCGGTGGCTTGAGAAGCAAGGACCTCCTTGACGACGCCTTCCCTGAGCTTCGAGATGAGAGGCCAAAAGCCAAGCGGTGCCGCGGGCAGCTCCCAGTTGGATGCCACGAGACGCAGTTCAAAGTCAGGAACGCGACGACAAAACAGCAGCCCGGTGGTCGGAGGGGAAGCTGCTCCCATGCCCCGCGATGAATTCACGGCACACTATGCGATAGGGCGTAATGGACAGCAGCGATGCTCTTCATTGACATCCATGACCTCTGGACGGGTAGAGATCAAATTGGACCAATAATTGCCCACTGTGCCGTTACGAGGCAAGTTCCTTGGTTTCTGGCCCAGCTTCCCTCCTTTCCCCACGGCCAAATCCTCATGTTGATGCTCTGTGTGCGACAAAAACATGCCAGCCAGGCCAGCCAGGGGTGTAGTTTTGGCGGTGCGTTAGCGGTTGGAGGCGCGAGTGACATTGAAATAAGTACCCATCCAGGGACCACATAACGAAGAGTCCCACCCTGGCGCCCTGCTTGAGAGAAGGGCTTGGATTTGGAAAAGCTTTTCGGATTCATCAATCATCTTCTCTCTGGGTCCTGACCCAGATGTTTCTTCGCCGACAGTGATCACACCAAACCAGCGAACGAGGGAACGACAACAGAGACGGTGCAAGTCGTCGAGAGAAACTACGAGGATACGACGTTGGCAAAGGAGACCGAGTCCGCGCTACGAGGACACGGCGCGGCAAATCATCATCACGCCGCGAGACCGAAGAACTAACGACCGATCCTCCACTGGCAGAAGCGGGGTTCCTGTGAGCTGGCGCAGAAGCCGCACAACCTGATCAGTTAAGCTGCATCTTCTCGAACTGAGCCGAGCCAAGGCGAGCTGCTGGACCGCAGCGGCATAGCATCCATCAAGGTGATTCACGCTCACCTTCCCTTTCCCGGACTTGCCATTTCCCGGAGCAAAGCGACACCTAGGCGTTCTGCCATCATCCATCATCCATAGGCCATCGTCGTGTGCCGGTGGTAATCGTCGAGGTTTCACGACGTTTGTTGCTGGCTGGTTGTGTTCATCGCCGAGGGATAGCCCACCACGCACGCGGTCCGTCGTCATCTGCCGCCGGCAACCTCAAAACCTTCTCGTCTTCTTCCCAAGTCACGCTCGTCACATCGTCCGGTGGCCACACTCCTGCGTCGGTTCTCCAGAGGATAGGTCGATCCAGCCGAAGAGAAATCGTCAGCCACACTTTCGCCCCCCTCGAAGGGAAAGGACGTTGCCGCGCTGCAGCTGCTCCTGCAGCTGCCTGCACCTGCACCAGAAGATTGGAGAAGGTGCACCAGACGGAGCCTCGGTCGGTCCAGGTCCAGCCAAGCCCAACAACAAGCCCAGCAAGGAGCGTCCACCAACGGAAGACAAGAGTATAAGTTCGAGAGGGAAAGAAGGGAAGAGAAGGAGACAAGCAAGTCCCGTCCTGTCAAAACGTGTGTGGGCAGGTTGAAGCAGAGCATCCTGCCCTTTTTAACAGGAACATCAACTCTTGTGTGCCAGAGCTTGGCGCACAGCCTGCCTTATCCAGTTGTGTGCAGCAGCAAGCTGCAAGAGCGGGCAGGGTTTTTCTCGGATCCCCACACACCCCCGTACCTTCCGCACTCTCCTGATTTCCCCCGTCTCTGGTCTGTCTTTGCTCTGGAGCAAACCTACACACACGCCTCCCCCCTTCTTTGGGACCTGAATACCCTCCTCCTCTTCCTCCTACCTACCTATTACTCCTCCACCTCAATTCCCTCGTCCAGGCTCCTCTTCCGTCCGCGTCCACACACTCTGCACAGTCTGTCAGGACTTAGGACTCAGCAGCCCACACTGCATCCTCACACGCCTCACGCGGCCATCCACTCATCCACTCCACACCCCCCAAAATCCCCGCTCGCCGCTGCACGCCCTCCTCCCACGCCGGCGGCCCTGCTACGGTGGTGTCTGGTGTCTGGCTTGTCTGGGTCTGGGCGAATGGCTGGAGTGCTGCCCCCCCTCGAGCTGGCAGTTTATTTATCATTACATAAAAGACCGCCGCTCTCTTCCATTTCCTTACACACTGCAACCTCTCATCGCTGCATCCCTTATCTCTGGGCCGGCGGAAAATAACTGTCAAAGATTCAACTGAAGCTCAATTGCGCCCGCTTGGATGCCTCTCCCCCCAGTCACGGTCTCAGCAGCGCAGCGCTCCGTACCTTATCTCGCCGCTGCTTAGATTCATCCCACCCATTTCAGGTCTCTACCACGCTGGCGGTTTCGGCCCCAAACTGCGTGCGGGCGCTCATAGGCGCCACTGCCATCTCTTCCCCCGGATATCCCTTATTCGGGCAATTGTTTACCGCCCCGTCCCTGCTCGTCACCTCGATTGCGCCCGCAACCACGCGCAAACACCCATACAGCGAACACTTCCAGAACATCGTAGGGCTGGGAGTTCCACACGCGAGACGTTACGACGCCCGCTGAGCTGCGCTGAGCTGCCCTGCCCTGCGTTATCTCGTTGACGCTTGTGTCTCTCTGCAGACCTCTCACCTTGCGGCCGCTCCCGCTCCCGCCTTGCCGACCGGCAACCTGCCTCACCTAACCCCAGACGAAGATAAGGCATGGCAGATAAGATGTCCATCGACAACAAAGATCCCGTCAAGGAGGACACTCCCGAGACCACGGGCTCTAGCCCCGAGGCCGAGCAGACCGCTGCCGCCAACGGCACCGCTGCCAACGCCAATGCTGCTACCGAGAACCAGCAACCCAAGCGAAAGGGCGGCCGCAAACCCGTGAGTAAATCTTTTCTCGTCATCTCAACATACCGTCCCCTCCCCTATCTATCAACCTATCTGTCTGTCTACCTACCCATCAACACCAAATTCCCCCAGACTTTTGTCCGTGTCACACAACCTTTGGGTTTCACTTGGGACGAAACCTTGTTTGATCTTATCTCCTACCCCGAAGCCATGCTAACGGTAGCCCCAAGATCTACGCTACGTCCGAGGAGCGGAAGCAGCGCAACCGCCAGGCCCAGGCTGCTTTTCGCGAGCGCAGGACTGAGTATATCAAGCAGCTCGAGGAGGCTATCCAGGTCCACGAGTCCAACCTGCACAACCTCCAGGCCGCTCATCGGACTGCTGCCGATGAGTGTCTGATGCTGCGTTACAAGAACTCCTTGCTCGAGCGTATCCTCCTGGAGAAGGGTAAGCTTGCACCGCCTCTTGTCCACAATGATCTTGTACTGATGCACCCACCGTAGGTATCGATGTTCAGGCTGAGCTTCGAGCCAAAACGGGCAGTCCCAATCTGGGGCCGACCCATGCCCCCCAGAACATGGTTCAACCCCCGCCCATTCAGCGGGCTATCTTGAACCGACACCACCAGTCTCGAAGATCCAACTCGAGCATCGCCCCGAAGCTGGAGCCCGGCATCAGCCCTCTGCCCCCGCCAATACAGGCGGCTCACTCGGCGGCCTCGCCCAAGACCCGCCCGACCCCGTCGTCGCACGCCAATTCCCCGACGAACACGGCCCCGTACGGCAGCCAGCCGGCTCTGTCGCCGGCTGCCTCCGACCACGGCCCGATGCGCACCATGGCTCCGTCCATGAAGTCGCAGCTTAGCCCCATGGGCCCGATGAACCCGGCCGCTCGGGCTCACATGATGTCCGGCGGTCCCCCCAGAGTCGGCGCCAACGGTTCATATTACCCGACTCCCGCGTTCCAAAACCACATTGAACAGCTTGGTAAGCCGACTCCCGTTCCCTATCAAGGTTCGGTCCTAAACTGAATTTGTGGTTACAGAACAGGAGTATGACGCCCCTGCAGACATGATTGAAGACTCGGAGATTGACACTCCGAGCGGCCCCGGCCCATATCCGAGCACCTTCTCCGGCGACGCGCCACAAAACATGATGCCGTCGCCGGCGTCTGTTGGCCCCGGCCAGCAGCACATGACGACCCAGGCCGAGCAGACCCAGCCTGCGCAGACGACCCAGGGTCCATATCCGTCCATGTCGCAGCTCCTCGACCCCAACATGGAGTGGGACCCCTTCGGACTGAGTGCCAGCATGGCCTTCCCCGCGCATTTCTCCTTCGACACCAGCAACATGAGGTAGCGGTACGCCCCCCGGCGGGCCGTGGACCGCACCGTCGCACGACGTTCGCATCGGCTAGACCGAACGCGCCCGGGCTCGCAGAGATGCCCAGGCACACGAAGACAAGGGCAAAACTCCACGGAGAATGTTCATAACGGCTATTACGGCCGCTGTTTTACTGCAAGGAAAAAGACGAAAAGTAATCTTGTGAATTGGAAGGTTGCGGCGAGCGAAAAACTCGATACCCGGGCGGCACGACACCAGCATTCGGACGGCGAGATTGTTTTCTGGGCGAGGCAGCATGTAGCATCGTCCTTAATTACAACAGCGAGGGGGACAACTCTTTCAAGATGGCACCAATACCCGCGCCGCGGTCATCTACGGGAAACGCGACTACGACATAAAAGTACCGACAAAAACCACTTTGCTATTCTTGTTTATCGATTGTGTTTTCATTTCATCTTTCAACACGGGACAGTCAACTGGGCGGCGGAAATACCCCAAAGGGTGTGGTTAGGCGGCCTGCAGTACTGGTCTATCGCGAGTTTCAATTGTTGGCCAGAGCTGCGAGGAGAGAAGCCTTGCGCTCTGTTGTTTAATGGCGTTTGCCTTTCAAATCACATCATGCATGACGATGCATGCAAGCCTAAGGGAAAAGCAGGAGGGACCAAAAAGTTTTCGTATTTTTTCTATTTGCTGGCGCTTTCAAAAAAAAAAGTTGATTTTTCCTCCCGCTCATAAGAATTGGATCCTCTGGTGTGTGTATACTCATGTCACGCGTGAAGTGGTCTTCCGTACTCTCCGATGGCTCGTCGTTGCTAGAGACCCGCCTCGAGGACGTGTGGGTTCGGCCGCCGGCGGCGGAAAGAGTGGGACACGCGGGTTTCCAGGACCGCGTGGCACCTTCTCCAACGCGCCCCGATCATCACCATCATCACGTCTTGGCACGGCGGGCTGACGGCATCGCGAGCACCAGAGTCGATTCCGTGCTGCCAGTTTTCCTTGGCCGGATTGAGTCATCGAGCATTGCTTTTTTTAATGGCAAGCATTTTCCGGGGCAGGCATCACGAGCGGGCGTTGGAAATTGCGTGGTTCTGCTTAGGGGACAGCCAGCCCCATTGGTCCTCTTCTCGTTGGTAGGAGCATCGTTGCAGCCTGCACCATTGTTGGCGCAATCTTCGTCATGTATTCACAAAGTTTCCCCCCATCGCGGGGAGGAGACCAGGGTGAGCCCATATGCGGTTAGGTAATGGCCAAGAGATTCGCCGGGGGCGGAAGGGGGGGATGGGGAGCTTGACTCGACAAGCGGAAGGGCTGGGCGGGAGGAAGCCAAGAGTTACAGAGGTTGGGCCGGTTTCCTCTTCTCTGTCTCCCTCGTATGTAAGGCGGTGCAGTAGAAGACACGTGGAAAGGGGTGTGTCTAGATTCGATCGTTCGAGGGCGAAGTGTGTGTGGATTTCGAAGCTTGTGCTGCTGCTTGCTACAACTGTCCGGATTCCCCAGGGCGGGAGGAAGAAGCATCGCGGACAAGCCTTGCGGAGACGAGAGGGTGGGAAGAGACCCCGGCCTCGACTTGTCATATTGGCTTGGCCTGGGCCACGTTCCTCGTCTACGGGTTCCTCTTGGTCATGAAATGCGAGAGAGCCGAGCGTGGGATTATTATTCCTGCGGCCTGCGGACTGTTTTATTTTTCGTCCTGTTCCATGGCAGTGCAAGCTTAGCATTTTCAGGTTTCGTTAGGAAAACCGGCGAGCCAATAGAACCGACGGGGCTTTAAAACGCGTTAGTAACGAGATTATATCGGTCTGCGGGAGGAACAAGGTCATCGTGGGTTCACTCTCCCCCGGCGGAGGGTCAAGGCGTGTGACGTGACCGGAACGGCAGTTGGACGGTCTATCCAGACGCCCAGGCAGAGAAAAAAAAAAAAAAAAAAGAAGCATCTCCACGTCGCTTCCCCGAGTCGGTTTGGTACCTGACCCAAAAGTTTCTCCGTGCGCGTGCTGCAGCAGGAAAATCTGGGGTGTGGTCTCCATTCATGTTTGATTGATTGCATACGGGAAACCGGCGAACGGAATGAACGCGCGCCAAACTTTGTTGGCGGACCCGGGGATGAAGGTGGAGATCCCATCACCTAATGGTAGTAACGATGTTGGAGGAGGCCCCGTCACTCCAGTGCTCAGCCTGTCACAAAATCCTTGGAGAAGGAAACGAGGAGGGGTGTGTGTCTATGTGTGTGATGTGTTTGTGTTTGTGAGAGGTTCGTGACGGAGACCCACTGAGGGCATTCGGGAATTACGTAAGTAGGACTTTCTTGTGTTTGATTTTGGGATTTTTCTGCTCAGGACGATGCGAGGTGTGAGGAGTGGTTACCCCTTGGGGCTAGAAGGGCGGGAAGGGCCTGGAAGATGTCAAAAGTCCTAGACCACCCCGGGGCCGCAGGCGAGACGCCCCGGGGAGACGAGAGTCCGTGGGGACCGAAGGACACTCCCCCTTGGCCCCGGGATGGCCGGCAGGGTGGGGGTAGGAAGCCAGCTTCTGGTCTCGGAGCGCCGTTTGCCTGCCAAGGTGCGAGCGCTGCCCAGCGTTGGCTGGGCGAGCGGGCGAGGGCGTACGTGGAAGGTCCGGCTTGGCCCCTACGCAGTGGGTTGGAACGAGCTGGATCAACGAGTTGGTTGGTTAGTTTTCAGGTTTCTGGAGATGAGGGAACCTTTGCGGCGGTGGGTTTTTAGGCATCGACTGCCATTTGTCAGCTTGCAAAGGTCTAGACTCTTTTTCCTGTCTTCTGTTGTGATGGGCGGTGATCTGAGAATGCGAGCCAAGGCCGGCTTGGCTCGTCATTTTGGTGGTCTCATTATGCGAGCGGGCGGGATGTTTGCTCCTGCTTCGAATTGTTTCGAGATGTTCTAGGTATGACGTGTTGATGTATTCTCGCGGCCCCAGTCTCGGGGGTTCTGGTCTGAGTTGTCTTGGCTCTTACGAGTTTTGACGGTCGTACGTTGAGTTTGGAAAGTTGATGGGTTGGACCAGGATCAAGACTTGGTTGTGCGGTTGGAGTTTAGAGACTCAAGGAAGCCGGGCTTGGCTTACGGAGTGTTTGGTCCCGTGGGCTATCTGCCGGCTAAGGAGAGTACCGTTCATGCTGGGTATTGCGAACGGCAGATGTATCCGATCTGCATTAGAACATTGTGTCTTTCTCCGCAAGCTCGGTTCAGAGGTTGTTGAGTCAATACTATCGCCGTGACTATCTATCGTGCCCACCCTGAAGCAACTTACAAGTATTGCCATAATAGTCATTTTTGTGATGAACATGCTAGCAGGTA
Organism: Colletotrichum sojae; assembly: GCA_014235955.1. Taxonomy (NCBI): domain Eukaryota; kingdom Fungi; phylum Ascomycota; class Sordariomycetes; order Glomerellales; family Glomerellaceae; genus Colletotrichum; species Colletotrichum sojae. The sequence goes on from WIGN01000033.1 coordinate 99,950, forward strand.
ACACCTCAGTAACATGTAACAAGAGATACGTGCTGTTGTATAGATGTTGTAACTACATCGAGTACATCGTGTCAATGAATTGGTTGTGTAACTCATTGTCAACACCGAGGAATGTCAGGGGAAGTCAGACAAAGACTTTGGTAACCAGTGGTTATTGTTGCTACTCAAGTTCCTCTTGGGAACTGTGACGAGACAATATACACCAAGAAAGGGTCTGATATGTGATCGTCAGGATGAAGCAGAACCACTTGATGAACTTGGAACCACGTTTTTTCTGGTGCGCAACGAATTATGATCAAGCTCCAATCCGTCGGGTCATCTTGTAGCAGCCCTGGACTGACTACAGGATCTTCCAGACAACATCTTCCCACCCTTGCCTTCTCGTGATCTTCGCTCTAGTATCTTCTCCAGCTAAAGGTCTCCAAATAGAAGTCGTCATGTTGGGCAACTTGGGCTCAGGGACCCGAATCGGACCCCCGTCAACTCCCGTCACCTCAAACCCCATCAACAGAATGACGAGGAAACCCCAACTTTCGGCAGAGGCAAAGTGCCGCCCTGGACAAGCGTGCCTTCCGCCCCCGAACGGAAAGTAAACCCTCTTCTGCTGCTTCGACTCCTCCGACAAGTTCAAAAACCTCGGCCCGCTGAAGCTCTCCGCATCCGCGCCCCAGCTCTCGGTCGCGACGTGGATGACGCTCATGGGCACGTGGACGAAGCACCCTTCCCTGAGGAGGTAGCTGCGCTTCCCGTCCGAGAGGACCGTATCCTGCATGACGCGGCGGATCGACGTGCCGACGCTGCTCAGCCGGTGACTCTCCCGGAACGAGGAGACCAGCAGCGGGCACCGCTCCTCCATCCGCGTGATGTCGATGACCATCTCCCTGGGACCGTCGCCGAGCCTCACGATGTGCTGCAGCTCTTCGCGCAGGCTCTGCACCAGATCAGGACAGCTGAAGACGTGAACGAGGAACCAGAACGAGGTGGGGATGGTGTTGGACAGCGCGCCGTGGACGACGACGACCTCGAGCGCGGCCATGTCGTCGTCCGTCAGGCCGCTCGAGCGCTCCAGGTTGCCGCGCTGCTTCATGAACGAGTGCGTGGAGGGGCTCTGGTCTCCCGAGGCCGAGAAGTACCGCTTGAAACCGGCACGCAACCTGTTGCGGGACTTGATGGCCTTGGGGGCGACTACGTTGGGGAGAACGTTGGCGATGATGGCGAGCATGTAGCTCTCAAACCCCCAGTACTCCTCCATCAGCGACGGGTCTTTCTTCCAGGGGTTCTCGTCGCCGTAGAGGGCGCTGGTGGTGGCCATGGTCATGGTGCTTCTCGTCCAGAGGTACAAGTCCGCCACGTCGAGTCCCTGAGGGGGCACGGCGTTGAGAGTCCGGGCGAGATCCCGTAGGCCGGCGACGTTGATGATGCGTAGCTGCTCACCCGTAAGTGTCGAGTGCACGATCTTGTTCCACTGCGTGTGGAAGGCGGCGCTGTTGTAGATTTCCATGCAGGAATCCGGTAGGCCAGTGATGCGGTGGATCATCTCGCTGATCAAGGGGCCGAGACTGAGGTTCCGGCTGCGAAACGCGGCGAGGGTGAGCTCAGGGTCGGTAATGACATAGCCTTTCCCATTGAGCATTGGAAGAGTGCAGATTGGAGCCGAGGCATTCTTGCTGTGGGATTTTGGTGAGTCCGCGGTCTATGATACGGGTATGAAAGGCCTGGGTGACGTACAACAGAATCTTATAGTAGCTGTGCTGATGTTTGAGAAGTCCAATAATGTGACCGATGAAAGGAGTTCGAGGTTTCAAGACCGGAGGCTCTCGGGGATCTACTTTGGCAAGAAGAAGTTGCCGGTAGCCGTACACCAGAATAAACAACAATGCTGCGGCTACGACATAGCCGTTGGCCTGGCGAGACATAGCTTCGATGAGGGCCATTATAGGACGTTGCAAGACTAGCAACGAAAGATATTCTCGTTTGTTCTGAAGTTCTGAGTTGGAAAACTGCAACCTAGGGCGTGAGTGTTGGGTTTTAATTACCTAGAAGGCACTCATATTCACTCCACTCGACTATCAGGCAGCGACAGACGTAGCCGGCGGCCTACACATCATCATGAACCCCCCCACGTACTGCGGCCCGCTGGATCTTGAAGCGGCTCGCGGATCCGACGGAAGTTCATGCCCTCGTCGAGTCCGGTCCTCGGGCACTTTCCTTGAGTTGCCCGGTCAGTGTGCTGGCACGAAGATGCGCTCCCCCACGTCGATTCTGCCCTACCGGTCTCGTCGGACATCGCACGTACGGATATCGAGATGGGTTTAGGCAAAACGATCTTTGGTGTTGATGATCTTGGGAAGAGGGGTTCTGGCATGCAGAAGGATGGCCTTGGGAGGCTATTTCTTTCGAAGGTGGTCAGCCAAGCAGCTCGTCTCAACAGCCCTAAGCATCTCCCAGACCAATCGCGTTGACCAGAAGGCGGTTTCCGATGGTGGGTTGCAATGGAAGGAGTCAACGACCTCCTGGTTTATGGTTCGAAGGATGACATACATCTTCACCGGGACTAGGTTAAGGCAGGTTTCCGATGCATGAAGATTCAGCGAGCGAGTCGACCTGGTGTAGATCTACATGATCATGCAATTGGTGCCATCGGAACGTTACGCGATTCATCCTGCTCCTCTTGACATCCGCATGTAATTATTTCAGTGAGTAGATTCATGTAGATATGAAGCCAGAGGAAGTTCCACCACCGCCTCTTGCCTCGTTGTCGATTGTATGTTGCTGTTCTACGTCGTCCCTAGTAAGCCAGCAATTCCTGCGTCTCTTTGACAGTCACCGGCAAGCGAACTTGGACTAAACATAGGTGCCTCTATTCTAACCCAGAAAAGCATTGCAAGAGTCGCGGTCGCAGTACTTCCGTTCTCATGCCGCATTCCTACGCTTGCGGGGAACAGCACGCTTGTAGACAGGGCGGAACAAGAGCCTGTATGGGATAAGCACATGAAAAGGATTCACCCCGCATCCTTGGCTGCGGTCATGCAGCCACTGGAGAGACAACGGAATCAAGGCTGCTCGGGCCGCCATGGCGGGAATGCACTCTTCCCGCTTGCCGCCCGTTCGAAGTGGTGTCAACTGCGGCCGCAGCTACATCGGCGTCCGGCCAAGCTATGGCCAGCGCCACTTGAGGGATAACATCAACGGAGAGAATTTGACACTTGGCAGAAACACTGGGTCTGAAGGAGAAGAGAGGAATAGTATTTGTGACATGCACGCTGGGGGTAGCAATCCGTGGTCGCCGGACACAAGTTCTTCGCTAGTGTTTCGTTCTCGGACCTTTGACTTCAGCGTCAGCATCAATTAAAAAAAAAAACCGGTTATTTCTTACTCAGTTTTGCATTTGCAGCGGCTCTCCTTCATCCCAGGGTCGAAGGCATGTTGGTGCATCGTTCCAGTCTCTGTTAACGCCGTGGTCTGGGTCGAGTTCGGGGTTGAGCTTGAGGTCGAGCTTGGGGTTGATGGAGGGAAGGCTCCTCTTCCTCCCAGGGGCGAAGGCAGGGGGGCGCGTCGACCCAGCTCAAGTCGATTGGGAGGTCGTCGGAGGGAGGGGCCGGCGGAAGGACCACATGGTCATATGCGGCGAGCTGGGCGACACTGGTGGGAGTATAGTCGTCGGCAGGACCCAGGGACGGCTTCATGAGCTCTTTGATGGTCTCAATGACCTCCTCGAGGTTGGGCTGAACGTTGTTGTTGTTGTTGTTCTTGTTGTTGTCCATCTTGACTGGATGTGATGGACTATGTAGGTAGACTATGGGTAGAGTGAGAAACAGAAGGGAGGAGGGATGGGAAAAGAAGTACAGATAAGAAGAAAATTTTAGAAGTTTTTAAATTGACTCAAAATTGGATGGGAAGGAGCGAGCTGTCGGTGACTGGTATTTTTTCCATGAAAACGAAAAGATGGTCGGGCCGTAACTTTTTCTGTCTTTTTTGAGAAAGAGCCAAGTGTGGTACGCTAATGTGGAAGGAACCTCGCACTTCTGGTGCAAATCATCGGATCAGCATCGGCCTATTTAGACATGGCCTTTCGATGTCAAATACAAGAGGCCCAGTAATACGAGCAATGGGAAAGTCCTCGGTATGGTTCAAACAGGGACGTTCCTAGTTAACACTCTAGACTCTTGAGCAATTATCCTACATAGACAAGCCATCTTTGCTACCTAGCCTTGAGGGGAGTACCGCGAAAGTGACCAACGCACAGTTATGGCAGGAGCATCTCGTTGACTGCAGGCTGAGTGAGCTTGGAAAGCTTCATTCGACAGGTATGGTCGTAGACCCTTGCCATGGGCATGCTCTCGGGGCAAACTTGAGGCTGGTTTTGAGATCCAAGTGCAAGCAGGGTGCATTATACCACAGGTGTCCAGATTAGAGAGGCATTTTACTTGGACATAGGTGAATTGATCTATATTCCCCTTATTTACTGGTTCTTCTCCATGCGTTTGACGTAGCTGCAACAGAAGTTGCGAAGGCATAAGACATGATACTGGGCTCACGTATGAGCGTCAGTATTTAACTGTACTAGCAAATTGTTAGAAATGAACCACATACGTATGTTCATTATTTTGATGATCTTAGATTCGAAGGTGTGTGTGCTGCATTCGAAATGGTGGAATGTACCCAAAAGATCGTGGTATATAGACATTGTCGCTTTAGTTGTGGATTCGACGCCTTATGCGCTCTATCAAAGATAGCCGAAGGGTAAAGAGAAGGTATGAGCCGTACTAATAGTCTGCTATGCAGCCGAGACAGAGGCTGGGAAAAGTGATTCCGATAGTCTGCTCCGTTGTTGAGGCAGAAGCTGGGAGACATGATACCGATGATTTGCCCATGGGTACGATGGAGATGCCAGAACGTGGCTTGGTCACAGCCGGAAAACATGATACTGATGGTCTGGCCGTGAGTATGAAACAGCCAAAGCCAGGAAACGATACAAATAGTCTGCCCTGCTGGTGGAGGGAAGGGAGGTGGTACTGATGGTCTACCCTGTTGGTTGAGATAGAGAGGCAAGATACCGATGGTCTGCTAAGGTGTAAGACAGAGAGACATGCATGATACTAATGGTCTACTCAAAGTGAAAAGGACAAAAGGAATAAATCTAACCTATCCTTTTTAGAGAGCCAAGCCACTAAAATCTACAAAGGAACAATGTCTAAAGGCCTTTCAGACAGCAGCATCATCGTCCTGAGCTATACCCTTCAAAACACAGGAGTGGGAAGATAGGGTCAGCAGTGTCAGCAGTACTACTATCCGTCACTGTCCTTTACTGTCACTGTCCTTTACTGTCACTGTCCGTCACTGCCTGCCAGTTTCTGTTGCTGTTATTTTCTACCTGTTCCTGTCAATTCTAGTTAACTCCTGTCAGTCTCCGACTTCACCTTTTTTTCTACCTACCTAGGTAGTTCACCCATACCACATCACAGTAGACAATAACAAGCGACCCAGACTCGACGCGGCCGTTGCGGCCATTAATGAGGCCAAGACCATTATAGCTGTTAACTAGCCTAAATCTGTCCCTGAGTCCTAACTTATCAGGGACTGTCTAGGTATTGAAGAAGCGAAGGAGTGATGTGTAGCATGTTGATATAGAAGAAACTACTATGCAGCGTGGTGTCACCCAGGCCCTAGAAGCGTATGTCATTAGAACTGTATCTTCATGCTAACAGGGTGTCTAAATATCGCTTTCCGCTGGCTTCTGATTGAACTTTACAAGCCGACTCTTCGTAGAACATTTTCACTCTAGTGTATAGAGTCCGGGCCTGAGATTCGTGCCTTCCCCGGCTCGGCTGGCGTGGGTTTCCCTTGCCTAAGTCGCAAAAGCAATGCCACTGACGCATTGTTTGTGTTGATGTCGTAGCTTAATGTCTACTTTAACTGCATGCGCGGGGGGCAGGGTGGGCAGTAGAGGACTAGCTAGGTAGAGGAAGTATAAGATAGTCAGCCTGATAGTGCATAGTTACGGCCCCCATTTTTCATACCCGTCTGTGCGCTCTGGACTGCAACACAGAATTCAAGTCTGTAGCAGAGAGAGACCAGGAAGTCGGTGATCACTTGAACCTGACGCCAAATGACAATTAGTCAGCGTCAGCGTACATGTGGGTTGACAGAGACGAGCGTTATAGACTAAACGACTCATGGCTCGTTCAAGTGACCAACTCAGCGAGCCACCACCTCTCTCAAGCGCCACTAACGCCAACCGCCGGATCAAAGACGTCAGTCGCCAAAAACGCCCGGCCGATTCGGCCGCGGGTGGCGGTGCGGCGCGCAGTGGGGGTGGCGACGCTGCGGGGATGAACCGTGACACCGTCGACCGGCTCTAGGTTCATCACTTTTCCCGGCCGCCGCGCGGGAGGTTTCGTCACGCAGGCGAGACTCCTCCAAGTCCAGCCAACGTTACCTCGCTCCTATTAACCCATCAAAAGAAACGACAGCGATGACAAAATTCGAGCAGACCCCATCCGCGGGCGCGAAGCCCATGGACCACGAAGCCTGCTGCACCTGCGCCAAGCTCCTCGCCCGCGTGCCCCGGCACTCCTCCTCGTCCGAGAAGCCGCTCCCCGAAGACCGTCGGCTGGAGTGCTGCGCGCGCGTTATCTGCGGTGCCTGCATCCATGTGCGTGCCCCCGGCGTCTGTAACCTCCTCCCTGTAACTAATACGGCGACAGGACAACCCTCGCTTCGCCTCGTACTGCCCCTACTGCCAGACCTCGTCCACGCCCTCTGTCCTCCCGGCGAACCTCCGAGACCCGCCGTCGTACTCCACCATCGCGGCGGCGCGGCACCTCTCCTCCGGCATCTCCGCCCCGCCGCCGCCGTACGCACCCGCCGACGCTACAACCTCCACCAACGAGAAGTCGGCCCCGACGCCGCCTGAAGACACGCTGCACTTCCTCGACCACGACCACGACACCATCGCCTCGCTGTCCCTCCGCTACGGCGTCCCCGCGGCCGTCTTGCGCCGCGCCAACAACATCACGAGCGACCACCTCCTCCACGCGCGCCGTACGGTGCTGATACCGGGGGAGTACTACGCCGCCGGCGTGAGCCTATCGCCGCGCCCCATCGAGGGCGAGGAGGAGGAGCTGCGCAAGAGCAAGATCCGTCGCTTCATGACGGGGTGCAAGGTCTCCGACTACGACGTCGCAGTGCTGTACCTCGAGCAGGCCGCTTACGACCTTGCGACGGCGATGGAGGCGTACGCCGGGGACGAGGCGTGGGAGAGAGACCACCCGGTGCAAGAGGGCGGGAGCAGGGGGAAGGGCGTGTCAAAGAACAGGGGCCCGTTTTGGAGGGGCTCTGCGTGAGGCTGCCTGCGAGTTTTAGTCTGAGACAAGGTTCACCTGGCACGGCGGTGTTTGGGGTTTGGCTTGATTAGATGTCTTCTTCATTGCGTCGTCATCATGTCCTGTAACAATATCCTGCGGCTTGCTGCCTGCACGAAACGCCGCTATCATATACCTTTGCCGCCTGTACAATACACATATGAGGCAGTAATACACAAAGCCTCCGCCCTACGCCTGGTAAACTCAAAATGCAGAGCCAACCCTTCATTAGAAGGCTGACCGTGTCCTAATGTCTGAAATCTTCCTCTCAATTTCCCTGACCGACCGGTCGAGCTCGCCAGCAATCATTTGCTTCTTGTCGTTTGGCAGGAGAGTGTACCTCTCGCACAGGTCGCCGTCGATGACGCCCTTGACCGGTACGTAGTAGCCGCGATACATGAGGTGATCTCTGCCCGCGAGCGGTGGGTCCTCAGTACGCATGTGCTGTTCCAGGTTCTGGAAGAAGTCGACGTCCTCGCGAGTGACGAAGGGGACGAAGACACCAATGGTGCCGTTGATGCCACTCCAGAGGAGGACGTCCTGACCGCCGACGACCAGGCTGGTTTTGGTGATGCTTGTTGGCACGTCTTGGGTATACGAGTGGCTGAGGAGGTTGACGCGGTGAGCTGTGCCGTGGAGGTAGTCCCTCGTGTTCAGCAGATGCAAACCGCCCTGCTCTTCGTCGGCCTCCTGGCTGGCCTTCTCTGGGCAACGGACGAGGAACATGTTACCGAACTTGTCGCCTCCGGCAACCGACTCGTAGTCCACCATGGTAGTGCACGTGACCCATCGAGCGAGGTTGTCATCGACGAAGGGGATGAGCTTGTTGGTGGCGGGCTTGTAGACGACGTAGATGACGCCATTCTGGACATCTCCCACGACGATACGGCTTCCTTGTGTGCTGAGCGACACGATCAGCTGTGGCGCCACGTCTGCCTGGGCTTTCCTAAGCATCTGCCGCAGACCGAGGTCGTATACTCTCAACGTCTTGCCGATGCCGGCGAGCAGTCGGCCCTGGAACGCTAGCAGAGCCGTGGGTGGTTCTTCGACCTTTGTTTTGTGAATGAACTCCAGTTCGTGGCCGTCTTCGCCAAAACGGTAGACATGGATGTATCCTTCCGAGAACTGACGGGGGTTGACTTTCATGTCCTTCCCCGTGCCGACAACCAGGAAGTTCTCGTTGTCCTGGCTGGCAAAAGATACGATGGCAGCACTAACGGCTGCCTCGTTGTTATCAAGGTCGACAGTCTGCAAGACTCGCTGTTCCTCTGACAGGGGGTCGATGACGCTGATGCATGAAGCCCATCGACCATTGCCCTTGGGGTAGCCAAACTCGTCAGGAGGGAGGACCCGGGCGTCACCGTTTACGACACCGGGCTCCGCAATAAGCTTCGCCCGAAGATCAGGAGGCAGTGTGTTGTTGTCTGCCTCAATGGTGTAAAACATGGGGTAGTCGGGGTGCTTCAGGAGACGCCTTGGGGTGTACGTGAGGGGTATCGACTTTTGCGTGATGGTGTCCCCGAGGTTCTCGATGGCAAAAATTCTGCGTCTTGTTAGCCGCTGGTCCGACACGGAAATTCTCACACCGTGGTTTGAAAAGATAACTTCAGTAGGAACAATTGGTAAAAAATGCGTAAGGCCTCATAGCACTTTGGCGTAGGATCCCAAATTTCTCATCATCGTCAAGGGGAATGAAGAACAAGAACAAAGAGGTGCTTACCTTAGAGACTGGCCCTGGATGCCAACAACACCCTCCTCGCATTGCTCACTGCTGAAATTCCAAACCCACTCGAGATCAACGTAGTTCAGAGGTGTGACGACGAAGCCTCGGGTGATGGGATCGGAGTACCCGAGCCACGGGCGTGAGCTTAATCCGATCACACAGGTCCGCCCTTGGACGGTGACCTGGAATAAGCGGACTGGCTTCGGCCCCAGGAACTTTTGCCGAGTGTCCGTGAGCTCGCCGGTAATCTCATCCAGAACCGTCCGCAGATAGACTCCGGAATGAAGACCAATGTGAAGGTAGAGTGTTGATCCACCAGACGAAGAGTCGTCCATCGCAATGATGGCCAGCGATGACGGCGGAGCCGTCAAGGCCTGGACGGACTTGCTCTCAAGCGTCGACTCCGGGTCCAAAGAGAGGACGCGAACCGTGCTGTCGTCACAGCCGACTGCCAGGAACGAGCTTCTCAGGCGGCCTTCCGGAACCTCGCCCAAGCTCAGACAGGTAACGGTTCCGAACATCTCCTTCTTCTCGTCGTACTCTGCGAGAGAGCCGTCTCCATCCATCTCGAAGTAAACGATCTCACCGGAGCTGAGGGCAACAGCTACTTGGTGCTCGTTTGTCGTTGCGGCGACGATAGAGCGGTGCTGCGGCGCAGCCCACTCGTTGACTAATCCGTTTCTGATGTGACGGATGCCCTTGGGGTGCACCTGAATGAGGCCGTCCTCGCCCAGAAGCTGGGCTGCCAAGGTAGGGACCGATGTCAAGAATCCAGAATCGCTGACTTCCTCTACAGTCTCGCCGATGCTGAGCACGAGAGTTCCGTTGGTAAAGGAAAGCACGATGTACGCATCGTACTGAACGCCGCGGCTGAGCTTCAGCGTCCAGACAGCTGATGGAATGCCGGGCAACTCCGAGGCGACAATCTCGTTGACCTCGAGACCGTGCTTCAGCATCCTGAATGTACTGCGCGCACCGTTGCCACAGGCTGTGTAGATCTGCGGTGCGTCTTCGCCCGTGAGGTTGGCGACCTTGCAGTCGAGCAGGGGGTTCATCGAGTCGATGCTCTCGACGGGTGCAAGGTTTTCCAGCGGCCTGGGGTAAAAGTAGACAGCGTCATAGCCAGCCTTGGGATCGGCGGGGAAGTCGTCGCTGGAGAATTCAAGCTCTTCGTCATCGTCTCCAAGCTTCTCGAACTGGTAGAACAGATGGTTGCCGAACTGACTGGCAACGTACAGGAAGCCGCTCTTCAGGATGCACAGGCTGGAGGATACGGGCACCGTGTCGAAGTACTTGATTCGCATCCTCTTGACCTCGCCGGTGGGATTGCCGTCAGCGTCCTCGACCATGTCGATGGTGGCCTTGAAAAGATCACCGTCTTCAGTCTGCAGCAGAAAGAAGAAGGCACCAGCGCTGCCCTTGAGCTTGTGCATGACGCCTGAAACGATGTGCCGTTTCCTCGAAGGATCTTCCGTTGCGCCGCGTCTCCGCGGTATCGGCACGCGGAAAGCCTCCTGGTTCGAGTGTCGGTACGTGATGTTTTCCTCTCCGCAAACCAGGACACCACTGGGGCCGTCTTGACCACCGGGAACCTGAAAGAGCAGGGACGCGGTAGGGTCGACAGCCTCGGACCATTTCCTGACCACATGGTTGAGACCAAGGTCAAGCTCGTAGTACACAAGCTGGGTCTCCGCCTCGCGAGCTGCCTCTCCCGTGGGATCTTGGTCCGCCTCGGTGTATTCAATCTCCAACGCAGCGAACACTGGATTGGCATAGCCGACGTCCAGCGCAACCATGGACAACACGAGAACACCAGGTTTGTGGGCTTCGAGGGGCGACGAGATGGTGAGCTCGGCTTGCGCATTGCGGTTGAGGACATAGACGAGCTTGTTCTTTTCAACCGAGGCAATCAAGCACGCTCGACCCTTGGGGTCGCAAGCGAGGTACTCTCCAGGAATCACCCTTCGCACGCCAGACTTCCCAAATGTCTCCAAGTGCAGCCGTTGAAACCGGTTCTGCGCGGGGATGTACTCGACGATCGTGATCCTTCCAGAGTCAGTCGCAAGTATGAGATAATCTTCGACACGGGGTCAGCAATGTTCTCAAGCGCTCATGTTTCGCCTGCAGTGGCGAGCGACGCCGGCAGCAGTCGCACCGTTCGCGACCGGCAAGCTTCTCAAATCACTAAGTGAAGCTTAAAAAGCGAAGAGGGACACGGGTCATACCTTTGTTGCTTCCAGCCAGCCGGAACGCGGCCATGGACCGAATGATGCCGAAGATATCATGCGAGAGCAAGGTGATGACCTTGCCCTGTGATGGATCGGGGCGAAGCAGTGTGAGCCGCGACCCCGACGCCGTCACGATGTTCTGCTCCTTCGTTCCAGAGAACTGACCTAGCACCGCCAATGTGACATTGGTTGGCGGTTGCAGGGTCAAGGAATAAAGAAACATGTTCGAGGTCGTCGCCATCTTTGCAGCTGAGCGCAGAGAGCCTGCGCGGCTTCAGGGTTGGAGCTCGAATGAAAGAGGAAGAGAGCCACGAGACGCGGTGATGTTTTGAGGTGATTGGGGTGGGCTAGGAGGCTGGGAAGCTCCAGTACAAAATTTCAGAAGCTCCAGGTCGTCCCCACTTGCCGCTTGAGGCCAATCTGGATCGGCCTTTTGGTTAGTCCGACCGCCGCCCGAAATTTCGGGGCAGTCCCGCTACCCAGAGCTCCGGAAGTGCAGCTTTCTGGAACACTGCAGCGAGCCCGCTAATTGTTACAAGTCGCAAGTGGTTCCACGATAGCCTCTCGTTCGTGATGGAGCCTGCATTGCGACGCGCAGCTTCCGGCGTTTGCGGACAGTGTACCGCGGCGCTGAGGAGGCAATTGGTTCCTAACAGACCCAGTCGAGTCGTTTCCCGAATCGCATCAGCCCACTCAACCCGAAGCCTCCATTCTACGGCCCCGAGAAAGTCCAAGGCCAACAACGTGACGACGCGACAGTTTTCCTCGACGCTCAAAGCTTCCCATGAAGCAGCGGCCGTCAAGGCCGCGAGTTCCGAGACCGCGGCCCCCAAACTTCGCTCGGATGACCTCTTCCACTCCTTCACGAACTCTCCCATTCCAGAGATCCGGCGCCGCGCTGCCTTCATGAGACAGCATGCTTACTGCCCGCATCCCGACCACCGAGCGACTCGAGTCCCTACGATTGCTCCCCATGGCGAGGAGTCGACGGCACAGACCGGAAATCTTCCGCCTGCGCATGTTGATTTCGAGTGCCCCGACTGCGGCATCCCGGTCTACTGCAGCAAGGAGCACTGGATGGACAACTACGAGGCCCACCTTGAGATATGCGACACCTTGAAGGAGATCAACGAAGACGACCACGATTTGCGTTCTGGCCGTGCCTTCCCGGAGTTTGTCATGGCCGACGATCAAATGCCCGAGGCCGTTGTCAACATGACGAACTGGGATACCTTCATGTACAGCCGCGAGTTCGAGGCCATCAACGACGAGCGTAGCATGAGACAGGTTACCAAGATGCTCACCTACCCCATCACCATTGGCAGCGTGCTGCACGAGTTGAGCCCCTACAACATCAAGAAGGACGGCAGGTTGACAAGCGAGGGTCTGAAGAGCTTGAGTGGTGAGTGCGCGAACGAAAAGATGCCTCCATCCTTCAGCTGACGTCGTTATAGCTCTGCGGTACACTCTCCACCCCCCGCTGTCCGGAAAGGGTACTGATATGAAGGACCTTCGCCCTGAGGCGCCCCCCGTACGAGTGTTCTGTCTTGGTGCTCGCGCCGAGTCCTCGCTGCCGAGAAACGTCTGGCTCCAGTTGGCTCACTTGTTCCCTGAGAGCAAGATTCACCTTATCTTCATTGGTCCTGAGAGTATGGCGAACAGGGACGACGAGTTCCCGCTGCCCCCCAGAACCCCCGAGAACCCGTTCGGCATGGTCATCGAGGACCGGATATCTCACAAGCTGAAGATCAGCACGATTGTGGATTACTACCACACCATCCACAAGACTGGTTACTTCGCGCCGTACGACCCGTACTTTGACTGCTTCTGTCTCTTCCATCCCGGCCTGGGTCATCCTGCCAGCAGCCACGAATGGGCGGAGACACTCCCGATGCTGCTCGAGACCAAGCTTCCCATCATCTCCACCGGTTACACGCAATTCGACATGGAAAGAGACATCGAATGGGTTCGGAAGACCGCCGCCGGCGAGTTCGATATCCTGCTGGAGCCTGGCGAGAACCTCTTCCGCAGCATGAGATGGGATCTCAACGATCTTGATCCCCAAGACGTCAGCTGTGGCAACTGGGGCGTCTGGGCTTTCCGTGGCAAGAGGTAAGAATGTTAGTTCATCTGCGTCGTAACGAGAAACTAACTTGGAATAGATACGAGACAGCTACCAAGGATGACTGATCGCGCACAAATTTGGAAGCGAGGGAGGGGCTTGCATGGAATGATGGTTTGGACATCGCAAAAGCGCCGTAAATAAGTGTACTATACCGTCCACGACATGTGTGCATTGTACAACAAAAGCCGAAGGAAAATAAGACCGAGTCGACTCTATTTCGTTGCAGTCTACGGTTCTGGCGGGGACCCGTCACACGCGAACTTAGGGTATGATCCATGTGATTTTTTATTATCTGTCCACCAGTGTGTTTCGGATTGTGGCATGTCAGAACTACTTAAGTGCTGGAATGGAGTTGGCGTTGAATTGCTTACGGGCTCGGTGTCGCGTGACTTAGATGAAGTCGTCTAGCCAAGCCCCGTGCCCTTCTGGACGAATTCCGCGCATGCATCGCCCTGCATCAATCCTTCTAGACGAGTGTCTGCATGTTAATTAATGTCTCCGAATCCTCGGGTCGGGTCCGGAGGCCGGGGCCGGGCCCGGATGTGGTCGCGCTGCAGAGGCGGGTCCTCCGGCGGCTGCCATCATCCATGGAAGATGCCTTATGTAAGGCGGCATCCAGGGCGCCAGCGCTGCAGTGCACGGGGCCACAGAGGTTGAGCCGCTTGACGCACCTGCACCTGTAGACCAGCCATTCCCTGCAAGCGACCAGCGCCGGGGGGGCCTAGGTCCCCATTTTCCGCCCGCCGTCACTTAATCAACAGATCAGCAGCGTCGTCCGAAATCTTGCTGGATGCAAGTCAAAGTCGACGACAGCTCTTTCGGACCGCCGACAGCCACAGGGGCTACGAGCCCAAATCACCTCGCCACCATACCATGAGACCGCGACCTTACCGACGATAGACGGCCATGACAGCTGTCGCTACCCCTCGCGCTCCCACGCCGCGACCGAAAGCCCCCGCGACAGTGAGCTTCTCCAACGAGCCGCCGACCTCCGATGCCCCGACACCCACACCTCCTCCCGGTGCCGAGCGGTCCCGTCCCCCGATACAGGGCAATCCTTCCGTCCGCCGATCCGCCCGCTCCACGCCCACCGACTTCCTCTCCGACAAACCCACCGCCGCCTTCATCCGCCGCGTTCTATGCTCCAAGCAACTGGCTGATAAGGGGAGAACGACACCGCCCCCTATCGAGGAGTTGTTGCCGCCCCTCACCAGCCGAAACGATGTCGATCTCCAGCTGTACGCACTCATAGCTGTCGTCTTGAGGGAGTATGTGCAGGCGTGGTATAGCAAGATTACTCCCGACGAGACTTTTGTCGAGGAAATCGTCCAGATCATAGCCCACTGCACGCGGGCCCTGGAGCAACGACTGCGGAAGGTTGACCTGGAAAGTCTCCTGTTTGATGAGCTACCGGACTTGCTGGACAGACATATCCTTGGTAGGGACATTTGCCGGCACCCCTATTACCACCGTCACTGACCATGATCCTGCTAGCCTACCGCGTGGCGCATGATCCTGTTGCAAGACCTCCGATCGAGGTAGACCCACGCGAGGTCTATCACTCGCTCTGCCCTCTGCCCTCTCTGTCGCCAATACCCCGACCAGAAGATCCCGAGACGATTGCCAAGCAGAAAGAAAACGAGGCACTCTACCGACAGCTGCTGGTGGAGGGCGTCCTTGCTATTCTCCTGCCGACTGAGGACCTCGAGAATGGCTGCCTAACCTCTTTGGTTGGCCAGATCTTTTCCGAGCTTATCATTGGCAACGCCTTGGCCAATAGGCTGTCGCAGCCTTGGCTCATATACGAATGTCTGATCATCATCACGAGAGTGCTGGATAGGAAAGCGTCGGAACCGATGGAGGAGGGAGTCGCGGAGGCAATGCAGGCCGGTTCAGCAGTCCCTCTCGCCAAACCGGGTCGTCGCAGCTGGTCCATCCAGGGCGTTTTCTGGACACTGGTGCACTGGGCCTTCCTGACATTCACAACCATGCGCCTTCTCGTCACCACCCTCGCCATGTCCTCGTCCCTTCCTCCCCGGTCGGAAGAGGCCTCATTCGAGACACAGGAGATGACTGATCAAATGTCAGAATCAAAGACGCCCAAGGCTCCTGCCAGCTTGGATGAACCGGAGCCAGTAAAGGCACCCATCGTGGTCTTCAAATTATGGACCTGCATCTCCGACTTGATCGAATTGGACGCTCGCATGCCCTGGCTGAGTGGCATGCTATCGATGCTCCAGCTTATAGCCATGAAAGGGCCAGGCCGCGTCGCCGACCTCAACGGACCCTTGGACAGGTAAGCATCCATCATTCAAGTCCCCTCCCTTTTTGGCAAATTTCACGTCACACCGCATATGGTTCAAGTCACTGGACCTGGCACCGCTCCAGTGAGCATCCAGGAACGTCCCGTCGAGCGAGTGCGGTAGACGGGGTAACTAGCAATCCCTCGAAGTCCCAGTGGACTGCTCGGTTGGGCTGGCGAATTCGGCGATGCGATTGATACGGCTTACGGCGACACGGCTGGGGGTGGATGCAACGACGGATTCGAGCGTGTTACAGGACTGCGCGAAAAAAGGCCGAAATATGCTGTGCGACACTCCCACCCGGCCCATTCTGCGACCCAACCCTGACTTGACCTCTTCCCCCGATTCCTCGAAAATGCGGTTGCATGTGCAGGACCTCGTGGCTGTCGACCAATAACAGAGGGCGGCAACGTTACTCGTCTCCGATTTGCTTGATAGGCTGTCGCGGGGCTGCGCTTCCATCCACCAGCAAGCCTCATTTACGCGCCGAGGTCCCAACGACGAGCATCGCTTTACATGGGTCTGGTCACCACCATCATCTCCCTCCTCCGCGCACACCTATGGGGGCACCGCTACCGGTACCGGTACCGCTGCCGCTACCGTCACTGTTACTCTCACTCAACTATCGCTCGCCTTCGCTTCGCGTTGCCCCACCCCGCCCGCCTGCCAAACCCGCCGCTGTGAGAGTCGGTGCGCAAGTTGGAATCCAAGTTTTGTTTGCTGGGGGCTGCTTTGCGATCTGGTCCACGATGGGGCTGTCCATGGGTTCTCCCGTGCCTGACCGCCTGTCAATGCATCATGACCACGCAGGCGGCACGGTCCTGACGCAACCGGTGACTCGATCCGTCCCGAGGAAAGGGCTGCCATGGAAGCTCGACTTCGTCCAGCGGCTAGCCGCCGCTCATCATCATCCGATTCGACCCTTGGCGATTCCACGGCTGTCCCAACTTGGAAAGACGAGGTGCGCCCCAGCTGACGTCGAAATCTTCGTGCCTGGGTGGCTTGTTGGAGAGCCCTGGCCTGGACGCCTGGAGATGCCGAACATGCCACCCTCCACCGCCTGGACATACATCACACGCAATACCACAACATGGGAAGAGGCCGCAGCCTCGCTCGAGGTGCCCGCCGATCATAGGATATACTAGGCTGGAATCCTTGAACCGCCTTCGCTCACT
Source organism: Colletotrichum sojae (assembly GCA_014235955.1). NCBI lineage: Eukaryota > Fungi > Ascomycota > Sordariomycetes > Glomerellales > Glomerellaceae > Colletotrichum > Colletotrichum sojae. The sequence goes on from WIGN01000033.1 coordinate 116,868, forward strand.
CAGAGAGTAGTTTGGTTTCTCTCGCGACACCCTTCGCCCCCATTATCCTTGGTGTTGCGAACCATTGCATCCCCTCAATTCGAGCCCTTGTGCCGTCTTCAGGAGCGACCTCGCCAACGGCAGCAACGTGCTGACCGCAAGCCCATCACCGACCACCCCCCGAACCCCTGCTCCAGCTCGTGTTTTTCCTTTCCCATGGTCCCTTTTCCTATCCGTTTCCAGCCTCTTGCGTCTCCATGCACTTCTCGCCCGACTCCCCCTCCCGCAGATCGTTGCTCCCCCTTTCTCACTTTCACGCACATGAACAAAAAGACCCTGCACCCCCACGCGGCGAACCGTCTGCGTCTCCCCCGAGTCGGAAGTGAAGCCGGTGACTGATTGAAAGCGCTTGCCGCGTCGCGCGCGAAATATAGGCTCGTCTCGCACACCATCCACCAACGCATGCTCGATGCGGCGCACCTGCCCACCCTTCTCCGCTCCATCCGCGCCGCCCTCTTCCCCAACAACGCCCCCGGCGTCTCGACCATGGTGGCCCCCTCCTCCAACGAGGAGCTGCGTGCTCTGCGCCGCAGGTGCGCTAGCGCTCTTCTGGGCACAATCCCGCCCTGGCTGGCCAGTCTCTACCTGGGCGGGCGAGGCCTTGGTCTCTTCCGGTGGCGGACCGGACCGGAGTCTGGAGCAGCAGCAGCAGCAGCAGCTGGGGCTGCTCGTGCTAGCGAAGGCGGCAACGCTTCCGCGGCCGGCAAGGATGCCGCCGCTGAGGCTGTCGCCACCAGCAGCAGCACTAGCGATAATTACGGTTCAGGGGCAGGGAGCGGCACGGAGACGGCCCCCGAGGAAGTGGACGAGGAGCAGGAGCAACTCCTCTCCGAGATCGAGCAGGGCATCCTCGACGTCTTCTCGGACGAGTACTGCAACCGGCACCTGGTCTACGGCATTCTCGAGTTGATACTGGTGCGCCTGATGCCCGAGCTATCGGAGAAGACCGTGGCAGAGCTTCTGGAAGAGCGTCTGAACTTATGACCCCCCCGTTCGTAGGTGGTACCTTGGAGAGAGAGAGAATGACGACCCGAAACGAGCTTAATTTCACCCCCCAAAGCCCTTTGCTCTTTCTTTGATTTCGGCGCCGTCCACCCCCTATTTTTCAGTTTAGATACCCTTCTGTATGTAAGGAGTGTTGTTTTAGCTGTAGTGTAACTTAGTCACGATTAATGTCTTGAAACGACGAGTCAGATCACCATTCAATAGACTGTTTTGCGGGAGAGAGAGGGAAACGAGGTTGATTTTTCATGATATTTGTAGACCAGTCGTATAAGATTGAGTGAAAAAAAAGTAAGGGGGGCACAAATCCCTGGGAAATCAAATGCAAAAGGGGCCGCCCTGTTTTTTTTCTCTGTTGGTGTTGTTGCGAATACTCTGGCCGGGGCAACGCTTCTCTTGGCTTGTCAAGAGAGTCGGATTCGTCAACGTCGTTGACGTTGGTGACCCTCTCCTGACCGTAGACTCGGTGGATGGATCGGCTCTTCACCTTTCTTGCCCGTCGTTCCCCAATCATCCTCAAGGCCCCTACTCTTCACGTTCGCTGCCGCGTTTTCCCTCTCCCTAAATACCAATAACCATATCTTCCAGTCCGGTGATGTGTCCCGTAATAAGTCTCTTTCAACGTTGCCATTGACGAGACTCCCCGCTGAGTACCTCTTTACCCTCCTGAAGATCCCCCAATGCCTGCCTGTCCGACTGTCCTACCAGCCATCCCAGCCGAACGACCTCATCTCACAATGCAGAAACGTGGAAGGAAATTCAGAAATAATACAGCAGCGAGTCCAACGTAATCCCTTGGAAGCGCGTGAATGTTGCTGTCGCACCATCGGCTTCGGCAAAGGGATTGTCGAACTCGAAAGGAGAACATAGGAAACAGGCCAAGGAGATGAAACGGGAAAGGAGACGCTGACAATGGTGCCGGGGCAGGGGAAGTATGACGGATAGAAAAAGACGAAAATAATGTCAAATGGAGGAAAGATCGCACAGGGTGTTAAATTTTCGGTTTCGCGTGAGCGTCAAGGTCTTTCCTTGGTGAGCAGCGATAAGGATGCGGAAAGAGGGTATATAGAAAATTTCGGATTCGGAATCGAACCGGGTGAAGTGTTCCAGGTTATCGGAAGGCTCGTCGCGTTCGCGCCTCTTGCGGTAGCTCTCCTCGGCTCTGTAATAAGGTATATGGGTGTTTGTGTCGCAAGTGTCGTGAGACTAGAAACCGAGGAAGAGGCATTCGAGACCGTGATCGCTGAGTGACGAGCCTATCGGTCCATCGAAGGAAACCTGGAGGCCGTCGTGAGACATTAACCGTGTATTCTTGTGGCATATAATACCCAAGATAGATATCGTATGATGATGATATTTTTCGAAACCGAAACCCGATCCCGGCGAGCTGGGTGCAGTCTTTGCAGAACTCTCGCCGATCTAGTGGTTGGTGTGACCACGATGTTGGTCGCTCTCCTGTTGTGGCTCCTCACGCACGATTGCGTGGGATGATCCAGTCCCTGTCCCTTCCCCATTCCCTGCCCAGTTCCGAGAAACAAAGCCAAAACAAAAACAAGCGAACTCGAGCAAATGATCAAAACGTTCCCTGCAAGGAGAAACCTGATGAGTCAAGTTTCTAATGCCGAGTGGTAGATCATCCGTATATGCGTAGGCGGTCTATTGGTTCATGACCGGTTCGGTCTTGACTTCGAAAGATATCTGGTGTGGGTGGTGAGGCAACATCTCAGTGTCACCCTCAGGAATCCGATCCAAGCCGCCCAACGGCTGGGGTGCCGAGGGCTTGGTAGGCTGCGGCTGGTGAAGCCTGAGCGTTTCCGCAAACTTCAGCATCGACTGGTAGAAGTCCTGGTCCACTAACCCACTCGAGCTGGGGCTCTGGCAGAAACTGAGCAATGTGTCCGTCGCCTTTCGAGCTTCTTCCGGGGTTGTGGAAGTGGGAGAAGAGCCCGCAGGCGTGGCTGCCGATCGACCCGCGATGCTGCTGTTGCTGCTGCTGTGATGCAAGTGCGGAGACGATGTGATGGCACTGTCTAGAGCAAAGTGTGGTGCCGTCATCTCGTAAACCGGCGACTCTAGCGCGGAAGACGGAGCCGTGGCTGCCGGATGATATCTCGGGGTCATGGGCTCTGTGGTCGCGGTCTGGTTCATGTAGTCTAGGTCGAGGGTTGGAAGCGTCTGGCTTCTCGGTCGCTGGGAGTTGGAAGCGGCTCCTCCATGAAGCTGGTGGGACGAGTTGGGGAGAAAAGCGCCTGCGTTAGGGTCAGGGGAGAATGTGAACGTTGCCGTAGGACTCATGGCGCTCCCGGAAAAGGACGAATTCCCAGCGTCAGTCAAGGCGCTGTTGAGGGAAGTTGTGCTTTGAGAGTTAGAGTGCTTGTAGGTAGAGCCCTCCCCGTAGCTGACGAACCCAAGACCATGCACGACGTCTTCGTCACTCCTATCAGCCGAAAGCGGAGATTGCTGCCCCGTCGGAGACGCTGGTGAAATTCCAGAGTTGCCCAGCGACGGAGAGCCGGAGAGCTTCGAATAATTTATAATGTTCGTTTCCGACGCCCTCCGCGAGAGCCTGCCGCCGCCAAGGATGTTTCTCTGCTTGAATCTTTCCAGCCACGTAGCGTTAATCGACTTTGCCTGACTAGAATCACTGCCGCCGTTGGTGGTTCTCCAGAAGTGCCTGGCTTGGTCGAGGATTTCCTCATCACTGGGATTCATCCCAGCCGATTTCTGTCTCTTGTACCATGATGTGACAGCGCGGTCAATGTCAGGAAACTTGCCCTTGATGTGTCGCCTGCCCGCGGGGGACTGGCTCCTGTCTGCCTCTGGGTTCAGGTATTTTTCCTTGTTACGAAGAACTTTGGAAACAGTACTGGTATGGAATATGTCAGTAGATGTCGGGCGCCCCCCTACTCGACATGTTGCCAAAACCTACCTCCGCTCAACGCCGAACATGGCGCCGATGTCTGTCTGCTTGACGTTGGGGTTCTCGGCTGCATATTGGCACATCTTCTTCCTGTCGTCGTCGGTCAAAACTCTTCGTTGCTGAGGTGCTGGACCATTGGGCACCCGCACCGCCCTTGATGGTGCAGGGGCAACGACCGGTGCCATGCCTAGAGGCGGAGCCGAGTAGCTGTTGGGATTTGTCAACATGCTGGGCCAGGTCGGCTGAGAAGGTATCATGAGCATAGGCAGCTGCGAGTGCGAATGTTGGTGGTGCGGCTGTATCGGCTGTGCTGGAGCTGGTGGAGGATGCATTCCACCGATCGACTCTGACGGCAAGCCGTGAGGGACGGCCGGCATGAAGGCGAAGCCTCCATAGTCCGAAATAGGAGTGTGGTGAGTGTATGAGCTCATGTCGTTCCAGCTGTCATTGCCGTAAGGATTGTGGTTCTGGGACATGTGGCTATCGTCGTCCGGGGCCATGTGGTTGTCCTGGCCCATGGTGGTGGTGCCAACAATGGAGTGGTCCATTGCTTATATGACTTGCTGGACTTGGACCGAACAGCCAACGCGCCAACTGGGCAAGGCTCTCAGTCTCAGCGGCAAGCGTCTTGTTAGCCTGTTTGTGAGTTCAATCCAGGTTCCAGGTTGGTGATTGCGAAGAGGGGATCGCGCCGGTAGGTCTGCCTCGACTGATGGGACAGCACTCGGGCCAAGTGTGGGGATGTTTAGTCCCGACAGATACTGGTTGGTTCGACTTCATGAACGGAAGGCGACATGCATAGCAGAGACGGTCAATTGGCTCCTGGAGGCGCGGCGTGCAGGCGGTCTGCTTCGTAGGTCAAGAAGCCCCGGGCTTTGGGGGGGGGGGGGGGGGGGGGGTTGGGGTGGGTGGGGGGGGGGGGGGGGGGGGGGGGGGGGGGGGGGGGGGGGGGGGTGACTTAGATGCAAGTGCGTTGCAGGATGCAGGAGCGTGTTGGGTTGGGTTGGGGGGCGGGAGGGGAGGTTCGTCTGCCAGTCCGACCGGCTAGCAGCCGTCCGTATGTCAGTCTGGCCGTCTGCAGAACGTTTTAGACGAGAAGGGCCGGTCCTTGGTGCAGGTCTTTTTGGGTTGAGCGTCGAAAGCCGGCTCCGAGCGTGAGTGCAGTAGCAAGTCAAGTGCCTCTTCAACGCTGCAACCACCCAGTTGCGATGGGTAGGTAGCCCTATCGAAAACCACCGAACTCGAACTCGAACTCGAACTCGTCCAAGACTTCTGCTCCAAGGGTCAGTCTCGCGGACGGACGTGCGTTCGGTCCCAGGAAAAAGGCCAATGACTCGATTGAACGGCGGTTGAGGACGGTCTGCTTCGTATGCGTTTGCGAAGAAAGAGGAAACAGCGACTGTCGACTGAGGAGAGGAGTATTGACGAAAGAGAGAGAGAGGTGGTGGTGGTGGAAACAATGTATCTATCCGGTCGGCCAGTGAGAAGAAGGCAAGCCTGACAGGTCTGGAGAGTCGAATCGGACCAGTAGGAAGAGGAGAGGGGGGGTGGGCAGCAAGCTGTAGGCTGCAAGAATCAGACGCCGGGACGCACGAGGCAAGGCTTGAAGCGCAAGAGCTCGCGGGTCGGGGTTGGGGCAGGCGGGCTTGTCAAGATAGTAATAATACCATCGGACGCATGAAAGGAAGGTAGGTGTGCGGTGCGTGGTGGGCCGTAGTGTACATATGTAAGGTAGAGAGCGGATGCAAGTACCGGCAAGGGTACGGGGGTGTCTTTCTCTTCCTGGGGGTGTGGTGGGTATTGAATCTAAGTCGACTGGGGTCTTGACTTGGGTGTGTGGTTGTGTGTGTGTGTGTGTGTGTGTGTGTGGCAGGCGGGCCTGGCGATGGATAAGATGTAGTCCACTGTCCAGGTCTTCTCTGTCTGTACGGATATGATTATGTACACGGCCAAATGGTGCGTGTGCACCAACCGAACAAGAGAGACCAGAAAAGAAGGGAAAAGGCGATACGAGCAAGGTCGTCGAGACTCGGTTGTGGTTGATCTGAGTTACAAATTTTCAACTTGTTTGGGTCGGACGTCGAATTTCGAAAGCCGAACGAACCAGCAGTCGTAAACGAAGCACTCGACAACAAAAGCGGTTGCGGTTGCGGTTGTGATAGGCCCGAGAAAGAAGAGGGGAGGGAGGGGAATGGCAACGAAGACTGAGGTGCAGCATACGCTCTTATGCAGGACCTATCATGATATTGGCAGGGTACGAGGACAACCGAGGGGGTAAATCCGCTGATGGTGTATATATTAGAGACCTAGGGAAAGAGAAGGAGAGCATATTGCAACCAGCGAACGGGAGAAGAGACGGAGGGTTGCGCGATGAAGCCAAGACCAATGCCGTCGAGGCGAATTCCACAATGCCTGCAAGTGTGTATGGTAGTTGATGAGGTTGCGTATCTCGTCAACGAAGCAGAGAGACCGTGAGTGTTTTCATCGATAAATAGACATCATGGTTGATCAACGATTGGTGTCTAGACCACCGACAACCGCCACGCCTAGAGAATTGAGGATGAGCAAGAAGAAAGCCACCGGTTCGGCTGGTGTCCGTTGCCGCATGGGAAGAAACATGGAAGAGACTCGACGGGAATGGTGCAAGCCACAGACAGACACTAGTTGGGATCTTGATTTGCTTCCGTCTCGTCTCGTCTCGTGTCTTCCTGTTGCGCCTCGTCTGGGCCTGGGCTGGCCTCGCGTACACTGTCATGTCTCGGTTCTTTTTTTTTTTTTTTTCCTTCTCACGCTTGAAAGAGAACGGCCACTAGCCACCCCGACAACCAGACAGCCATGCCCGTGTTCCTCGTTTCTCCCGCGTGCTCTTGGACGGGCACCAGCTGTCTGCCAGCTTGCTGCGAGGCAACCGCAGATCGCCCGATATTGGCGAGATTCAGTAGCGAAAGCAGATTCTGTATCACCCCAGGGACGCCCAAGGGACACACGATGGGGGGGACCGGACAGCGTGGGCCAGACGGAGAAAAAAGAAAGCCAGAAAAGCGAAATGTTACAGAAAAACGGTTGCTTGGTTGCTGATGCTCAATAATCAGGAATAATAGCCGTATCGGAGTCGAGGAAACGGAGCAATCGCGCGCCAATTAGCTGACATTAGTACCTGCTTCGTGCTGAGATTACCACCCACCCATCCACGCACACATACACATACGCTTTCTCTATTTCCCTTTTCTTCCTCTCTTCTCGTCGGGGGAGGCAGAGGGTGACAGGTTCGCCGTCGCGAAGTATGGCTCTCTCCTGGAGAGAAGTCAACATGGAAGGAGAAGGCAAGTCTGCCCAGCAAGATAGCATTGAAGTTCTTGACGCCGAAAGATTGCTGAGCGGAAACTGATCAAGTAGATACATAGGGTGAAGAGAGGGAGGAAGTGGACGGTACCTTGCCTGACAAACGACATGTACATGCCGCGTGACGGGGGATTTCTCATCCGCTGAGTGGGCATGCAGCAGAGCAGGCTAACGCTGTAGCATGCGAATCGCGCAGTAGCCTTCCGTGGAGGTGGAGGGGATGCCATACAGTGAATGCTGTAACACGGCGATGGCTATGTCAAAAGCCATTTCGATGGCCATGTCGATGGCGCAGGATGCGGGTGCGGGTTCGGGTGGTGAATGCTGCGGACAACCAGCCCGAGACCGACAGGCGAGACCTGTTGTTCGCTGCAATGTGAGAGATGAGAAGGCCGAGACACGGATACCATCAAAGAATAACGAAACCTCGTGGCATGGAGGCGTGAGGTACCCATTAGCCTCCCTCAGTCAAGTGAGTTATGCCGTGCGGGACGGCAATGCCAGAGACGACGCCCGTAATACCTTTGCCCAGATAGGTAGGTACTTGCCTGCATGGGGAAACATGAGGTGCGGGCGGTTGACATGGGGCATGGGACATGGGGCATGGGACATGGGGCATGGGACATGGGGCCGAAAGGCATGGATTGGATGGCAGTTAATGCAGTTAATGGCGGACTCTCTAAGACAGAGGATGGGAAGAGGGAGAATAGGCGGAGGAGGAGGTGGTGTTGGGGGTAGTGGTATGGCATCCGTAGTGAACTGCTGGTTGTGGTTTTGTGGTGGTGGTGGTGGTGGTGGTGGTGTGGTGGTGATGGTGATGGAGGAGAGAGCAGCAGCGTCGTCCCATCTCAGGCAGTGGACCGTGGCCGGCGGCCGGGCGCTCAGTGGCTCACCCGCCCGCTCTTCCCTGCGTGCTGGCCCCACTCAGGACGCTAAACCCGTCGGGGTCTTGGGGACACACGGAGCAGGGGTGCTGGGCAGGGGCAGCTGCGTGCCCGGAGCTCTGCCCTCCACTGACTGGTACCTGGATGCCTACCTGCTCACCCAGATAGTACCTCAGTTACTTGCCTCGGTAGGTACCTACTCCCCGGGCAGCACCTTCTTACCTCGAGTTGGTGTGTAAGCGGTGCCTACCTAAGCTTGAGGTACTATAATAGTACCTAGGTACCTAGGTAGTATCTACGTAGGTAGATAGGTAGGTATGCCTCGTCCTACAACCTCCACTCTCGACACCTGCTCCGCTTTGCATCGCGGTGCTCCGTCCGCTGCTCAGTTGACCGTTGACCGTTGACCGTTGACCGTTGACTCTCCCCCCCGAACGAAGGAAAGAGAGTTCACTCAGTTCAGACACTCAGTTCAGACAGGGCAACAACACTTCGACCCCAAGGAACCACCAAGGTCCCGTTCGTCGCCCCCGTTCATGAGGGGTCGTCCGCCGCTTCTGTTCTCCTATAGGGCCGTTGGTGCCCAATTCCCATGGTTGCGATTCATGAGCTCCCTGTCCTGGATCGTCTGCCGGACTCCTCTCCTCACAAGACACAATATTTTCGGAAAGCAGCCGCAGCCACAGCCGCCCACACGAGAGGGACACGCGCGCGCGCACATACTATAGGACACACAAAGAGAGAACGCTCCCTCGCCGAGAACCTACGTGCCAAACAAACGTTCGCCCGGCGGCTCTATCATCTGATCTGATAGATGGCTTCTACTGGCGGTCTGACCTGACCGACTATTCGTCATTGACTCGGCTTCTTCGCAAATCAGACATGCGAACAAGAAGACACGGCGCGAATTTAACCCATCAAGAGGCGGATTCTGTAATACCGCATGAGCACCCCCACCGATTCGGCTCTCTGAACCCTGCTCCGGTCGTTCGTCTCCTCACCAAGCTGCCCGGACGCCAAACGCGCACGACTCGGCGTTCCGACGTCAGCTTCTCCTCATCTGCCAGCGGGCTACTCCAACTCAAGCCTCCAATCCGACATCAAGCCTGTTCATCTCCAACGACGACTACTTCTCGCTGCTAATTTTCCGGTCCGTCAAAGTTGTCAAGCGATCGACTGACACTGGGAGAAAGGGCCTTTCGGCGGCCTGACCCATCCTGGCAAGCCCGGGGTGCCCCCAGACGTCCCACCCTCCCTAGCCGTCCGAGAGCACCAGAGCACCCTTTGGACGTTGGAGGGGGGTTTCTCGATGGACCAGGAACTTCTTGCGGGTACCCGGCCTCTTCGCTCCCGGACTGCCACCGCCCTCCCTCACAGGAACCTCTACACGTACAAGTGCGAGGTCTTGTCAGCGGAATTCAAAATAGCCTGCTATTCTGCCAGCCTCGGTCACTTCGACTCGAGTGCTCTGTGCCAGCATAAACCGTCGCGGTACCCCATGAAGATCAATGCATATATGCCAACGGGGGGGGCTCCCCAATCTGGTCTGATTCCTTCCTACACGCATCCTCAGTTAACGCGCCTCACGAGCACCCGGTATCCCACCAGAATTGCTTGGTCAAACAAGCCAAGATGCAACTGGCGCTTTGATCCTCGCTCTTGGTTTGATGTGCCGATGTCAACGGCATTCCATTAAGCCTTGCTGCCGTCCCGATATGGTGCGGAGGGCTACCCGAGCCATCCTGACACATCCACCGTCATCGCATTGCGAAAACCGTTTCCGACAGCAGCAGGGAATCGCGCGACGCCGTCCAACCTCCATGGAACCGACATCCACCACTGTTGCATTCTTCGTGGACCGCAATTGAACGACTCCGCCTCTCGCTGGGTGACTTGACGATCGAGATGGAGAAGCTACTTTGCTCTCCAAGGATGGCGCGCCGCGCGTAATGCCTTCGATCAAGACTTGCGGCCGGCTAGATTCGTCGGTCCATGCCGTCCGACGTATGGCCCGGCCCCAGCCATCCATCCCAGCCTGCTCAACGGTCATGCGGCCGAACAAGAGCTTCGATACACTCTGATAGATCTGGCTAGCTCATCATGAGACGGGCCTATAAAACTTTTCTCTGGCCAAGAGGGGAATTGACAGGGTATTTTGGCCGGCACCCGGTCGTTTCGTTCGAACCCCCAATCTCTCGGGGTTTCTTTTCCACCTCGCACTCCGCCCAGTGCCCACCACCATGGCCAGCATAATGTTCAGGGCTCGTCAGGAGCGCTCGCCATGAGGTCACCCGATTCCAGACCCAGGTCAGAAGACAAGCAGAGTCTCCATACGGGCCTAGGTCCTCGAATACTGGGGACGGACTGCGAGCCAACAGCAGTGCTCGATTCGTTTTCGGAACTCTCATTGGACATAATTTCCGGATTCATCGCGGACTCTCCGCCCTCGTCATTGGACAGAAAAGATTCTTTGCGCAACGGGCGGTCCTAGCGAAGCCATTTTGCAGGTCCGGCTAGCTTCCAGTTGGTCAGCTCGCTACATGAGATAAATCCTGGACGATTTCGACCACTGTTGCTTCATAGAGGCTGTGTAGAAGGGATGTAGGGCCTGGCCAAGCCTCGATAATGCGGCACAAGCGACGACGCTCTGCACTATCTGGGGGGAGTTGAGGGCAGCAAGGCCGTGCTACTGCGATTGGGGTATAGGCCGGCCTCGATCCAGGGTCAATTAGCATCCACCCGCGTTGGCCCGCAACGTGCGCCGTTCCCAATATGAAGCGGGCCCTTCCGGAGATATCCTAGCTCGCGTTGTCACGTCCAGCAAGGCCAGTGTCTGATCGCTCGGCAGGCACAGACCTCGCGTCCGTCACGGCAGAAAGGGACGTCTCATTTTAGGCCATGTCGGACGGGTAACGTGCATAAAACGAATGGACCTGGCGGAGACTGGACTGAAGAGGGAGAAAGAGTTTATCATCGGGGTTCGGGGCCCATTCAATATTTCCCTCCAGAGTCTGCGCATCCGGACGTCCATCGAAGCGAAGCACCGTCTATCCTTTCGACGCATTCCGTACCGAGGGTAGCTTGGTGGCCATCATACTCGTCATGCTGGTGACTTGCGTACTATAGCAACAAGCAGTTGAACGTTAAGGCATTGCTCAACCCGATGAGGCAAGATCAGTAAGCTCTTCCTCTGAGTCTACAGACGCCCATGCCCATAATCACAACCGAGACACTGAGGCTTCAGCAGCGCAGAGTGACAGCATATCACATTCTTTCGTACCGTTTCCGAAGACCTTAACAAGACTGCAGCCGGCCATTATACGGGCCATCGTAATGATTGGCGCACGGGCAGGCCCATCACCCTGTTCCGTCCCTAGGGCGCTGCATATGGCCCTGGAATATGCTTACGATGCATGCACACACGGCACGTTTAGTCCTATTTCTGCCCTTCAAGCAACGCTCCGAGGGCCACCTCCAAGGAGCGAAAGGTCTGCTCACGGTATCCAGTGGAGCACAGCCTGGTGGTTGTTCCCGAGCTCCCCATTCCCGCTGGAACTGGACGGAGCAACTTACACCTTGGGCGGCGGGCAGGGGGGGCCAGGGAAGCACGAGCAACATTGCAGGGCAGCATCCGCCGCGGCCGTCTGTGTTGCCCCTGCGCCTGTCTTCCCTTCCCTGCAGCCGTTCTCCCGTGGTCTGTGTCCTCTCACCCTTCGTTCGCCTCATTTATGGTCGATTCGATGCAAGGTACGGGAACACTTTTGTGTCGGCAGAAATCTCGAGATGAAAGCCAAGATGATATGGCAGTCCTTCGCTGCCACCATACTCCGCACTGGCCCGCCCTCCTTCGCCTTCGTCGCATATCGCGGGTCCAAGCCCCTCCTCGTCCTCTCTTGCCCTCAAGATGAGATGAGATGAGATCACAGCTGAAGAGGATCGCGGCCGACCCACTGCACAGGGCAAACAAAAATCGGGACTTGCGAGAGGGCAAAACACGGGCGGCAAGGCAAGGCTTGTGAAAGGCGGGCGTGAGAGAGGGGTGGGAAGGATTTGCGCCTGGCTGGCAGCAGCGAGGATGAACCCCCCCTCTTTTTGTTTCGCAGAGGAAAACAGGTCTTGAGCTGCTGCCGTTTCGCCGCTCACGTTTTCCATCGGGGAATTGCAGTGAAATGCATCGCGCCAGTGGTTTGCAGAGGACTCGACAAAAGCCAAGCCAAGCCTAAGCCTAAGCCTAAGCCTGGTCAACGAAATGGCGGAGCGTCCAGCGCGCTGCGTGGGAGCAGAAAAGAAAAGGGTGTCGTCTTAGCTCGGTTTTAAGCGCCGACGTTGCCCTCAATGCAGGGAGTCCCCCGTCTGGCTCACCCACACACCCGCCCGTGCTTATCCACACTCGCTGTCACCCCATGCATCAGGAACTCTCTTGTGTGCGCTGCACACTGCACTGCACACACTCTCCCAGCCGTCAATGGCGCCAGAGGCCATGCGCTCTTGCGGCCTTCTCTTGCAGACAGAGGGAAAGAGCATGCATACCGCGCACGCTTCTACTGGGAAACACACGGCCGCAGAACCGGAGACCCTCGGCTATGCAGGCCGGCCACGATTTGCCTCGCACTCTGCGACTTCAGATGGTGGCGTATGTGGGGTATCAACGGCCTGGTCGTATCGAATCATGATCGTATCGGCTCCTGACGACGACAACGACGACAACGACGACGACGATGCTCGTGAATGTCACGCGCGGGAGCTTCGAGGACGATGAACAGGGACAGTACCGGCTGCAAGGAGATCTCCGCACACAGGTCAGAGGAAACCTGCAAATCAGGCATCTTTCCATGGGCACGGCCATGTGCTTTCGCCATGCCATGGCAACCGTTGTGTGCGTGGGTTAGATGTGCTGAATGGAACCGCAACAACACATGGCGTACACACGAATTCCTTCCTGCGGAAGACATAATTATGGAGACATTATCCGCCAGACGCCGTTTCGACTGAAGACTGAGACACTCATTCCGCAAGCCGGGTCCCCGGCCCCCTTTTTTTATTTCTCTTGCTGTTCTATGATGCGAGGATGAACATTCCAGCCTGGCCCAACGTCGCCTTCTCATGCCGCCTGGTCTCGGCCCCAAGGCGAAGAGGCCTTGGCGCCGGCGTCAAAAAACCTGACTGCTTGCGGTCGCGTCAATGCGCAACGAGGCGCCGCTCAGCCCTGCCCCCGATCTTGACTGAAGCTTCAAAGTCGCAACTGGTAGCCCCCAATCGCCCGGCCAGCTCTTCCGGTACGCCAGTGTGTGTTGCTGTTGGTACATAAAGTCACTTGAAAGGAATCGCCGGATGCTACTCTTGATTTTCTCGACACGCGATGCCGTGGGATCGGCATCGAAATGAGAGATGTTGCGCGCGATCCAAGTCCTCGTCAGGGCCCAGGAGGATCTTGGGGGGAGGAAAGAGGCAAGTGGCTTTCCACCAACACCGGTGACGTCTCAAGGAAGCATGGGGCATGGCGACCTGGGCCGCCGCGCGCAGCGATTTATTGTTTCCGCATTCATCAGCGCTTGATGATTGTTACTGTGGCCACCAAACGTCAGCATGTTTGCTTTCTTCCCGCCTCGCCAATCACCGCGAGAGAATCTTTTATAAATGTCTCCAAGACAAGGGGGCTCGAGAGAGGGGGCGCAGTCGTGCGTACCAATATCTTCGTCGGCCAGCTCGTGGGAAAGACCGACGCGCTGAGGCTGGTGCTTGACGGACTTGCCGTAGACAATAGCGGTCTTGAATTGCTCTAGAATGCTTCTGTGGATTTGGTTGCACTGGAAAAAGAAAAAATGTCAAATCAGCATGTTGTGGTTGAAAGAAACACGAGCTCTCCCTTGCAAGAAAGGGCTGCCCGCGGGAGATTGGGTCGACGAGTCACTACTCACAAAGTCTTCGACCGTGCACCGTGACGAGCGAAGGACGACGGGTTGGGAATAATCAGGCAAACGACCCTTTGGCTTCGTGTACACGCGAACCAGGTTCAGTTTCTCCCACCTGCGACGCGAAACCCGGGTTTGTTAGCCAATGCTTCTCTCGCCTGATTTTGGTATGGGGGCCCTTGTCGCGTCCGGCTGCGTAACGCGGCCGGCTTTCCGGACGAGGATCTGGGATTGGAATCCTTACATTGCCTCCATCAGCTCGTCGATGTTCCAACCGTGCTCGGAGCTGATTGGCACCGCGTTGGGGATACGGTACAGAAGGTCGAGCTCCTCGATGCTGATGGCGTCGATCTTGTTGAGGACGTAAATGACGGGGATGTAGCTTCGGCTCTTGGCCTCGAGGACGTCGATGAGGTCGTCGATGGTGGCATCGCAGCGGATGGCGATATCGGCAGAGTTGATGCGGTACTCGTTCATGACGGCCTTGATCTCGTCGTGGTCGATGTGCGTGAGGGGCACCGTGCTCGTGATGTTGAGACCGCCCTTCTCCTTCTTCTTGAAGGTGATGTTTGGCGGCGACTTGTTGATGCGGATGCCGAAGCCCTCGAGTTCCGTCTCGATGACGCGCTTGTCCGTCAGAGGCTTGTTAACGTCGAGCACGATGAAGATGAGATGGCAGGTCTTGGCCACGGCGATGACCTGGCGACCACGACCACGACCGTCCTTTGCACCTTCGATAATACCGGGCAAATCGATGATTTGAAGGGGCGCACCTGCGCACGTTAGTCTGTGTGCGACGCCTCGGAGCCCACAGTCCGCTGCGCGAAGCAGCCTGCGCGCTCTCCCGTCCGTTGGACTCTGCTCTACATACCGTTGTAGGTAACCTGACCCGGAACGGACGTCAAGGTCGTGAACTCGTAGGCGGCGGCCTCAGAGTGCTGGCCCGTCAACCTGCTCATGAGCGTACTCTTACCGACCGAGGGGAAGCCGATGAAGCCGATACTGGCAACACCGGTACGGGCAACGTCGAAACCAGCACCACCACCGCCGCCACCGCTCGAGGGGGTCAGGAGCTCGCGCTTGAGCTTTGCGAGCTTTGCCTTCAACTGACCCAAGTGGAAGGATGTGGCCTTGTTCTTTTGAGTCTTGGCCATCTATCGTTCGTCTCCGTCAGCTCTGTACTCTTTGTCTCCTGGTTCTGGCATCGTGGGTGTTGCGCGGGGGGCGTTCAGGGGCGGAGAAGTGTTGAACACGGTGCGCGAAATGACGAGACCGATTATTTTGTGGATTATAGGCAGCCGTTCGAAGATTGATGGATATTCCAGGGCCGAACGGCGTCGAGGGCGATGGGGAGGAGGGAGCACAGGGGAAGGGTTTGGATACGTACTTCGGCCTCGATCTCCTTGATCTGTACACCATAGCTGTTAGCAATAGTTCCGACGTCTGGATGCCCTGCATCTGACAGGACATAGAGAAGGCGACGGGCGCGCTCACCTTGTCCACCGTCGTCGACATGATGGCGGTATTGATCCGACGCTTCGCTTCGTAGTGGCTATCCGGCGTCGATCCGACGAAAGAGGTAGGTTCTCAAAGAGAAATGTCGCAAGATGATCGTCAACTGCGTCCTTTTGCGATGCGCAAACGCAAGTTTCGGGGAGTAGCTTCGGTCGCGGATGCGAGTTGTGTTCGTGGCGTCGAGTGCTTCGCTCGGGTTTGGCGATGATGGCAGTTGTGGGCAAATGGCGGGGTGCATTTGGGCTTGGGCTGGTTTCGAAAGGCGGTATAAAATTTTGGCGGGGGCCCGGCGGGCGTTGGACCTAGCGGGTTTTGCCGGCCGGTACCCATGTGTGTAGTTTTTCTTCCAGGTTTCCTTTTTGCGGGCCGACCAATGATGTCACAGAGCTGAGGTCAACTTAGTCACTCTGGAACGAGATTTCTCTCGGAGAAAACCTTCCATTTCTTGTGAATAATGAACAGTTTCTTGCATTTTGGGGCTGATATCAAGTTTTGAAACTTTTTTTTCATTTCACTATCTACGTCGTGGAAGCCTATCCGTTCCAATCCTTCCCAAGTCCGTGGCACGTTTGTCCCCAGTCCTCCTGGTCAACTGCCCACGTGCAAGTTTGTATCTTCGATTTCTCTTCGTCTTATAATACTGACAGGGGCGTGTCACATGATATAACCGTCATCCAAAAGCAATTGGACTCGTAGGGGCAGTCTGTCCGGCGCAGACTGGGTTCGTCCAAAACCCCGGGTTACCTGTCACGGCGGCCGCGTGACACCGGGAGGCCGGTGTTTCGTTCGTCTATATTCCCCGTGACACAAAGAAAATACCGGTGACGGACGGCAGCTTCTGGTTGGGATCTTCCCGACTGTCGCAGAGAAAACCCCGTCCTGAAGGCAGCAGTCGAGTGGTTCAAGTCGTCACCAGAGTTTGCTGCAGGGCATGGTGCATGTGTATATTAAAAGTATTGTGGCCCGTTACTCTAGTTCGTAAAGAGATCCAGCTAGCTGGATTCTGAAGCCGAGACGCCGTTGACGCCGTTTGAGAGAGGCTGTGCCTCGACCGACGCGGGGGCGGGCACTGGCGTGGGCGCAGAAGCGACGTAAGTGCCGTTGACAGGCTCAGCCGATGCCTCTGTAACGTTCGACTGGCTCCGCGGCGACAAATGCCCACCGTTGGGAAGCGTCGGAGCTTTCGTGCCGTTCAATAGATGGTCGAGTCCTTGTTCTTTGCACAGACGAGCATAGTCAGGATCGCCAGGGAAAATCTGCTGTAGGCCCTTTCGAGGAACCCGCTTCTCGGGAAAGGGCGTGTTGCTTGTTGCAGACAGCCCGGGCTTCTGTTCCTCGACCATGATGCCGTTGACGTAGTACTTGTTCCTCGGCGCAAATCCGTAAAAACGGTCAGCGTCCGGATCTTGTTTCCATTTTTGCGAGACCTTCCACCCGTAGAGCTGGCTTTCATCCTCTGGGAGCTCGCGGTACTCAACGCTCAGCCTGAGGCTCCGAAGGTGAGGAATATTCGGGATGATGTACATCAAGTCCGATACCTGAATCGTGTCAGAGATCATGTCCTCATGTTTTCAAGCTCTGGGCTCTCGACTCACTTTGACAAAAAACATGTCCATCTTCAAGAACTTTTCCCGTGCCTCCCCGCGAAGCTGTTCCCTGACGCGGAAGTTCATCTTGAAAGGATCTTGGCCTTCACCGTAATAGTCGGGCAGGCCCGTTCCGAGCTCGAACAAGTTCTCGGTGGTCAGAGCGTACCGATCCGATTCCAGCCTCCAGATGACCTTTTTCGCCAGATCAGAAACAGGAACGTGTTCCCAGGCGGTGTCTAACAGAGTGTCAGCGTATCAAGCAAGTCTGGTGGGAGAGTTCGTACGTACATCTTGACAAGGTCAGGTCCTTCTCGCCGAGCAGAAGCGCAGCATGGGTATTCAGAACCCATTGCTCTCTACCATTGGGAGTGCCGGTGGCCTTGGGCTGGATGGTGTCGTATCGCACGCCTTGCATGTGCTTGAACTTGGCCGCCAATTCGGGAGTCTTGGGATTCGGGCAGCCATCAAGCCAACGCAGCAGAGGGGGCAGCTTGGCCAGTCGCAGGCGCTCTTGTTCTTCTTGGATGCGACGTTGTTCGGCCTCTTTCGCAGCACGCTTGCGTTCCAGCTCCTCGCGTTGCAGACGCTCCTTGCGCTCCCGTTCCTTACGCTCTTCCTCCTCTCTAAGGCGACGCGCTTCGGCAGCTTCGCGCTCGAGCTGTTCTTTGCGAAGCCTCTCTTCCTCTTCGCGCTGCTTCCGAGCTTCCTCCTCCTTGCGTTTCCGCTCCTCCTCCTCGCGGCGCTTCTTCTCCTCCTCCTCGCGGAGACGCTTTTCTTCCTCTTCGCGACGCTTCTTCTCCTCGGCTTCGCGACGCTGCCGCTCTTCCTCTTCCTGGCGCTTTCTCTCAAGTTCCTTACGTTTCCGTTCTTGCTCCTCGCGCTGCTTGGCCTCTTCTTCCTCCTTCAATCGCTTCTCCTCGGCCTCACGCTCCTTTTGTTCGGCCTCGCGCTTCTTCTGCTCGGCCTCACGTCTCTTCTCATCGGCTTCGCGCTGTCGCCGTTCTTCCTCCTTTCTCCGGGCTTCCTCAGCCTCAGCTTCGCGTCGCTTCTTCTCCTCCTGACGCTTCTCTTCCTTCCTTCTCTCCTTCTCCTCCAGACGCCTCTTCTCGTCGTCACGCTCTTTCTTCACACGAACCTCTGACTCTTCGGCATCCTTTGCATCCGACGCATCAGGCATCTCGATATCCACGTCTTCAGACTTGACATGTATGCTTGACTTGTCGCTGTTGCTGGATTTCCCGGACTCCCTCCTGTGGCTGTCTGAATCCGACTTGACCTTGAGCGGCCTGCGGTCGCTGTCGTCGTGATCCCTGAGATTGGACTTGGACCTTGGAGGGCCGTCACGGGATAGCCGGTGCGGGTCGTCCGGCGATGCTGTCGACTTTGGCCGTCGTTCTTTGCCATCAACATCCAGTCGCCTCCTCTTCGGAGGAGCCTCTGCGTCATCCTTTTCTCCATTGCTTGAGTGGGGCGGGGTCACACTGGATCGGTGCCTTTTAGATGAGTGGTCACCAGAAACAGACAGTCGGTCTCTAGACTCGTCCCTCTTGAGGGCTTTCGTCCGGTCGTGATACTTCTCAGACAGTGGCTCGCCTTTCGGTTTCTCCGGATGATCGTCATGCTTGGGATCGCGCGGGCTGGATGGGTCCTTAAGCGACGAGGTAGTTGACGCCATACTGGCGCGACGGTTCTTTTCCCTCTCGCCTCGCAGTTCCCCCTTTGAAATCAGCTTCCTACGAGGCTTCACAGCCTCGCCTTCAGATGATATCGCCGCGACGTCGGATTCACCTCTTTTCATGGCCTTGGCCGATTGCTTTTGCGAAGGAATAGGGGATGCTTCCCTGTCCGAAACTGCGATGGTGGGAACCCGGTCTTCCTTTTTAGGTCTACCAGGGCCTCTCTTGGGAGAAGTTTGATCATCGTGGAATGAGTCAGACCTCCGTTTTTCCTTTGGACTTGTGATGTTGCGACTGGCAGAAGGTTTTTTCCGTGCCTCGGGGTCGCGGGAAGGGCTGGAAAGGTTGCGTTTGTGGGCCCGATTTTCGTCTCTAAGTTCGTGGCGGCTTTGGCGCTTTGCCTCTCGTTCCTGCTCCCGGTCGCGCTCCCGCTCGCGTTCTCGACGGTTTGGAGACTTTGTTTTGGAAATGTCACGATGTGACTTTCTGTACGCATCGTAAGCTTCCTGGAGCATGTGCTCCTCGTCTTTCCAATTCGTCCCTTGTCGACGCCGCGCGATTTCGTAGTACGTTTCTCCTTTAAATCGGCGTGTCGGATCAAAGTTTGTTTGGTCCAAGAGCAGCCTGACAACTTTGATGTTTTCCTGCCCGATGGCGGCCAGCATAGGCGTTGCAAATTCTGGAGGTATACTTGGAACTGGCGCAGGGTCCGGGTTGGCGTTACCTAAAGCCAGGAGCAGCTGGATCACAACCTCGTGGCCGCCCCGTGCAGCCGCAACCATGGCTTCAGAGTCGTCGCAGCCGTTCTTGACCAACAAAATCCTAGTCACTGTCTCTTCGTCACCACGTGCTGCAGCTTGTCTGAGTGTTTTGTCGTCCAAAGACATGTACAGCAGGTGGTTGCTCGTCTTCGTTGCTCTGCCTGATCCGGCCCTCCTGCCGCTGGCGTGGGAAGAAGAGGGTGCAGGAGACCGTCGAGGGCTATCCGGCCCGTGGGATGAACGGCCGTCGGGGTGGTCGACAGAATGGTGGTCCTCGGACGTGCGCCTTCGCTCCCCTTGCCTTGACTTTGCCTCAATAAGTGCAGCTCGGAACTCTGCCGCATTTTCGAGGTCGTCGCTGATTCGGTCAAGGGGTTCCTCTCCACTCACGTTAGCTTTCCGGGGGTTCACGCCGGCGTCCAACAGCAGCTTTACGACGCCGAGGTGGCCGTTATCGACGGCGTCCAGCAATGGTGTGTCCTTGTCATAGTTCACACAATCCAGGTTGCAGCCGGCCTCGATGAGAAGCTTCACAATATCCTCGTAACCATTAATTGCGGCGATTTGAAGTGGCGTGTTGCCGGCATAGTCAGCAACGTTAAGGTCCTCGGGCCGCTCGCCGAGGCGCTGTTTGGCAACATCGTATTCCCCTCTTGCACAGGCTCGGGCAAGGAAGGTTTGACCGTGGGCGTCGAGATGTTTTTTGTGTGGTGCGATTTTGGCGGGCGACATGTTTGACTCGGCGGTGGCGGGCGTCGACAAATTTCGTAGTTTAGAGCTCCGAGGGTGAGGACTGCCGCTCGCAGATGATTCGTCGGAATGGTAATCGGTTGACTGGAGCGGAGGAGGAAGGCGCTTCTTCTTGTGGCTCAGGCCATTAGACGAGTTTGCAGGAAGTTGCGTTGAAATGCTCCGTCGGTGGGCACGGGGGTGGTGGGGAGATACGGATCTGGTGCGAGATCCTGAGTGGCCCTCGTTCTCCTTCCTGGTAGCCGATTTGTGTTCCTTTGGAAGACGGTTCGGGCGAGAATCGACACCCATATCCGAGATGCGTTGCCGTCGAGCCTTCCGATTCTCCCCCTCGTCATCCGAGTCTGCTTTGGGGAGCTTGCGTTTGTGGGGAACTGTCCGGTCGGTGGATTTGGCACGGTCTTTCAACGGCAGCTTTGGAGATTTCCTACGGTCAGCACCCGTGTCGGAGTCGGAGTGCCCGCCATTTCGACGTCTCGGGGGAGAGGCAGGAGCCGAGCTGAGGCCACTGGAGCCGTCTTTATTTCGGGAGGATTGATCGTGAAGACGTTTCTTTTTAGCACCAAGCGACGACGGTCCTTCCGACAGCAAGCATGGAGGGTTGAGGGTCTTGTCTTTGTCGCCGTCTCTGCTAGCACTGGCATCACGATTCTTGCGGGGGGGCGGAAGCTCTCCATCGCTGCGATCCTCGTGCTTCACCTTCCTCGCCTTGGAGGGCGAGTGGCCGTCCTTACCAGGCAAAACGATGGTCTCGGCATCCGAGTCTCTCTCGGTGGGTACCTCTTCGGCGGCGAGTGGCGCACGAGCAACCGTCACGCTGGGCTTGATGTCCTTCGGTAGGTTTGGCGGAGACTTGATAGACTCGTCGGCACTCTTGGGAGGCTTGTTGTTGGTGAAATCCTTGGACTCGTCAGGCTGGTGATTGCCCTGTCGCTTCTCCGCAGCAGCGACGGGCTTCGGCTTGTCGGACCCGGCAGCATTCTGCGCATCCATATCATTTATCTGAGAATCGAAAGACTGGCCAGCACCATCCTGGCCAAAGGTCGGCCACAAGTGAGAAAAACAAAGACCGCGAGTTGGATTGGGTGCCGGATTGACTTCGTGGTCGGGGAAGGACTGTTCGGTCGCCTGAGAAAGCCCCTAAGAGAAAAGTGGCCAGGTCAGTCACGGGGGGGCGCAGTAGGCGAGACTGGAGGCGACGGTGTGTCGGGAACCGGAAGTGGGAGCAGGCTGGGCGGATGCACGACGTCGAAAGAGAAAAAAAAATACACACACAAAGGAAGCGCCTGGCCGGAGTAACGATGCGTGTGGTTCGATGATCGCGGGCGCAATGGTAAATGCTGGAAAAGGGCTGTCTTGGTGACGGATGCTTAACGCTTCGTTCGGTTTGGCTGAAGGTGGAAATGGGGCCGCGAGAGTCTTCAGAGTCAAAAAGTCTGATCGCCACCACTTTGATTGGACCCGACGGGGGACGCTTGGAATACGGACGGCCAGCAGCAGCAGACAGAGTGATTGGCAGCAGCAGCAGCCCGGGCACGAGTGGGAGGAGGAGTGGCAGTGGCAGTGGCAGCCTGACGAGTGAGGGAGATATGCGAAACTACGTACTCGATTTCGAGGCGCGGTACTTGTGATCACTGCCAAAACTGTAGCAAGCCTAAGTACCTGATGACACGCTAGCAAAAGGAAAGCGAGGATGCAGCCTGGAAGTGACCCCAGGACCCACCTTGCTTCAGAATGATAGGTAGGTGCCCTACTGAGATAGCGTGCCGTGTTGTAACTTGTGTCCGCCTCTTTCTCTCCCCTCTCTGACTGCAGCTGCTGTCTGCACACTACCGCCGTAAGGCGTTCCATGGGAATTGTGCCGACCTACGGTACTGGATACTGTGTACTTCTCATGTAGTGTACTACCATAACTACATTTATGATTGCGCGGCACCGCAGGCAGCGAAGGCAGCAGGGCCTCCTGACCCTGGCTGCCAGCCTGCGAAATTTCCCTTGGGTTCAATTCAAAACAAGGCCCGACCATGCAAACAAGACTCTGCCCGGCTGTTGCCCTGCAAGCCCGGGTTCCTTGGTCGAAGGACGAGCAGCAACGAAAAGAGGCAGCAGGTACGTACCTGCTTGTGGTACTGCTACGTATGCGATGTACAAGTACTTGCTATTCCGAGGTTTTCAAAAGCGGTACGTACCGAAGCCGCGTCGAGTCGGAACCCCACCTCGGCCAATCCAGTGTCCCAGCCTCCTTCAGCGTCGCAGTAGGCTCCGCTTCCTCCTCTTTTTTCCCCCTCCGCCTGCGTTCCCCGTCGTCGCATCTTGAATCAAACGGACGAATCACGAACCATATTGAAAACGGAGCACTGGCAACTGGGAACGGACGCCATATGGGCATGGGCATGGAGCCGGCCAGAGACACAGAGTGTTGATGACTAATCGATCTATCTCGTCTAGCGCCTACCGCCTCCTTTTGCTGTTCCAGCGCCACACGTCGGCCGACTGCCTGAGCCAGCTCACGCGCTCGAGCCTCCTCTAGCAAGCCTCGCGTCGCCTTCCCCCATCCGCTCTCAGCTTTCCAGTCTCCGATTGACGCAGAGCCGTTTGATGACTGACTGCCGCTGACCTCCCCCACCCACATGGTGTACCTTGACGTCGCTTGAGAGCTTCCATAACCCGTCTATCCACTATAGCATGTGCCCCTTGGAACAAGCTTTCCATATCTAAGCTCGTCAACCTCAATAACTACCGCAACTTACTCGAACTTCTACACACAAGGTTGGGCGCACCACCACATCACACCATCCGTGTGCCATCTGTCGAACAACTGCACCACGCAGCAGCGAGGCAGAAACCGAAAAATGGCCGCGAACGCCGTAACCCTCCCCGCCTCCCTCGACGACGTGCGCGTCACCGGACTCCCGGCCTCGGCCTTCTACATCCCGGACTTCATATCCGAGGAGGAGGAGCAGGCCATCTTGCAAAAGGTACGGAAACAGACGTTGCTCGAGAAAAAGTTCCACTTCGCCCCTACACTATTACTCTTTGCCGGGCTTCTCAGCTGACCAGGTGCCTTGGCCCAACAGATAGCTGACGCGCCGAAACCCCGCTGGAAACAACTGACTCATCGACGTCTCCAAACATGGCCGTCCGATCTCGTCCAGAACAAGTTGATCGATGCTCCATTGCCACAGTGGCTGCAAGAACCCGTGATCTCGCGAATTCTTTCCCTGCCTCGGGCTGCCAACTCTGACTCACCCAACCTCTTCGCCGACAGTCCTCATCAACGCCCAAACCACGTGCTTATCAACGAGTATCCTCCGGGAGTCGGAATCATGCCACATAAGTTGAGTACATGGTAGGTGTCCGCGTGAAGACGTGATTCTCATAACGAATACAGGACGGGGCTGCCTACCATCCAGTTGTCTGCACTGTCAGTCTGGGAGCAAGCCTGTGCTTGAATCTCTACAGAAGCAAAGAAGACGGTGCTCTTGACCCGGAGCCTGCTTGGCGCATTCTCCAAGAACCCAGGAGCCTCCTCATTACCACCGACAATCTCTATACCGACTACCTCCACGGCATTGCCGACATCGATGAAGACATCGAACTGTCTCGTGGGAGCATCGTGAACTGGGACCTATTGCGGTCGAGTGACGCATTCGCAACTGGCCGTAACGTCCGCGCGACTAGAACGAGTCTCACATATCGCGATGTCATGCAGGTATCGAAGCTTGGGGCGAAGTTTGGCTTGTTTGGCAAGAGATGACGTTGCGGTTCGAGTGAGCCTAGAAGATAAACGGTATCATCCTCCACCTGTTGGCGACTCTTTCTGCGCCGAACTTCTGCGCGTACCACTCCTTCGTTCCGCTGGCTGTCGTACCGAGATTGATGACGATGAACCAGAACGCGCATAAGAGGGTGCGGTTGATCCATTGACCTTCCGGCGCAGCCGCTAGGGCGAAACCGAAATAAAGAACACACTCGCAGGTGTAATGGGCACAGACAAGATACCGAAATAGGCCTTGATTCGGCAGCGAGTACTTCTTGAGGCTTGCCAGGTGTTTATGGCACCAGTGTTGGTTCGCCCAACCGTAAAAATACACGGCAGTCCCGACGATTGTGGCGGGAGATAGCAGGTTGCCAGGCTTTGGTGGTGACGTTGGCTGGATGTTCGCTGGTAAAGTCAGTGAGGGTTCGCGGCGATGAGCAGAGGGGACTTTCCTGAGCCTTCGACCCAGACCGACACACTCATGCAGAGGTAGAAACCCAGGCCCAACAGCCAATGGACGAACCACATCCTAGACGACCCCGGCTTCATGACAAAGAAGCATTCATACAGTCTTCTCGAGCCTTGCAGCACCATCAGAGCCCAGACGAGCACCGTCTGTCCCAGGCCCATGGCAGGGCTTCCCGATTCCGCCTGCCGAGCTGCGATGAATCCGATGACAGAGCCGCCCCGGAGATACTCGAATGCCCAAAAAGCTGAGCCGGCGATTGACGCCACGTAGAAGTGCGTAAACCAGGAGTGCGGTATCTGACCGACGGACGCGACCGCTTTGACGAGCTCGTTGAACCGGTCCGCTGCTTTGGATCCGACTTCCTTCGTCCGGTCATCGGTGCCAGCCGGCGAGCGAGCGCCGTAGTCCAGTAGTGCATGCTGCGCGGCCTTTGGGATCGCCTGAATGGCTAGGACGAGGGCCGAGGAGAGGCCAAAGAAGATTTGGCACCATTGTGCCGGGGTGATGGCCAAGAGCGCCTCGGTGGCGGTCGCAAGGGAGGCCATATTGAGGCTGGCAAGACTTGTGGTTGTCCGCGATGAGAAGCGTTGCCCGGCACAGTGCCGGTCTACTTTGATACGGTCGAGTTAGCGTGGCTTTCCCGGATCATCGATCGCGCGGGTCCCGCAGCTCCCACTCCGTCCAGTGGAGCCTGCGGTCAACTCCCGTCGGCACAACGACGCCGTCGCATCCCCAATCTTCAACCGGAAGGTCTCTCGTTTCAACGGCAGAATGAACCAAGCGCCAATTCAAAAGATTTTCTTTCCGGCGGGCTTGTCCTGCCGCTTCCCGCCGTGGCGAAAGTGAGGCTAACAGCGCAGGCTCTCTCATCAGGCTGCATTGGAGGCGCAGCCAGTGCTGCAGCTAGGCGGCCTCGGTCTCGACTGGAATGCTCTGCCTGCTTGCCCGGGCCAGCCTGTTAAATCGAAGTGAGGGGCCGCGTGTATTCCGTCGGCACGGGGAGGGTGTCACAGGGCGGCGAGAAAGTGGTTTTGCTTATTCGTTGCTCCTCCCTCCAGGCAGCCCGTCCTCGGCGGATTCGGTCGGCAACAATTGGGATTTCCAGACGTCGGCCACCAGTGCGCTCTACGTGGCGACAGAAGACACAGCCTGGCGGTGATTCATTGTTGACACGCGTGTCTGCCTCAGGTGGTTCTTGGCTGCGCATCCTCTAAGAGCCTTATTTACATTTCAGTCCGGTGGTTCGCGGCCGAGGCCTCCTTTGTCTCTTCACACGGGCTGCACTGCCTTGTAAGCGACGACAAGTGAGTTCTTGCACGCATTCTCTTGAGTATAAAACCAAGTTGTTCCCCCAGCCACTCCGTCTCAGGAGCCCGCACAACAGCCACGGCAAACATCGAAACTTCACCTCCATCATGAGCTGTGCTGGCTGCTTTCTTGTTACGAAACTTGATATACTTCTTTTGTGAGGATGACTAGCAATAACCTCCGTCCCAACAAGCCCTTTCCGCCTGGATTCGACGCTGGCAACCTGGAGAGTGGTTTACGCTGTACCAGTCGTTTAAGGTGATAGGCGAAGACGCATGGAAGAGTCGCTATGTGCTCGTGTACAGTAGCTTCAGATATCTGCTCGATAGGCTTAGATACTTTGAATGAAGCACGAATCTGGAGCGAAGGAGGCGTGGCTAGGATACGAGAGGAGGTTGCAGGTATTGATGGAGTTTGGGGGATAGGTACTCGGGATATTGCTTTGGTAGTGGAGGCATCGGACGGCAATTTAGAATGCGCTCGAAGACCGAATAATATGAATTGCTGGCAGTTGCAATGTGACTGAGAAGTAGCTCGAGTTATCACAAGTTTTACAACCAGTAATAGATATGGCCCTCGTCTGACCGTTTCCCTCGAACCTGGTAGTTGAGTCCTGGTAGTTCCTTGCGCCGAGGCTAGACTCGGTCTCGCACTCGTAAACTGCCTGCAGAAACCGAGAAGCGCCTCGTTGTTCTACCAGTCAGCCACAATCTGCAAGTACAACTCTGAGGGGGTAGCAATCGGGAAGCAGCACCGCCGCGCAGGAGTCTGCCCGCTGCCCCTGGTTCTGCAGTCTCCGACGAAGCCGGATGTTCTGCGGAAACGACAGCAACGATTCCGGTTTCCCACCACTCATCAGTAATAGTCACGAGGACAGACGTTTGAACCATTGAAATACATACGGTGCATCTATTCAGCGCAGACGGACCTAGGGGTGCGGGGGTCTTTTCTCGCACAGGCCGTGAAGCTTCACCTTTTCTACGTGGTTGAGAAAGCAGCGGATGGAGGCTGTATTGTTCTTCCCATCTGACGTCTAGTACGTAATTCGAGCCGTGCCGGTGTTTACCGTACTCCAAAAAGCAAATAGCACCCCTTTTCTCGTGCTCTATTATCGCATATCTAGCCCTAGCTACTGTCCCGTATTCGTTCGTATTACTCAGGAACCCATTCCTTGCTCCTTCCCACGCCTGCCCATGTTAATACAACGACAGAATCAACAACTATTCATGGATTCATATAAAATCCAGCACCTTCGCGCGAAGAAACCCTTCCGAGCCCACAATTTGCCTGTAGAATGGCTAGGCGGGTAGCTGCCACCACAGCCAGCACCGCGAAGGGCACGTCCTCCATGTGACCAGGTCATGACCCTCTCTATCTTCTCTTCAGGATGCTTTTCTCGTCCAGTGCTTGATTTCTCACCAGTGTCCCGCGTTGGACAAGTATACAGACACCCGAAACGCCGGCGACAGAGACGCGAGCAGGAACAGCCACACTCAGAAATTTGCACGTATATATCCTCGACGTGTACTTGCGCTGCTTTCTTCTTGGAATAAGTGGCTGATTCACAAGCTATTGTCTTGAGCTCGGTGTCTCCCCGCAAGACCCTGTTCTGTGGAAGAAAACATACGGCCCCGAGGCGAGCCATTAACCAACTTATAATGTATCGAATACGGCCGAACATGGGCTTGATCCCCACGAGGATCTTGTCGTTTAAAAGCATCACAAAGGTACATTTAATCATCCAGAGCAAACGAGCACCCCTTCGTTAGGTATGGTGGCTCTGCGTTAGTGACTAGAGTCAGAGTCGGACTGTTTCTCTGCATCAGTCGAGCTGCATGGGCGACACATTGGCCTCTCTCCCTCCTTACTTCCCTCGACGTCCGGTTTCCTTCCCCCGTCCGTCACTGACACCTGTCTAGTCTAGTGGAATACGCAGAGGATGACAGACAGGTCCACCGCGAGGGCAGCACTCCGCTACCCCCATTTACATGCCGAAATCATGGCACATCCATCGCAGATGAGTACGTCGCCACAGAAGATGCTTTGAAGCAACTGGAAAGTCGTAAGGTGCCCGGAACCACCCCACCACAGCTTGTAAGGAAGCGAGATCTGGGCCCCCATGGTTCTCTTTATATCCGTCGAGGAACAAGGCGGCATCAGAAGTTCGACGAGAATATGCTACCGCGGCGATGGAGAGAAATGGCAAGAGCCTTCCTAGTTCAGATTTTGATCTCTGACCGGGAACAAAATTCAGTACCCTGCGAAGTTGTAATGGTCGTGGCGTATTTTGTGACCACTGATCCTACGCTCGTTATCACGCTGTCATATAACACAACTCACTCTCTGCAGATAGTACATCGCAACAGGAATGAACACAACGCGAGTTGCTGAATTCTATCATGGTTACACCCCATCCGTTAGCAATTTCATGCCTGCAAACTCCGAAGCCATGCTGATTACCGAGGGAAGTGGTATCGTAACGCCCAAAATGCACCAAAACAAGAGACACCATCACTGCATCCCGACACTCAAGCCTCGTGTGCGTAGTGGTACACGCTGGGGTCGCCGCCGGTCAGCTTCAGCATATGTCGCTCGTACGGTCCCAGCGGCTCCTCAACCATGACCTTTCCACTGGGGCAGAGCCCCTCAGGGCCGCAGTACTCCCAGATCCAGCGGCCCTCTTCCCACTGCGACGGGTGCTGTATGCAGCCCTCTCTGTCCTCCTTCGGCTCCCACTCCGGATGGTGGGGAACGGGGTCGTGGATGGCGTCTTTGGAGCGGACGAGCTTCCAGTGCTTCCTGAGGGCGGGGTTCTTCCAGACGCCCTTGTCGTCCAGACCTAGACCCTGGCAAGCAAGGCGGACGCGGACCGACGAATGAATTCGCTCGTTGGTGTCTTTTAGAAACGGGCCGTCTCTGACCTCGGTCCTCGGGTTGACCTGCCTGTACAGACCCGGGGAGCGGGTGATCTTGCCAGCCAGCGTGTACACCAGGCTCGACGTCTTCTGGATGGCGCCGAGACCCCATGGTCGGAGAGGGTGATTCTGGGAGAAGATGGGTTCCACAGCCCACTTCAAGCCCTTGTTTTTCTTTTGCTGTGCGTGGTAGAAAGACCTTGACTGCTGCACGCAGCGTTCGAGAGCAAGATGGTTGAACTCGACGCCGATGCTGGCCAGCTGGTCCATCATCCAGGCGAGGGTAATGTTGGCCATGCCTTGATCGTTCCATCCACCGCCACAGTTCCCGTGGTTCCCGGGAAACCAAACCTGCCGGAGGTCCGTGGACGACCGGTTTTCCTCAAGACGCTCCCAGACGGCGGGTTGGAAGGAGTAGCGGGTCTCGTCGAGGGCGAGGGCCTGGAAGGCATGCTGGATTCGGTCCGAGAGGGCGGTGTCCCAGAAGCGGTACTCCTCGTTGCTTGCGTAGATGCCGATCTTGTTCAGCCAGCGGATCTGGGGGAGGCCAAGGCTGCCCACGGTGTCCCAAACGGCTGTGCTTGATTAGCGAGGGTCTGTCATCGCGTACAAAGATACTCACCGACTGCCTTGACCGTAATGAGCTCTCCCTTACCCTCTTCTTGCCTCACACGGGTCATACCAAGCTACTCCCAGTCAGCATTCGGCAGCGTCGAGCATCATGATCTGGACACACCTTCTCGAGTCTCGTCCTGTACTTTTCAGGAGCGTCGGCGCCTTTGGGCTTGTTTTCGAATGGCATGTTAGGGAATTCGTCTTTGTAGTCGTCGTTCATCCAGTTCTCCATATCCTTGAAGATGGGGTAGAAGTGCTCCACGCCCTCGCGGGTCAGGAGGCCCAGGTCGGCGATCATGCCGGCGACGGAGCGGACGGTGTACGCGCCTCGGGAGAAGCCGATGAGTATTATCTCGTCGCCGTCGCAGTAGTTTGCGCACAGGAAGGAGTACACTTGTTTGACTCGCTGTGTTGTGTTAGGTTTTCCACACATTAGGCTATAGTAAAGAGTGTTCGACTCACCTCGGAGAGACCGAGCCCAAAGGCACCTCCGGTCAGGGCATCAAGGGTGTTGCTCCCCGTGCCAACGCCCGACTCGTACTCGATGACCTGCACCCGACCATCGCTGCACTTACGGCGGAAGCATCTCGAGATGCGCGTTACGTTCGACGGGATCTGAAGCTGTCCTTTTGGCTTCCACAAGGTGCCCTTGACGTAGCCGCTCTCGCTGGGTCATGTCAGCATGGCTCTTTCGGAGACGCGCAAGACCGAAACTCACGAGTTCATCCATGTGCCATCGCAGCACACGATCAGCCTCTTCGGAGAGTAGGCGTAGTTCGTGCTGGCGGCGGTTGAAGTGGACATGATGGGCGGTCGTGTCCCGGTGTGGCTCGCCACTATGTTTAAGCTTAGTGACGAACGGGTTACGATAGCCTTTCGGCAGAAAAGGAGTGCTGTGTTCGAGCTTCGATAGATGTCGTTTCAAAGTGCTGAATACTAGTTGTTTTCGGAAAGTCTCCCGGTTGGTCTTGCTTGTTGGTGGGTGTCGAATTCGAATTGACTTGCGATCTTCAAGTTCTGTCCGGGCTGCGGCCGCTCTCTCCCTTATATACAAACAGGGGCAGGGGCAATCGTCGAAAATGCCCCGGTCCTAGGCATCCAGATTGGGGCGCAGGAGACAAGTACGGAGAGGTCAGAGGCGGTATGGTATGGAATGGTTCGCAAGGCTGCGGCAGTTACATTCCAGGCAACTCGCGCCGCATGTGTCATCGGCCAAGGGCTTGTTCTGTTCGTGTTCACAGAGAAAGGATGCTGCGCAAAAGCGCAGAGTGGGGAGCTGCTCCCTCTACTGTTGGCCAAGAGCGAGGCTGAAGATGAGTCTGACACGGAGACACGATAGAGACCTCGTGGGCAGGTACGGAAGGAAAACTCAAGTTGTGTATTGCGGTGGTTTAGCGGTGTCCACAATACCGCAACACTAACTCAGTTCGCTGTATCGTTGATCGACCCTTGCTCAGAAGCATCCTGGGCGATAGAGTGAGATTGACAGGCATCACAAAAGAAAAGGATACTTCCCGCCAAGTCTATTGGTTGCCTTGCGAGAGTGCCCTGCGATCCACGGTGAGATGGCGCGGGAAAGAGCGTCCCGCTGTTTGTCGTACAGGGCAGGAATGGAGGCGGGGGAACGGCTGCACCGAAGGAATGACCACTCACGTGTTCGATTGGGCAAGAGAAGAGGGCAGAAAAACACAGTCGAACGAACAAACAAACTGAGAAGCTCACCGGTTGCTCAGCCTCAATCCACGGCCCCAATAGCACTTGCCGGGTGCCGCTTCACGACGGCCTCTCCAGAGCGTTGCATCGTTTTCTCTCCACCATCATCATCCCGCGGTCAGCAACAGTGGGGAAGTGTGCTTCACGAGGACAATCAGAGCCGGTTGAATGGCCAAGACAGAGGGAAAAAGTCAGAAATGAGCATCGGCGCCGCAGGCCTGCATCCCCGAAATCAGCCTGTGCCGCGCTATCAACGGGCGGAAGCGAAGTCCAGGGGAGGGAACAACCTCTACTGCAAGCGGCAGGTGATAAACCCCCCAATCCGCAAAAAAGGGGCAAGAAGAAAAGCTATCGAATCGCGACGGGCGGTGTATGATTGGACGGCTTCGTCGGGCATATCGAAAAGCCTCTGGGCAAGGCGAAGTCAA
The DNA here is from genome assembly GCA_014235955.1 of Colletotrichum sojae. Taxonomy (NCBI): domain Eukaryota; kingdom Fungi; phylum Ascomycota; class Sordariomycetes; order Glomerellales; family Glomerellaceae; genus Colletotrichum; species Colletotrichum sojae. Next base: position 148,466 of record WIGN01000033.1, read on the forward strand.
CCGCTGGAACGCGAAGACGGAGAGGCTCGTACGTCTGTGTAACCATTGCAGGAATTTACGACCACCACCTCCAGACGCCTTTTCGTACATGATTGACGTCGATGTGCACCCAGCGGTCACCGAATCAGAGGCTTCGTTGTGACTCTTCAATTGGCCTTGTCACACTGTGCCCTCCCGTGACAGGAAGACCAACCCCAATGTTCTGAACAGCGGGTGAAAGTGGGTCCCATCGCCCTCATTCGCCCAGTTGCGACTCCCCTCGACGGGCCTCCCGAAGGCAGCCAGCCCTACGATCGCAACCTCCAAGCGAGGCATCTCATTTTACCAAAGACCTCTGACCGACGTGGAGTAAAGGCATCAGACCTCGTGGACACGGGTACCGGCCGTTGGACCGTTACTACCTATGAATCATTTCGGTCGCCTTGGGCGTTCGTCTTTAACATAGGACGAATCGACACCAAACGTCAACTCAACTCACCGAGCCGCAACTGACCTTCACGGAACAGGACACAGACAGGCAGACGTTTCTGTTTCTGCACTTTTGCGACGAAAAAGGACATCATCAAAGAAGGTTCTTGAATTGAGGCTGGTGCTCCCACATGAACATCTTAACCCAGTCTCCGCCACACCCGTACCCGTCCGTACCTGGTCTGACTGTACCTTCCCTTTATAACATCATCGCGGGATGAGATGACTCCCGTCTGACGCTGAGCGACTGCCGACCCCACGTCCATAAGCAAATGGCAAAACCAACCAACAAATAAGCCATGCCACTCGGGTTTCGCCCGTCGCTCACCCAGCCAGCCATCCACAGGGAGTCACTCAGGTGGTGGGGTTGAGACCAATTCTCCCCCTCCCTTTCTAAACATATCGAATCCTTCGAAACCCCTCCAACAAAGGAAAATACCACCACGCGAAAAAAAAATCACTCAATTGAGACCTCGTGCTTCCCACGTTTCCTCCCTCTCCCAAATTACTGCCTAGATACTCCGTAAACCACCAGCCCAAGTCGCAGAAATCCCTCCCCCTAAAAAGGAAAACCAACACCGGATCCTCTTGGCAGCTGCCCAGCCTGCGTGGACAGCCAACCTCTAATACCGACGCACATCCCGACCAAACCAATCACGCCAAGAATCACCACCGCAAGACACCCAGATTAGGAAATAAAAAGTCAACCACACACCACCGTACCCGAGAGTCTAAAATCGGCTCAGCTTCTGCAGGGCGGGTGATCTCAACCCGGCTTGCTCCCGAATTACCCATCTTTCTCACAAACACGGGAAGACCAAAAAAAAAAAAAAGCCACGCATTCCAATAGTGCTGCTTGTTCCCTCCCTTCAGCCCTACGCATTCCCTAGATAATCATTCCATTTCCCGGTCAATGGCCCTAAAGAATTAAACGTGCGTGGCCATGCCCGCCACTGTTGCAGATAGAGGACGCCAAAAAGCCAAAGTCGACCTCACCTCGCCTACGGCGATGCCAACGGTGAGACCCCGTCTCGGAACTCGTTCGAGACACGCTCATCACGCGGATATCTCTCGCCCCCCCTGCGTCTCGGGAGAGATCTCACTCGAACCGGTTTAGCATCACACTTGACACCCATCACACGATGCAACAAAAGCAAGCAAGCGAGAAGGAAAAAAAAGATGTCTTGAAAAGTTGCAGCCCGAAGACTGGCTGTGTGTCTATTGCTTCATTCGCCATGCTGCTGCTAAAGGGCACGCTGCGTTATACAGAAACAAGAGACTGGCAAGAAAAAAAAGAAAACCAAAGTTCGCGTACAAACACAAGGTGTGGTGAATATTACATCTTCCTACATGTTGTGAAAACAAACATGCAATGCCGGCCGTGACATTTTTTGTGTGTGGTGGACTTCCCTATTGTCCCCCAGCCCAGCAGCAGTTTCCTCTGCTGCAATTCTAATGTGTCCCCGATTCCTAGAGAACCCGCACTGGTGTATTCTTTTTCCAGACCTCGAAACCCAAGGTTCTCAATATGCTCAAATAAAAAAGTGGTATACGTAATAAGTCCCGTTCCAGAGACTCATTCCTCCCCGAACAAGATGCCCTGGTGTTCGGCACACAGCTGCTCAAAACCGAGCCAGTAGGCCGTGTGGTTGTCGTTGCTTTCGTCCGACCAGGCGCCGCTGTCCGTCTCCCGGATCTCCTTGGGGTACGGGTGCGCCGGGTACCATATCCGGCCGTCGATGGGGTCGGGAGTGTAGGCCTGGCCGTCCTGGAACCAATTGATGGCGGAGCGGATGAGCGACCGCGAGTAGGGGAAAAACCACATGCGAGGCCAGAAGGCGTCCAGTGCCCCCTTCTCGCCAGTGACGTGAAGCAAAGGGAACGTCTGCTTGGTGACGATGTTGGCGCCGAACTCGGACTTGCGGATCAGCTCGTTCACCGTCGCGCCCATCGTCTCGTCCGAGGTCGAGTTGAAGATGCGTTTGAGCGACTTCATGCCGTCGGCCTGCATGTGCAGGTGCCAGGGAACAAATTCGGAGTTGTTGCGCACGTTCTGGGTGATCTCGATCGAGTAGAGGGGGCCTTGGAACTTGCGCCAATCGACCCACTCCGTGTAGCCGGCCCAGGTTTGGAACATCAGACTCCAGTAATCCATGGCGATATGGAAGTTGTAGCTGTACATGGGCTCCAGCTGGGGGACGAAGCCGTCCTCGGGAGGCTGCATTACAGGGGCTTCCGGGTTCTCCTCCTTTTGCATCTCAATCCGCTCAAGCTCCTGCAAGCCCCAGACGTCGCTCATGTAGAACTGGTCGCTCTCCCTGAATTCGTATTCCGGATCGTACACCTCGTTGATGAGGTCCAGGGTGGCGCGGAACATCTCGCGGACCTCCTTGATGGGGCCCATGATGGTGCCGCTGTTTAGCCACCTCGGGTGGTTGAAAGCCATGTCGCCGCTGTTCGTCAGGGGTCCGAACTCCCGGCCGTCCATGTTGGGCACCGGAGGAACAGCCCAGCATGCCGGGCGTCGCCAGTCCACCGGCCAGCAGACCTTGTCGGCGCCGAAGAAGATGTGGCGGCCGAGGGGCCCGGCGAGGCTCTGGGCCTTCTCGGGCCCCAGCTGCTGAACGATGCGCTCGTTCTCCTTCTCCGCGGCCTTGAAGTATCGCTCGATGAGGACGTCGGGGCCGAACTGCAGCAGAACATCGTAGCCGTCGATCATGAGAAAGAGGTCGTCGTTGGCGGACGCGGGGAGGTCCTCGAGGTACTTGGTGACGACGCGGATCTTGGCCAAGTGCGACAGGGCGGCGTCGTTCTCGCCGGTGGCGTTCCATCCGGCGACGACGGGGGCGCCGAAACGAGTGACGGTCGACGAAACAAGGGCGCGGCAGAATTGCAGGTTGGGGGCACTGGCGGCGATTAGAAAGTGGAAGCGGCCGACGCCCGGGGATCCGGGCTTCCCATCTTTACTGCTGGGGGCGGCTGATTTGCTGCCGGTGACGGCAGAGGGGAGGGAAGCTGAAAGGTCGGGCTGCGTGCAGAAGAAAATGTCAGTGTCAGTCAAGGCGGCTGTCTCAGAGATCCGTTGGAAGGAGTTCGGTCGACGTTTCAGCCCAAGTCGGCACGTGGATGCATTCCTCTGTCGACAGAACGGCGCCCCGGCAGATCATGGACTTGCGACGGCGATCAAGATTCCTAACAACTCTGAAGTGACGACAATCAAACTCACCCAGTTCAGGCTCTCCGGGACGGTGGATTGCGAAAAGACGAGCAGCGCAAGGGCAACGATGAACGCGGCCAGCAGAGCGAGTCTGCGGCCTTTCAGTGCCATCAACATGGAGCCGAGGCGAGTCTCATTTAGTTGCCGGATTGGCTTGAGATCCACGGTGGGCGATTTTCGGAGGTGACGAGGCGCGGGCGCAGTGTGGTGGATGTCGTAGCAGCAGTGGCGGCGACGACAACGGAGGTGATGGCGTTGAGGGCGAACGTGCGATCGAGTATTACAAAGGTCGTAACAGCGAACCAAAAGAGCGGACGGTAGCAAGAGCTGGAAGAAGTGAATGCACTCGATCAAGATTCGTAAACCTCGTCGAGGTCTTTCGGGGGGGTGAAGTGGAAAAGAAGGAGATGAAAAAAGAGTGGAAAGGACTTCGTGGCGAAGAAATGTGCCGATGGGGACGTGGTGAACTCCTGGCTGACTGGTGGACTGGGAGTGGTCAAGAAAGGTGCCAATGCCAAATGCCAATACCCATTGAAAGTATTCCCAAGAGCTTGTCTGTGAGAGGAAGACCCCGAGATCGCCGTCACTGGTACTATCTTCCGCGTGCTCGCGCTCCACGTCCGACCTTCTGGGGTGTGTCGGTCGTCCTTGTCTCGATGGCGTCTAGTCTGTCTTGGGACTTAGTTCCGCGCAGGATGGTAGGTGGGTAGGTACGGATACTCGAGACCACTTGCAGGCAGGCAGTCAAGTGTCAGCGGGAGAGACACGTCCGACTAGCAAGGCCGGCAATTGAGCCGCACTCTGGTGATTTAAACGAGGGTGGAGGGATCGATATTCCTCCTGCAGAGTCTGGGGAAGAAGTGCGAAAAAAGGATGCGAGGGAAATTGGAGCTAGGCCGGACTGAAGTGGGTCAGACGCACCAGTTCATTCACCCAAGATTGGATTGGACGGAGCTGGTAGGAAGGGTTGCGTGAAAAGGAACACTGGTGACTGAATAGTGATGATGATAATACACGGAATAAAAGGGAGGGTGAGCCAGCGAGGTTCCAAGACTCGGGGCGGAATACGGCGGTGGTGTCGCGTGTACGGATGGATGTCTTGGACGGGGCCAAGATGACGGTGGGCTGTCAATTGCAGCAGGTGCAGGTGCAGGTGCAGGTGCAACAGAATGCAGGAAGGAAGGAAGGGGGGACGACGCCTAAGGGAGGTGCAGGTACACTACCTAGGTACTCACGGCCCCGATCAATTAGGGGGTGGGACGGCGCAGCGTGGCGTGGCGGGACGCCGGGACTGGCGGAGAGTAAGCGGTCGTTAGGGGCTCTGGGCGCTGCGCGGGCTGCTGCTGGCACTAGATACCAAGCCTTTGGGCGGACATAAGCCGAAGCCCGAGCCCGGCAGCAGTAATAACAAACAACAGCAGCAACCTCAACGATCAACATAGAACACTTCACTCTGGCGAGGAACCTGATGGTCACAGAGATGGAGACGCTGACGTGCGCGCTGTGATGCGATCTACCCTCCCCAGAACCCTGAGACCCGAGACCCGAGCCCTGAGCTCAGGGTCCATGACGGCCCCGACCCCTAGGGGACACGCAAACCGACGTCTCAGAAACTCTAAGCCGCTGCTGCGGGCTTGCGTATTTTTACCACAGAGCACGCGTAGAGTATATAGCACCCGTACGGCGTATAGTGATTAGTGGTGCACCACGACGGTGCGGAAAATAGCCTACTGGGTCCGGCCGGGATGTTGGGATTTGGGAGGGTTTGGGTTCCTGAGAACGGCTGCTGCGATTGGCGGCGGCGGACGATAAAGGTGGTGAACCCAAGATATCAGAGTTGCCGTGTCGTGCCGGCTTGGAAGCTTGGTGGTGGACACGATGCGATGCAGCCATTGTGAGTGTGTGACCGTTTGGCGGTTCCATGGCAGCCATGGCGGTCCCAACTAACTGAACTTCTGAAGTCATGGGTGGCCTCCCCTCTGAACCCCATGGCCATCCGCCGCTGACGCAGCGGTACGTACAAAACAGTGCCTGGGTAATAGGTGCTACGGTACACCAGACAGCCGTAGGTTGGATTAAGGTAAACCAGGGGCCGGAGTAGTTGAATCCTCGAGGGGGCGCCGCCGGTGGCTGAATGTCTGAGATGAAGATGCCGTACCCAACCGTCTCTTGCTCCCTGGCGAGTTGTCTCTACCTCGACCGTCTCCCGGATAATATGTGACTGCGTCTGCGTAACTGTCTTGTCTGTCTTGTCAAGCAGTGATGATTCAGTGAAAGTGTCTTGGACGTCAAATGCCCCTCACTGACGGGTACCGGCTCCATCCCGACCTAAACTGTAATTATGAGCGACACAAGTATCTCCACAGGCGTTTCGTCGTGCAAATCTACATGCGGGAGAGCATCTCCAGATAAAGCGGTACGAGCACGATTTCCGCCGTAGCGGCGTTGATGTGATGGCCCGGCTCCACTCGTCCCGTCCACGTACCGCCTTCCCACTCCAACGCCGCAGCAGCGCTGCAATGATGAAAGCAATTGGCAGCGACCCAATTGGCAGCAGCAATGGAGCATCGCCAGCCAGTGACAGCGACATTTGATGCCCGCTCTTGCCCTCCATTGCTCTTGTCGTCATCTCCGCCCCTGCAGCCAGCGCCTTCCGCCCCTATTTTCTCACCTTCTTCCACACCCCCAACTTCCGCTCCTTCCAAGACTTTTTCCCAAGGCCAAGGGAGGGAACCGAAGCGCCACCCCGACCAAAAAGTCTGGGCATCGCGAGACTTCGGCTTTGTCGGCTCTGCTTGAACCCGCACGGTGAAATATGGCAATGCGCCTTACGGATACTCACAACACAAACAGACGAGGCTCGTTGCGCAAGCACCGCCTGGCTGATCTACAATTCGCTCCCTGCCTTACCTGAACTAAATAAATCATCAACAAAAGTATCAAACTAGAGTTACCATGCTTCCGCCGTCCGTAGTGTGCCATGTATGCGACCTGCCTAGGTACCTAGTAAGTGAGTTGCCGTACCTGAGGTACGGAGTACTTATGGTGCGTAGCAAACCAGGCGGCCACCCGCGTATAGGTACCGATATCATTGCTTGCTCGCATGCCTCGTCTCCTTTTTTCCCAGGTATCACTGCTGGCGATGCCGCCGATGCGCATCCACCTGCTGTACTGGCTGTATTATTCCTTGGATGCTGGTCCCTGCCGAGAGCCGCATTTAAATGAGATGAGCCAGTGATAATGACTCTCCTTCCCACGCTCCCCCCGGCGGCCGTCGCTGCTACCCCCACCAATCCAATCCGCCTTCTTTGGAAGGGCTGGGCGTTGGATAGATGGCAAGGTTGGCCTCATGTAAGCAGCGCTCCGCCAGAATGATTGAATGTGGCCCCGGCGCTGCCAGACCTTGGAATGGAAAGTGGAAGGAGGAAGGAGCGAAGAAGCACCTGGAATTTCTGGAAAAACAGGAACGGTGACATTGGCTCGCCCCTCAGCAAAAAAAGGGACCGTTTACGTTGCACCGTTTGGAAACTGTACTGCGCTCACCTAAGACATTGGTGATTGCTGTCTTATCTGTATCCGTAGACTCAACCGTGGGCTGCCATTTACCAAACGACGGAACATCCAACAATCGTCCCAAATCGTCGCAGTTTAGAGTTGGCAGGGCCGGGTTCTTCGTTTCCTTTTTTCTTCAGAGTTCTCTTTGTTCCAACTCCCGCATCAACCCCCGGTCTCTCCCACTTTCCCATCCCGCGATGGCACTGTATCCAACCCTGTACCCCCTTATTAGCTGGCCCCGTTTCGACGCCAGTCGTGCCCCTGCCATCCGGTCGCACCAGGATGAATCAGGGCCCAGGCTTACGCGGCTGCCAAGGGGGCCCCCCAAAGAACTCCAAGGAGTTCGAGACAAGCTCGGTTCAGACGGAGCCCTCCAGCCTACGGTATTATTGATTACACTATGGCGGAGAAACCACCACCCCCGCCGCACATGCACACTCGCTGTAAAGTCACCAATATGTCCCAGACGGCAGGACCTGCGCGCGGCCAGACCAGAGATGAGGATAGACGATGGTAGCGGCGGCGAGGCCAACTGCGCGCTGTAAATGAGACTCACGCAGCCAGGCAAGCGGCAGCCCGCAATGTACATCACACGCATATAAACATACGTGCGCCATCTTCATCGGCACCGACGTCGGCATCCCGAATAATTAGGCCGTTTGCCTGGTCAAAGTTATTACTAGCAGGTAGGCACGCGGCAATGCTACCACATTGCGGATACTCGGATCCTCGCGGACGCGTCCAGGCCAGGGAGAGCAGCAACAGGCCGGCCAGAGTTTGCCGCGTTAATTATCCCCAGACGCCGTCCCTGAGCTTGATTGATCGTGGGCCGCTCGCCGGCGAGGTCTGAGATCGTGGCTGGTCTATTGCTGCGTGTGCGTATCCGTACTCATCCTCCCTCTCCACCAGAGTCATTCGCCTCCACGATGATGGAGCAGCGCACTCAGCTGCCTATCCACGGCGATGCAAGGTGGAAGAGAGTCAACCCCGGGGAGGTTCTCAGACCTGAGCTGGTTCACCAAGACACCCCTACCTTACCTGAGCAGCTACGGATGGCAACCCACGGGACGGGACATTTGGTGTAATCACCCAGCAGGTCCGACGGGAGATGGTCATCAGCAGAGTCCTAGGTGAAAGGGGAATTGAAGCTGCGAAGCTGCGGCAAGTAGGCACCTACACCGTAGTTTTGTTGGTGGTGGTAACAGCACCAGTACGGAGTATCAGCACCAGTAATAGTAATACCTATCAGCACTGGACTGGCAGGCGGCGAGAGGCAATGCCGCTAGCCGAAACGTCATTGATGCCAAGATCGGAAGCGAGAAAGATGCCCGTTTGAGTATCTCGACATCCTCTCGTTCCTCTTCTTGTCCTCCTACCCCCCCTCCTCGAGCTCCACCACCAACCATCATGAACAGCTCCACCCTCGTCCATCCTGTCCCCGTTCTTCTTCCCAGCCATTCCCACCTCTGCTCTGCCACTCCAGGCCGTCCCTCTCCACACGTTTTCCTCGCTTGCCTCGATTACTGGCGCCGTTCCCAGTCCCGGTCCTTATTTTGCCTACACCTTCCGGCCTCGCCCCCCTGTTGCCAGGCCCTCCCCTCCCTTCTATCTTCTGGCCCTAGGTACCGACGTTGACATTGGTGCATCGGATTTAGCTACGATAGGTATCAGTTAGTACTGGTACTGCCCGGCAAGGCCTGCGATCCGACGTCTTGGGTTCATTTGGGCCTGTTCCACTGAGCAGACGGTCCTCTTCCAAGGCTGCTTTACTTGCTCCTCCTATCCACTGCACCTGCACCTGCGCCTTCTCTCTGCAGCAAGACCCGATCGACTCTTTTTTTCCCTCCTTCACGCCCCCCTTCTTGAGCTCTCCCACTCCTTCAGACGCTCTGCCTCTCGTTTCGACCTCTTTTTTCTTTTACCGCTCAGATTTTACGCTTCTTCCTCGCATCACAGTCATTTCTACATTCGTCGCTTTCCAGTCCGATTTTTTAAGCTCTCGACAACTTACGCACGCACGTTTTACCGCCAAACCTCCCCCACGCTCGGGACCGATCAGCGTCGTGAAACCAGAACCGTCGTCAGCCATTCCACCACCACCCCTTTCTCAGACGGCCAGGGTCCTTTACTGTGTGAGCGACACACGGCCTATAAACAAAATAGGATTTCGACCTTCCGACGAACGCGATACGACCAATTTCTCCCTCCACTTTTGCGAGCAGTGAAACTACGCACCACACGATCAAAATGGCCGACACCAGCAGCTTCCAGAAGGAGGCTCGGAGGAGCGAGGAAGGCCACGGCCTTCTCAACGGCGATGAGAAGCGCGTCGAGGAGAGCTACGATCTCGAGGCCAACTCTACCACTGCGACCGAACAGCAATCCGAGGCCGACAAGAACCGCAACAACAACCCCGTCGAGTACACCATCTCACCAAACGTCAAGTTTGCCTGGCTGAGCGCCTACTTCATGTTCAGCTTGGTTCTGACCCTCTACAACAAGCTGGTTCTCGGATTTGTGAGTGCCTCACATTCTTGACTTCAACCGCAACCCCGACCGGGGTCTTGGCGGAGCTCCCACGAGTAGCAGCAGCTCTGAGATGAGATGCACCGACTGGGAGCTTCACCAAACGAAGAAAAAAACGAAAGAAAAAGGACGTTTTCGCTAACTCGACTCTCAGTTCCCCTTCCCGTGGCTTCTCACTTCGATCCACGCCACGTGCGCGAGTTTGGGCTGCTACGGCCTGCTCCAGGGTGGCTACTTCACCATGTCTCACCTGGGCCGCCGCGAGAACCTCATCCTGCTCGCCTTCAGTCTTCTCTTCACCACCAACATCGCCGTGTCGAACCTGTCACTGTAAGCAGCCAATTTCCCATGCCGCGCGGCCTGGCCGTGGAATCCCGCCGTGGTCTCCGCCTCCGGAAGATGCGGGGCCAAGACTCGGACCTAGCGGCCTGCTATTACAGGCATGATGCTAATTCGCTCGACAGCGCCATGGTCTCGGTGGCTTTCTACCAGGTCCTTCGGACCACTGTGCCGGTTTTCACCGTGCTCATCTACCGCGTTATCTTTGGCCGCACCTACGAGAACATGACGTACCTCACGCTCGTTCCCATCATGATCGGTGCCGCCCTGACGACCGCCGGCGAGTACACCTTCACCGACCTGGGTTTCCTCCTCACCTTTGCGGGCGTCATGCTCGCTGCAGTCAAGGTATGTTATTTTGGTTCGTCCATAACCCGCCCGTCATCCGAGCTTTGGAAGGCCTGTCCGAGCCGGCCGGAGAGTCCGGGTCCTCCAATTGGACCCGTCGTCTCCGCCGTCTCTGAAACTCAACGGCCAAACCTTCTCCCCACTGACCCTTTTGTTCTGGCCCCCTATGCATGAAATTCAGGCGCTGATGAACGCTCTTGCAGACCGTGGCTACCAACCGCATCATGACTGGCCCCCTGGCCCTCCCTGCCATGGAGGTTCTGCTGCGCATGTCGCCCTTCGCGGCCATGCAGTCCCTGGCGTGTGCCGTTGCCGCTGGCGAACTGGGTAAGCTCCAGGAAATGGGCGCCGAAGGCAAGCTCGGCATGGGCACCATTATCGCTATCGCAGGCAACGGCATCCTCGCCTTCGCCCTCAATGTCGCCTCCTTCCAGACCAACAAGGTTGCCGGCGCCCTGACCATCAGCGTCTGCGGCAACCTCAAGCAGTGCCTCACGGTCCTCCTGGGCATCGTCGCCTTCGATAACGTCGAAGTACACCTGTTCAACGGTTCCGGCATGCTCCTCACCATGTTCGGTGCCGCGTGGTACAGCAAGGTCGAGCTGGACCGCAAGGCCCGCAAGTAGGCGGCTCAGTCCGTTGGAGAGTGCGAGAAGCGCGGTGACACGCGCGTGTAACGAATATAAAATAACGGCCGAAAATCATAGAGTCGGACGCCAGGCAGAGCCGGGTCGAGTTGGCAAGGACGTCGAGGGGCACGGGGTGTCTAGGTGGAACATCCGACACGTACTGCATGTCCGTGGTCGGCGATCTCCGTGTCCTGTAGTCACAAGGACTACTAGTCGCTAGCATGCTGCCATTATCGTGGCATTCGACTCAAGGGATGGGATCAGGAGGCGGCGCCGGCGCGAAGCCGAGTCGGAGACCTGCTTAACTCCCCTACCCGCGCCAAAGCTACGACGCCAGCCCACAGTCGCCGGACGGCCCCGTCAGAAAAAGGACCCACGACACTGGAGGAGTGTACGATGCGAGGGTGAGAAATCCGGAGAGAAGAGGTTATTTCGCGAAGGGACCAGCATACGATGCGCGTTTCTTGGGGTTGCGCATCATTTATATACCCCTTTGCATGGAGTAAGGGAAACGGGCAGCATAAACACGGGTTGTTGTTTTTAAAGTCATTGTCGTCGTCACCGACGAACGGCTGGGGCTCAATTTTTATTTTCTTCATCGTCTTCAGCTTCATTTGTCCCGTCTTCTAGAACATCTTCTCCCAGCACCCCATTCTTCTAGATTCGAGACAAACCCGGTAATAATTCAAACTTACCATTTCAAATGAACCCTTTTCCCGTGTATAGGCTAGGTGACTATCGGGATGCATGCCTGCGCGAAGCGATCTGCGAGCGCCTTGCAGGTGATGGCCCGACTGGGCGATAATGGGCGACAAGTCATCAACCCCACGCGGGCGGGCGTGCGGCGCCTGTTGGTTGTGGTTATTTTGGAGGTGGTGTGGTCGGGTTGACTGGCCGCCCCGGACCGGTCCTCCCCCTCATTCTCTCCCCTCACTACCATCTTACCTCTTTTCCGCCTGCTACAGAACCCGCCAATGCTGATGCTGTCATGTGAACCTAGTTAGGCCGCACACCCTCCTAAATGTCCCCTGGCCACGGGGCGGGCGGGCGGCTGAAGTCTGAACCTACAAAATCACTCAACTTCCCCTCGTTCGAAAGAGACACTCGAGATGGGTTCAGGATCTTGCAGGGCCTTGAGCGACGAGCTTGACGCACAAAACACACACTGGCGGACATGGCCGCCCATCCGGCCCACGATGCCGTCGACCCCAACGCAGATAAGATCGGGGCGTTCCTCGCGCGGAACGGGTTAAGACCCTCGGCGCTGCCGCTCATGCACGCCTTCGCAAGGCAGAGATTCCCGGGGCGGGAGGTCGTCGCGGCGCCGTTCCAGGGGTACTGCTCCTACACCCTCATCCTGCTCGGCGCCGACGGCAGGCGGGATAGCGGGTGCGATGTCGACGAGGACGGTGGCGAAAAAGGCAGGCTCGTGCAGTTCCGGCCAAGACGGCATGGGATCGATGTGAAAGTTTGCGAAGAGGCGAGGGCGGTGTTGGGCGCTGGGGTTGTACCTTTGGTCGAGGACCTTGGGATCCTTGGGGGTTTGGAGACGGATGGTAGTTGCGAGGGGGAGATGTGTGGGTATGTTGTTGAGAGGGTTGGGGGCGTTTCGTTGACGGATTATAGGGCTGGGGGCGGGACGTCTGAGGGCAGGAGGAAAGTGGTGAGGGACCTCGCGGGTGTCTTTGCGAAATCGTGGGAGGGGAGGCGGGATGCCGCTTCCGTCGTCAGGGGGAAGATTGGTGGGAGTCTGAGGTGGAGGTTGGAGATGATGCTCCAAGGACTGTCCGCGGAGTTTCGACCCGTCGTGAGGAGGATCCTCCGCGAGATGGGCCAGATCGAGGGGTCGTCCTGGGTCATCACCCACGGGGACCTGGTGCCGGATAACATCATGGTCGACGAGGCGGGCGGCCTGGTCGGGCTCATCGACTGGGCCGAGGCGGAGTGGTTGCCTTTCGGAGTGGGCACGTACGGCCTCGAAGAGGTTCTGGGAGAAGACGTCTCCGTCGACGACAAGCTATCTGGGACCAGCCGGTTCGAGTACTATCCCGAGGCCGCAGAGCTGAGGGCGCTCTTCTGGGACGAGATCAGGAGGGCCATTGGGGATGAAGAGGTCGTGAGGAAGGCCCAGCTGGCACAGGTTCTGGGCGTGTTGCTGTGGAGGGGCATTGCGTTTGACGATGGGGCTTTGGGGAGGGTTGTAGATCCGGAGCAGGACTGGTGGGATGTCCAGCGGCTGAGGGCCTGGCTGTTTCACGAAAGAGGGCTGGGGATTGTGTCAAGAAGGGAGTGGTGGTGGGAGAGTGTTTGGAGGGGGCTCTTTGGTTGGGCTTATTGGTGTTGGAAGTGAGTTATACTTAATGATGGAAGCAACTTAATACAGTCACAGTGGCAACAAAGATACGTATGCACAGTTTTTGTCTTTAGGAGGAGAAGTGCACACAAGCACAAGAGAGCTGCCAACTGCACCTTGTCAAAAAGTCCACAGTCTCAATACTACGATATGTGTCTTGGTGAGCGCGTTTTCTTGTGCAATCTTTGTCTTTGCTGGCCGTATTCCAAGCAATACACCTTGGACAGTTTTCACTATAAAAGCCGTGGCCCCGCGTAGAGGTTCACTCTACAACACCACCGATCTTGTCCAGGTTCGGGAATAAATGAGACGAGAAATTGCGGTGGAGGCGTATCCAGGAGGCCTGTTGCTATCTCTAGCCCAGCACAATGTGCCGTTGTAGGAACCTGTGTGAAGGTAATGCTTTCCGTCACCCCTGGAGCGGACGTATTTTCAGCAGCAATACGAGGTGCGTGACGGACGATAGATTAGGGTTACAACATGGCGAAATTGCTCAAGGTTATCTATCTATGCTGTAGTATAGGCATGGAACGAGACAAGACCACTCGTGCAACCCACTTTACTTGCCTCACGATCTATTCAATGAAGAGAGAATCAGGGAACAGTGTGTCGCGTAAGGAAAGTAGAAAGGGTCGTCTTTTATACGGGCAGGAGCATGGGCAACTAACAAGACAAGACTACTTGTGCCAGCGACTTTCCTTTCTCCACTTCCCTTTAATAAAGAACAGCTATGCGAGCAGTGTGCTGTATGAAGGAAATGGAAAAGATTGTCTTTTATGTGCGGAGGAGCTTGGGCAAGTAAGAAGATGACACCACTTGTGTAAGTAACTTTGCTTTCATTACCTTCTAGCTACTAAGAACCAGTTTTACTAGCTGGAGTAAAATTGGTTATACTGGAGTGAAGTAAGTGCTGTTATTCTCATACAAAGACTGCACACTAGAGATATGTCCTAGAAATGAGTCCTCTTCTGCCCGGCTTTCCTATCTCCAAATCATCGGCTGGATTATATATAGTAGGACGTCCGCCTTCCTGTATTGGCAGTTTGGTCTACACCTTGATCGCTAATCACCTAGGGCCCGGAGCCGGCCCTGGGCTGATTGTGGGGCCGACCGGCGCACTGCGCCGGTCCTGTCCGGTCTACAGCTTTCCCGCAACAGGTGGGACTTTGTGTCTTGCCTAGCTCGGGTAGGTTTTTTAGAGGAGCTTGCAGCTGTACTCGTTCTGGCCATCGGCTGGTGCGAGCGAAGATGTTGTGTCTGAGTATGCCTTACCAGGATGCCCCGCAGTGTCGCCCTCCATGAAGTCGAATGGTACTAACATGGCACCGAACACATAAATCTTGGGGCTACAAGTGAGGCTTTGGCAGTCTTCTCCAATAGCGAGTCGGGTATCATCATAGCCACACACGTTGCAGGTGTGTCAGATGGAAACGGCAACAGGTGTATATGCGGCAGGCTGCGGACGTGGGGTGGCTAAGGCACAGCTGACTTCTACGGAACCTGCAGACGACCCAACGGCGCAGTCATAAGCGCGCAAGACCTCGCTCGGCAACCGTCGAGCCTGCTCTCTTTTCAAATCGTCGGTCATTACTGTCCGCCTGCGGGACTTGAATCCCAAATACAACTCCTGAATTTCACCGCAGACCTCAAGACGGATGAACCGATTGCGATGATCGGTTGAAAACGAACGACGACGATGGCTGAAGTCTTTGGCACCGTTGCGAGCGCTCTGGCCGTAGCCGAGCTCCTTGCTAAGAGCGTCTCCAAGGTCAAGAAGCTATGGGACGAGGTCCAGGACGTACCGGACGAGGTCGCCTGGCTCATCGAGCAGCTTGGTCACTACAAGCTGGCAGTCCAGGCCGTCGAGGCTGCTTTCCACCGGCAGGATGGTGCTTCCCCTAATAATGCCGCCGAGTCAGCATTGCAGGCCTGCCGTGTGGCCGTTGGCAACCTGGGAGCCCTAGCGGTGGATTTACAGAGTCAGATCACCGTGGCGAAGAAGTCGAAGAGGAACATCGCCAAGCTGAAAGTTTCTCTGAAGAAGGACACCATTCAGAAGCACCAACAGAGGCCGAACTTCATCTTCAACATGCTCTCCATGTCTGTGAATGCACAGTCTCTCTTTCAGAGCACACAGCTTGTGTATCAAAACACGCAAATCATGTAAGAGCTCTGTTGAACATACTTGAATTTCGTTGACCGGAGGCGGTGCATAGAAATATGTTGCAATCTCAACCGTCAGTTACGCTAATCCAGCACGCTGAATCGGGGTTGCGAGAAGCTGCCGAAGACACCCCTGAAAAAACGGAGGAGGGAGCGAATGGTGCATCGCAGCAGCAGAATATTCTTCAAGTCAACCAACCAGATCGCCGTCGTCGACGAGTCAAGACAATTCCGTGGAAGGGAGAGTCTTTCTTCGGCGGCTTCGCATATTGCACTTCACCTCATCAAGGACAATCAGACAGTCGAGGTCAGAATTCTCGGAATAAGAGCCACCCACTGCCATTCTATTCACTAACTTTTCTCAGTTTACCAGGCTAGGTTTCAGCTTCCCTGGTGGTTATCAAGAACTGCCTGGGACTTCCAAGCGTACAGATCATTCGCAAATCTGGAATTTTCTCTTACGACTTGGACGACACAGCCAGATGACCATCCTGTGTTCGATCTAGTCAGAGTAGGGTCTTACTCCGATTTTACCAGCTATGTGATAAATAACCGACAATCCCTATGGTTTCGTGACACTGAAGGCTCGACTCTTATGGATGTATGGTTCACCTCTGGCACCCCTATCAACCTCGGAAACAGAAGATTCAAACTAAACATGTGCTGTTAGATTGCCGTGTACGAGGGTCGTCTCGATGTAGTCGAGGGGCTCATTTCAATGGGTCTCAGCCTTGAAGACCCTAACTGCGTCCATTTCGACTATGGATCTGTTCAACTCTTACCGAACCAGGACGAGATATTGAATTTGTTCAGACTTCTCGTCTCAGCTGGCCACTTTGACGAATGCTTGACTGGTGACTTCACGCTCGACTATACGGAATTAAATCTTCGTGTTCACCTTTGGAGGGTGCATGGCTTGGCCGAACTCATCATCGCAGAGAAATTCGAGAAAGTCAGCGAGTACATTGGACTCCCGATACATGTGAAGTTCACGGTTATTTGGTCCTGTGTCGATCCCGGTACCATATTACATTACATCCAGACGTTCGGAATTACTGATCCATTGGCGTTTAGAAGTGCGGCTACTTATGATACATCTGCGAATCTACACCACTTTTGCGAGGCGTTTATGGAGGGTGTCACCTCGTACCAGCACCCAGACTACAGCCAACGCAAAATACCCCACATGGTATTTCTCTGGAAAGACCTTGCCTCCTGGATATTGACAGAAATATCCATAGCTTAGCTAATCGCTCAATATGGAAGCGGGAATCGGACGAGAATCCCGGCCACAGTTCTGTTTTATGGACTAATGGAATTCCTGGCCTCGAGGGACGATTGGGGAAGGAAGGTGAAGCTGCGTCCTTTGTCAATCGCCCTACGTAGCTGGCTTGAGGTAGTTCAAGAATCGGGGGTTGACCTTGAGGAGTATGGGAAGCGTGAGATGGATTGTTTACATACCAACCATGAGCTCCGAAGTTTCCGATGGGGAATCTGGGAGTGGGATGAGCACGAGCATCGATGTAACCCCACGTCTGGTCCTCGTCTGGAGCGCATTGTCTTCGGTCCTAAACCGGTAGACTGGAAACTCATTTGGGACCCGGCGGTAGCAGAGTACGTTGAAGAGTTCTGGGACGTGGTCGAAAATCCGCCACTGCAAGTTCCCGGGGCATGGGTTGGGGACGTTGACGATTGGTAAGAACGAGACTGGGGCTCTGACGAAGTAAAATATATATCTTTCGTGTGTGAATGAAGCAAAGGTTTTGTTGAAATATTATGCTGTTCTACCTCTCCGAAAGCAGCAGCATTGGATCTCGCAACCCCGTTTACCATCCAACTCCTATCATGCAAGTGCCTGGATACCTATGTACAGTTGCCCGTAATCCACAATACATTAAGTCGCATCAGCCTTGAAAGGCTCGGCGCTTTTTGATTGTCTCCTTCAACATGCTTAAGTCCACCCCGTCGTTCCATTCCTTGCGGATCCATCTAGTGATCGTCCTGCTTCAACCCAAGGACGATTCCGCCTCAGACCCTATCTCCGAACCTCCTTAGCACAAAGCTAACACTTTCACATTTATTGGCCAGCTTCTGCAATCTGAACCGCAATGATTATCATACCGCCGATTATCGTTGCGAGTACACCGAGAACGCGCGCCGACACGGGGTCCATCTCCTCGCGGATCAAGATAACCTGGCGCGGCAGGGCCACGAGGCCGTCCCGCTCGACAATCTCGGTGAACAGGTCGTCGTAAAGGTCGAACATGTGACGGTAGAAAGCCCAGTACATGGATGAGGGATCTCTCAGGGCCTCCGTGAGGGCCTCGTCACAAGATGCGCTCTGGACGAGGGCGTGGGGTGTCGGTAGGGTGTCGAGGTCTCTTACGAAGATCTGGATCAAAGATGTTAGCCGTGGCCGAGCGAGAGACGCGGGGGAAAAGTCAAAAGGATGGGAAATCGAGATAGGGGGGATCTCAGTGGTAGATCAGGAGATGGCTTACCTGTCGTAATGTCGCTACAGAAACGACCGGCTTCTGAAAACGTAAATATGTCTTGAAGAATCGCTGGCGGCGGGTGAGCGTCTGGAGGTAGGTTTCGCGAACGGTCTTGATGAAGAGCTGCGAGTCGTTATGTCGAGGAATCGGGATGGCGAACGCCGCAGGGCTCTTTTTCTTGGAGTTTTCGACGAGGACAAGACATGACCGGACTGGCATGGACTCGTGCTCAGGACGAGGACGCATAGCTTTCACGAGAGAATCGAAGACGGCAGGGTAGACGAAAGTAAGGTTCTCGAAAAGAGAAGGACTTGAGTTGTTATGTATGTAGATGAAAAGACGATGCCGTCCTCGCTCCGTCCGCCTTGCGCATTTCCCCCCAGGTAGCCGGCCGAGGTTGAGGCCAGATGGGGGGCAGTGGTGACACGCCAAGACCACTCACTGGATGCCTTTGTGGTGCAAAGCCATGGTATTGCTGGAGAGGAGAGTCATTCTTCAATCAATACGGGCGACTATACGGGGCTTGCGGCCGATAGACTCTATCGACGCCATATCTACTAGCACGGCAATATGATCAGACGAGGTGGGAAAGTGGGTTGGGCAACTCGGTCGGTTGAGAGGTTGGATCCTTGTGTCCACGAGGTCAACATTCGCGACTCGTCGCGAAGCCTGTGCGGCCCGTTGCGCACCAACTAAGCCTTTTATCGACGAGGCAACGGCTCCCTGATTCGTAATATGGGGCTGAGGATTGGCTCTATCAAAGTTTGTCAAAGAAAAGGCCCTCTTGTTTAGTGCCATGATCCAAAAGACAAAGGATAGATAGGTGATGAAATCCATCGATGCCTAGGGCGAATCAGTGGCTATCGAGTTCAAGAGACGGAGGCAACGACTTTGAGCAGGTCAGTCTGCTTACACATCTGCCTTTTCGGAATGACGCCGATGTCTTGGGTTGTCTGGCAGGCAATCGCGGTTCACAAAGCTGACTCGAGTCTTTTCCCGTGCTACGGCGCCGCCCTAACATGCCTCTTCGAAAACTCGATCCAGCTATTTTTGCTCCTCGGTGAAGTGAAATACTCGGACCGACCGCATCGTCACCAAATGAGTGAGTCAATATCTGTAAAATCATATATCAAAAGCTCGTTGCCTCAACTTCCCTGCTGTGGATGGTTGTTGGATGGAGACGCTAGCTGCCGTATTTGACGACAGGATCGATTGACAGGGAGAAACTCTCCCGGCTTAATACGTCTGGGATGATAGTACATCATACATGGTCGGTGCGCGAGATACTGAGGCTCAAGACACATTATGTGAGATTATGCCTACAGTACCGGTATGTTGGTAGTACAAACCTAGAAGTTCACTCAGTATAGGGTGTTTTTAAGTACAAAAAGTCTAGTAAAAACTATACTTAACTAGTGCATATATCTAGTAGTTTAATATAGTAAAGGGCATAAGTAATATATTACTAATTTACCCCCTCTTGCTATAGCCAGGTGCTCTGGAGCAGAGCTCGGTAGGGCAACCTAACGGACGTACCATCTCGTCCGAAGTCATTGTGATAGGTTCGGAGACCTACTCTTGCCACGGGGCGCGGCGGCAGCAGGCGACGATGCCGTCAAGCCACACCGGGCGATGGGCGTGAAGGACATGTCGAAACAAACCTTCACTTCCAAGCCTTCCAAACCTTCCGTTGAGTCACACTGGGGGCGTCGTGACTTACGGTAGGGCCAGACGTGCCCTAGGAGGCGTTCGCCGTCGAAGAAAAAGGCCCTGCGATCGATGCCCTCGTCGATTCCTCCCTCATCTTCACCCTTCGAATCACTACAACCCTACAACCAAGATGTCCGACAATATCCCTCGCAGCCTCGCAGCCTCGGAGCCACGGCCTACGGCGATTTCCGCTCAAAGACACATGAGCATGGGACGAGGTGATATTTAGCCGGAAAATCAGAGTGCCGATGCCCATGCTATAGGTATTATTAGAGATCCATGGCATCCCTGGTTCATCCCGTTAATTAGAGGTCGTGCCAGTTGTTGCAGTGGCTTTAGGTACCTATGCAGGTCAGGCCGGTAGGTATTGCATACCTAAAGTTGGCAGGTAGGGTTTGGGCGCCCCCGAACCTCTGGGGACGGTGTGGTGGGCTTCTCTGCTGTTGGCGGAAGACAATGGACCTAGGCTAGTGTACATAGTGGTCGGGCATAAGGTAACCTTAACATTTAACGTTTAGCCAAGTCATCGTCGCCGCCCTCCTTTAAAGAAACGTCACCTCTGCAGAGTACTTTTATTTCATTCGACAACATCCGATAGCGAGAGTGCCCAGATGCTCGTAATAATCACGAGCGTCGAATAAGCTACGTACCCCAATCCATACACTGCCCCCTGTATTCGGCTCAGGTGCCCTTTCGGCCTGCGTGCTGTTGGCGACGTGGGACTACGACTTGCCAGTTTCTATCCTGCGTATTCCGAGGAATGATGGACCTGCGACGACTTGCCCCAATATCTGAATCGTGGCGGCGCAAGCTAGCTACCTACGTCAGTTTTTCACGACTCGCTCGTCGGGTGGCTCAGCGTTGGGTTGCGGAGAACCAACCCTGGCCCGTGAAAGAGGGGAACAATGTGAAGCAAAGGAGGCAGGTTCGGAAGCCTGACGACCGCAAGATAACGGGCTTTGTGTTTTGATGGTGACTCGTCTCGAGTCGTCGGCTTAACACGCGGCCCTGCGTTGAACACGAGCGCCTCAGGACCGCCGAACGTTTGTCTCGAGAACCAAGGCGAATCATATGAGAGGACGTCTGGGTTGAGACAACACGACGACGTGTGTCTCGAGCTGCAGAGACCTGCAGTCGGCAGTGGACACCCACCGCAACCTGGAACACTGTGAACTCTGTGCCTCTCGCTCCCTCGTTGACCCCGCCCTCTCTTTGGAGGGGTTAGGGGTTCGGCGGCGGGCCGGATACCGTACCCACACGCCGATATGGATACGACCGCTTCGCCTTTGAACGCGCTGTCTGGTCAGCAAGAGCATTGGAGACGAGCCCGCTACGAGCATTCGCCAACTTGCCCCCGAGCTCCCCCGACCATGCCGTGGCCCGCCATATCGAGTTCCTGTGGCGTCTGGAGCACCGCCCCGAGACTAGGGAGGAGCCCGTCCACTCGCCTCCCGATTGGGGAAGACGTTGCAAAACACCACCGCATTTGCGGACAACAACTCTGGATGTGTAGCCATTTGCTCTGAACGTCAAAACCAATCAACCAGCCGCCTATAGCCGACCATGGACTGCTTCGCTTCGCCAAGTTCACCATCCCCCTCTACTCTCAACCCTTCGATTGTGATACGGCAACACAGAACGGAGACGTCAACTTCACACAAGGCGTGCGAACGCATCCCGCCATGGCCTCTGTTGACGTGCGAGTTGGCTCCTGCAGCGGGTACCTAGGCCACGACTCTGGGTTGGTGAGAACGGCAGTTCGTCGACCCGTCACTACTATTCTTCGTCGATGCTTCACTACAAATAGACCGTTACTGACGTTTGACGTGCGAGAACAGATTCATGGTAGCTTGCTAGCCAAGCGTTGGCTCAGGGAACGAGACGATGCACCCATTCTTCATTCAGCAAAATCCTCCGAAGACATCATTCAAAATCATCAAGATCGTATACAAGAAACCATTGACCGCGTTTTCGGACCCCTGGAGGGTTTACCCGGAGTGGCGACGTCTTCATTCCGTAAACAGACAGGACGCCAGCTATTGTAAGTCCCACAAGCATCGAGTAGCCCCTTTACTGTTCCAGTACTTACTAGTCTGCCTTGGAGATATCAACCTAAGAAAGTTGAGCAAAAGGCACCGGTGTCCCACAATGTCCTAGGGCTTGAGCCCTCGACAGCAGCCTCAGACATTAATCCAAGAGCCATCGACCGCACGGCCAGACTTTCCGTATCTATACTTCAGGTCCTCGGGGACAAGCCTGACTACGCTAAGAGCGTCATCGAAGCGATCAATAATCTCCCTGAAGAGCAACAGAACATTCTGCGATACGGCTGCCCCTGCGTAGAACGTCAGGGTCAATGCGCTTCCGACAAAGTATACGATGCATCCAGATACGACGATGGCTGCAGCTTGTCTGAAAAGCACTGCGACTATTCCAATGGAAGTGTGTCTTATAACGAAAGCGAGGATAAAAGCAACGATAGTGACGACGAGGGTAGCTCAGCCAGCTATTATACTGAACTAGTTGACGGCGATTCGTCTCGGAGCAACACAACACCCCGGTCAGGGCAAACTGGCACTACTTCTTCGTCTAGCAGGTCCTCTAAGAGGACGTCATCAGGAAAGGCGCCCAACAAGAGGATGAACGGCAAGGGCGGCGGTGATGGCGATGATGATGACGGCCACGGTGGCAGGAAGAAGCGCAAAAAGGCATCTGTGGGCAAGGGATCCGCCACTTCCAAGCACTGGCTCTGCCCGTACTACTTCATATGCTCGAATCTTCCAAAGAGTTGTCTCCCTCTAACTACATTCGACGAGTTTACCGATTTAATGTAGGTGTGACCCGCTTCATGCACGCCCGTGGCAGACCGTTGCTGATCTTGGTTTAGGAGACATTTGGAAAGAACGCATCTGCGCAAACCCGACGCAGGCGGTCATCAGCGGGATGCCCAGTCATTCATGTCGGAAGAGACTTTGAAGAGTGTGAAGGATGTTGTGGAAAGCCTGCGAGGAAGGTGCGAAAGAAACACGGCGGATTGGCATAAGAAGAGCCTGCAGCTGTTCAGGGGAATCTGGGGCATCATCCGTCCCGACACCAAATTCCCGTTCGTGTCACCTTGTAAGTCTCAGGCAAATAAAACAATGTAGTCTTGTTCTGACAGGTCAATAGTCTGCGAAGATTTACGCACTTGCTCGCACCAAAAGAGGGCCATCGTGGCGTCCATCTATAAGACGAGGGCCGAGATCGCTCGTCAAAGCCAACCGGGCAGCTTTACTCCCGACGAAGAGGAGAATATTGACATCGTGATGGAGACGATAGGAATTGTCCAGAGACTCGACGAATGGGCGAGGAGAGGGAAGCAGACGGATACGAGTGAATATTCGCCGTCAGTTGCTTCAGACCATGCGGAACCATCCGGTTTACACCGAGACTCCACCCCTCCGACTGCACTGAACCAGCACACATTTGCCGCAGCAGACGACACAACGAATCCAGCGGTTAATCATAATATGGCAGTTCCTTGGCCGCAGACAGTTGCTACGGGACTTCCGCCTCCGCAGTTTGAACAACCTTCTCATATCCCGACGCTGCATCGACCAGCCGCTTTTCATGGAGGCCTTCAACCAAGCGTTCGGCAGGAGCCTTCCACAAGTGCGCTTCAGCCGTTCTGGCCGGCAGCTGCAACAACTACGGGACCATTGTTTACACCAAACCTGGGCGATTTGCACCCCGGGAATGGAGTCGGAAACTATTATGCCCCGCCGCGCTCATCGCCGACTGGCTCTTTTACAACCCTGGGGACACTTCCCACGCCAAACAGCGCGCAGTCGTTTGCTCCTGGGGTTCTGGGCAACTCGATACCAGCTTTGGGCTGGTCAGGTCTTGCGGGAAGCGCCGCCGTGGGCACACAACAACGTTTCAACCCCGAAGCATGGGCCTTTTGGGATGTCATGAAAGACGAGCCAGACTTGGATGCATTTCTACTCAGCAGCTTGAATCCCCCATGGGGTGGAAATTGATGAGGCCCATTCCCGCTGAAAGAGGGAGGGTCTATGTGTTAGAATTCTATTGCGGGCAAGGCGTCTGGCTTTAAGCGCTTAAAACGGCATAAATTCATGCAGATTTCAGTCAATCGGTATAAAAATCACCTCGAATGGTCCTTTCTGACAAGCGGGATTGGTTTGACCTGTGGATGAGATGTATCAGAACCGACGTAGCATCGGGTTGGACTACTAGATCTTATATCAAATATAATGAGCTTAAACATGCCTGCCAGAAAGTCAGAGCGCGGGCCACAGATCGCCTTGCTTCGTCGGCACTGCTCACGTCTTCACGCGCCGATTAGGTCCGTTTCAACCGACGATGGTCGTCAATGTGCGCCCAAAGGCTGCAAGAGTTGTTCACCAGGCTCGCCAATCGTCCCAGAAAATCAACTAACCCCATAGGCGCCTGTAAATCTACACCCAGAGATCGTCATTCCCCCAGGTCGGGGTTACTTACAAGAGGAGACAACCTCGGGTCTAATCGGACCCGCCTCGGGGCCGATAATTCCGGAATTATTTCGGATCCGACACCCTTTGGTTCTAGCAGGTTGCACGTGAGTGATTTTCCTGACGTAAGCAGAATTTCGCGTTGTTCCGAATTGATACCGTGAGACTAGACAATAGCTTCCCTGAACCACAAGAAGACAACATTTCCGCAATGCCTGCGACGCTTGACGCCCTCCCCGAGGGAAACGAACCGAAAATGGCAGAATTTTCCTCAATCGAGCCGCAAAAGCTCATTAAGAAGTTGTCACATCGCCCCTACGAAATCCTGGAAGCCATGATCACCATCCACACCCCGCGAATCCCACCAGCTCCGTCGGCCTTGTCACGTCCCCTGCCCAGCCGCATATCGTCTCTCGGCGTGCTTGACCGGCTGCCGCCAGAAATCATGTCTATGGTCCTGGGATTACTCGATCTTCCGTCACTGGCATTCTTTGCACGCGTTTCTCACAGAGCCAACGACGTGATTCGCTCCTTGCGTCAGTATCAAGACCTCCTCGCCTTTGCTCCGGAGGCTGTTGAGGCCTTGCGACGCACGGAGGTCATCCGTGTTCACTCTGTCGCCCACCTCCACGACGCCTTGCGGTCCCGACGATGCGCTACCTGCACCGAGCTCGGCGAGTTCCTGTTCCTCCCCACCGGCGAGAGATGCTGCTGGCAATGCCTCCGCGACCATCCGTTTTTACGCATGATCTCGCCCTGGCAAGCACAAATGTACTTCTGTCTCTCGAGGCGGCACCTAAGACGGCTGACTCCCTTTACCGTGATTGGCGGCGCGTATGGCATCCACGGAGGAGTCTATGACTTCCGCCAAAGATCCATACGAGAACAGACGCTCTTCAGCGCACGAGCCGCACTAGAACTCGGGCTAAAGGTCCACGGCTCCGCAGAGAATTTGGCAAAGGCCTTGAAAAGGAGTTCACTGTCCAGCGAAGCTATGATCACTGCTCGGTTTCTCCAGGGCGGTACAAAAGTGCTCCAGAATGCAGACTTGCTGCTCATGCCCAGCCTGGACGATGTCCCAGAAGACGAGTTCTTCGGCGCGGCATCAATGCCTTTCCCTTCCGTCTCCGGATCCGGTGAGATACACTACGGCCTATGGTGCTATGGCTGTAAGTTCAATGCCAATATGTACATGCAGGAGCTCTTGCCTCAAGACGTGCTTGCGGGCATCGTGCCTCCGAACCGGAACGGGGAGCGGATACTGAAAGGGTTGGCAAGACGGGCCCGATCCAGGGAGTCGTTCTACGAACACATGAGAAACTGTTACGGGGCACGGGAGTACGTGACTGAACTTGAGAGGATACTCGCTCGAGATGGAGAACTCCACTAGGCAAGAACTAGATCACACGTCCGCAGTTACAGAAACAATGTAATACTTGTTCCGGCGCTCTCTTCACGCAGTTCATCAAGCCTCGCTCCAAGAAGAAAAAAGCAAAGACAATTGCTCAGCAGCAGCTTGGGCTGTTCGGAGTCCCCGCAACTACACCTACACAGCTGCCTGTCCCCATCCAGGCCCACCAAGGAGCAAAAAACATACAACACCAGGTATTCGCTGGTCGTCACCGACCCAACTACTAATCCGGCCCTCATTGGCTTATCTATGGGAGAGCGGACGGGATCCCGAGTTTTCCAATGGGTATGGTCGTATGTGATGATTCGATGATGGCAAGATGGCTATGGAGGGAGCTATTCGCTGGGTAGGGAGAAGAGAGGTTGACCGGCAACGAACGAG
Source organism: Colletotrichum sojae (assembly GCA_014235955.1). NCBI lineage: Eukaryota > Fungi > Ascomycota > Sordariomycetes > Glomerellales > Glomerellaceae > Colletotrichum > Colletotrichum sojae. The sequence continues at coordinate 174,551 of WIGN01000033.1, forward strand.
CGGCGAGCAATGCAGAAACGCAGAAAAGTAGAGAGAACATTCATTACCCATATTAGAGTATGCTGCAGCAAGGATTCCGTGATGAAAGTGGTTGTTGACGAGTCATGTCATCTCGACTGCATCGCGAACGATAGGAGCTGGCGCGGTGAGCAAGTGTTAGCAGTTTGGTGAGTAGCTACAGGGAATCTTCATAGTCCTTGATCTCAATCGCACTTATCAAACAGTCCCTATCTAAAATTTGAGGCTCGAGAATTGTTCAACCGATCGTGGGGTGAATGCCGCCAGAACGGGGTTGAAGCCGGGTGTCCGAAAGCATGCCCGGGAAAAAGGTGGGGTCCATGTCGGCGGTACCCGAGTCACTAGTGCCGGGCCGGCCGACGTCGTCTTCCGCATTTCTTTAACGCACGACTGAGGCCGCATCGCAGCGCAAATACCGCGCGTAACATTACATCAAGCTCCTATAGATACTGAATCGTTAATGCGTAGTCGGTCGCGGTGTTTGTCTACCTCAACGACCCCGACGTGTTGCCGACGGTCCAGACCGACCGGGAGAACCTTGTCGCTGCAGCTCGCCTGTTGGCGGCGTGGACCGTCGAGTTTGCGACTCAAGAAATCCTCACAAAGGCGTCCGCCGACGCCTGGTGCGAGCAAGCTCCCAGGTTGACCCGTGCCTTATCTTGCAGCAAGGGTCGGGGACCAGCCGAAAGGTCGGCAGAAGAGAGCCAGCGATAGGGCTAATAGTTGACCGCCGCTGATTAACAAGTACAACAACATGACTGACTTCCGGTATCATTTTTGACCACTAGTCGATCCGCAGTGCCAAAGTTCCATCTGATACCCATTTAACTGGGCATCTGACCGACGGGATAAATACCAGGTGGGCGAGGAAAGGTTTCCTCGTCATCCAAGCTGTACATCCCGTGAAGCGTTTCGTAGAGGCTGCCCCCCCCCCCCCCCCACGGTATGGGCGCTGCAGTATGCCCACCCAATATACCTACGGTCGCTACCATCAATCAGAGGGTGGCCATGGTCGTAGTCCTCCTCCTCCTCATACTCCTCTTCCTCATATTCACTCTCCTCCTCCTCTTTTCCGTCATCTTGCTCGTTACCACCCTGCTCTTCGTCATCCCCGTCCTTTTCCTTCAAAGCCTTTGAGAGGTCAAACTCGTCTACGGGGCCATCTGGCGTCCAGGTCCGATCAATGACGACAAAAACCATGGGCGGCAGCTGCGATACGTGCTCTGTGCCATCGTTTGCCTCCTGGAACTGGATGACGGTGTCGAGGCACTGCTTGTCGACGTACAGACAGTATCGGAAGCGGGGTAGATCCTTTGGAAATACACTGAAGTAGCCTCTGGTTGGCAACAGGGGAATGTTCTGCCTCGACAGCCACTGATTAAAGTGCCTCCTCACTTCAACCCGGGAGGCGTTGTCGAGTGTGGCGCGGTCCTCAATGACGACCCAGTCGAGGTGCGGCTCGAGCAGCTCGGCGCGCCCCTCCTCGACGAGGCGGTCATGGCAGAGGCTCTTGAGCTGTGCGAGGTAGCGGTCCCAGAGCTCGTCGCCGTCGTACGTGCAGCGGTAGATGACGAAGCCCCATTTGTGGATGCCGGTGCTGAGCATGCTCAGGCAGGTGTTCCTGTAAGGATTTGTACCGTAGTGGGCGAAGTGGGTGGGGAGCTCCTCGAGCGTGCGGGCGTTGAAGGTTGGGTCTGCTTTTCGCGCCATGATGGGTAGGCAGGTTTGTGTCTGGGGGACGAAGCTGGAAGTCGGGTGCGTTGGTTGTACTTTTATACTGGATCCACAGATAGCATCCCTGGATGGAAAAGCGTCCTTGTCGTCGGTGCCCGGGCGCTAGTGCCGGACCGGCCAACGTCGACTTTCGCATCTCGTTCCGGCGGGGGGCCCAATAATACGGCGGAGATCTCGGGGGCGACATAAACTTCAAACCCCAGCCAGTGGCGTGTGACCTTTATCGACGGAACTCTCGCTATCATTTCTCGGTATGAAGCTCGTCGGGCCCGCCGCTGTGCTTTCTGTCTGTAGTTGTCAGACCCCTCAACTACACCGAACGGCGCAAAAGTAGACAACATGCAGTCTACATTTCGAAGTTCTCTAGAGGTCCTTTCTCTTGTACCAACAGAAATTTCCATCACCTTTTCCAACGACTGTTTTCATTGCGAAATCCTATGATCGTGTTGCTCCGGACCTAACCAATCCGGGGCGTCATCAGATGCTCATTCTCTTAGTCGCTATCCTCAATTACAGATAATTTTCCCTCATCTCGCGTATTCATTGCCGGAATTGCACGTATGTAAATACATGTATATATTAGGAGCTCACAATTAAGACCCCTGGCGTCAAGAATGTGCACACTTCACAGCTCCGGAGAGTCGGCTCCTGGTGTAAGCTGCCCAGACCCAGGACACAGGTACCTACGAACCTTGAGATCAGCAAAGTGCGACACCACCAATCCCAACACCTGACATCTCCACGCCCGACGTACCAATGTACAACCATGCCCCAGCTGATCGTCAAGCCAAAGAACAAGCTTACCACTAACCTTGAATCTCTGGCACCAGCTACAAAAACAAAAGATTGGCGGCACATCGTATCCCCCCCCCCCCCCCCGGATCCCCCCGGACGAAGTAGGAAAGAGGGTGTCCAGCGCCTGCCAACCACCTACCTAATCCCATCCAACGCCTTTCATTGGCGAAGCTTCCGACAGCAAACAATCGCGCCATGGCAACCACTCCAGTCATGCCTTCTTCCCGCGTTGTGCCCTCCCAGCCCCTCGAAAGGAAACCCCTCCTTCCCCTTGCCTGAGATGACGTGCAATGCCACCCCTCCCAAGAAACATCCACTACCCGGGCGCCACACCACCGCATGAGAACCCCCGCCCCGCCTCCAGCAAGACGCCGGAACCGAACCATGGATAGAGCCCAACGTCGCATCCGTCCCGTCCCCGCTCACGGCTTACACGAGGTGACATCGCCCCGATCAACAGCCAACGCACAACAATGCCTTCTACTGAGAAAGAAGAGACGAATCGTTTGAGGTCACAGTGACGAGGTTCATCATTTTTGGGGTGGAAAATCGATCGTGGAATTTGAATCGTAAGCCCAACTGCTACCGACTTCCCCTCCCGCCACGCCTCGCAGCGTACCGCGAGCGCCCTCTCGCCCTGGACAAGTGTCTATGTACGAGAAGAGAATTAAGGCCTACTACTAAGGTTTGATGGTTTTTGGATCCATGCCGTAGGACCTGTTTGTAAAACAAGGTTTGCAATAAAAGAAGAGAATTATCCCATCCCTTTCGCCCGGGATGCCCATTATTCCAGGCCCTTGATGCCGTGTCGCCTGAACCGCCTTCCATGTGTGCCCGCCCATTTCCATGCAACTGTCGTCAAATGAGCGTGAACTGGGTATAATGTATATCCGTGATGCCGTCGTAGCCTTGAGTTGGTCGTAAAAGTCGTTGATGTGAAAATTCAAGATAAACCCCGGGTCATTAAACTTCCCGCACCAGACTGCCTCTCAGTCTCTGGGGATCATATTTGAAGGCAGACAAGTGTCCAAGCGAGGGCGTAAGCAAAATGAGAAGAAGAAAAGACGAACAACCTGTTTTCCAAGGCTGGACATCTAGAGAAGAGCCACGGCGCCGAAGATGCCGGCAAGCAAAGCCGCAGCGGGGGCCTTCTTGGCGTCGGCAGCGCCGGTCTCCACGGTGACAGGAGCGGTAGACGCGACCGTGGTTACTGGCACAGTGACCACGCTTGTCTCCGGGACCACGACAGTTGAAGGGCCTTCAGTAAAGGTCTGGTGGACAGTCCCAGACACGGTGACCCAGATCAAAGATTTCTGGGTCACAACCTCATCGCCTCCCACGGTAACTGGGATGGTGAGCTCAACGTGCTTCGTTTGTGTCACGGGAAGGACTTCCGTGATCGTCTTGACTGCCGTGACGTAAACCTTCTTCGTGCCGGTCTTGGTGAGCCAGACCGTCTCGCCGTGTTCGATTGTCTTGTAGGTCGTCTCGGGCTTCTCGATGGTCTCGTAAACAAGGGTCTCCACGTGCTTAGTGGTCACCAAAGTCGTGTAGACGTCGACGGTGGTCTGGGCTTTTTGAACGATAGTGCTGGTCGAGTACCAGGTGATCACGCTCGTGTGGCCGTCGACGGTCTTGGTCTCAGTCTAAGACACGTTAGACTCGAGTACATCCTCTCAACTTCTAATAGTACATACCACAGGGCAGAGCGTGGTCAGGGTGGTGTAGTGAACCCCCTTCTCGGTTTTGGTAACATCGGGACCCTTCTCAGTCTCGTAGACCTTTGTTGGGACCTTCGTAACGATAGTCTTGGTCTCAATGTCGGTGACTGTGTACGTGTGTCCCTCTTCGGTGATCGTCTTGGTCTGCAGAGTTGTCAGTTGGCTGGTCTTTTCTTCAGAATTCGGAATAACTGACCACAGGGAAGACCTTGGTCAGGGTGGTATACTCGGTCTCCTTCTCCGTCTTTGTCACGTCAGGGAGATGCTCAGTCTCATAGACCTTAGTTGGGACCTTCGTAACGATAGTTGAAGTCTCGGTCCAGGTCTTCGTGATGGTCTGTCCCTCTTCTGTGACCGTTTTTGTCTGTTTGAAGCCGTTAGAGACCACCGCCGTCGCCGTTGTAACCAATTCCACTCACAATGGGGAAGTACTTCGTGATTGTGGTCAACTCCAGCTCTTTGGACTTCTCAATCACTGTAGGCCCAGGCACCGTCTCGTAGACCTTGGTAGGCTTCTTCTCGACGATCGTGCTAAGCGTCGTGTAAACCTTGGTGTAGGTCACGCCATCTCCAGTGACGGTCTCAGTCTGTCCGAGATAGTCAGCCTAGGGAGCTCGATCCCTCATACTTGTAGCAGATAGCTTACAACAGGGCAGTAAGAGGTGTAGGTGGTGTAATCGACGTCCGTCTTCGTGACATATCCGGTAGGCCCAGGCACCGTCTCATAGATGACGGTTGGAACCTTGGTGACGACAGTGCTTGTGGTCGTTACGGTCTCGTAGTACGTGGTCCCGGGGCCGTGGTGCGTCTTGGTGATGGGGCACAGAGTCGTGTAGGTCGTGATAACCTCTGTGGTGATTGTCTTAGTCTTGTCCTTGTCCTTGTCGTGGTCCCAGTCGGTGGCGACGACGGTGGCAGCCAAGGCCAGAAGAGTAGGGGCGAACTTCATGGTTGCGGACGAGAGCGAGAGATACTGTTTGGAACGATGGTGGGATGAAACGAGGGATGCAACTAGAGCGAGAGTCTCTTAAGTAACCTTAACGAACGAGTTACTTGATAGCACAAGGCCACGGGATGGTTGGCTGGGAGATGGCGAGAGAGGCTGGAGAGAGCTGCAAGAGGATAAAGAGTCCAGGAGAGAAGGTTCGAAAGACGGGATGGCTGGCGTGCTTATATCTTGAGGCAGGACAGGCGGCCGGGCTGCCCGGACTACCTGCACATGAGCCATGGGAGAGGGTAAATGCGGAGGCTGCGATGACATCTTCCTGTTAACCAACAGCTTTCGACGATCTCCACTGCGGCTTGCATTAGCATTGGGCCATGTGGATGGCATACTGTCCGGAGCCTGGACCTTGGACTAGTTGAAGGGGAGCGAGAGAGACAGGGAAGAGGACGCCAAGTCTGTGATACGAGAAAAGGCGATCTTGGAGATGCAGAACAGCAGGTGTCGAGAGCCTGGGGCAGCTTGTGTGGCTGGAGAACAGATCCGATGCACGAGTGACTTCGATAGGATTGGGCGAGCCCATGGTGTGGGTGAATAAGAGCACCAGTCTCGGCCGAACGGTGACACGGTAGGGTTCACCAACCGTCGGAAGACAAAGCATGCGCAATCATGTGTGCGTAGCGCGACTGCAAGTCAGAGAAGAGGTTGGACGACGACAACGACAACAAGGCTCGACAAGGTTCAGCGCGACCCATGTCAGAATGGCCGTCAGACAATAGCTTGGTCGATGACAGCGACGAATAAGAAAGATCGCTTCAGCTGGCCAGGGCCGCATGCATTGCGTCTGCAGATACCAGGCAGACCGCCTGGATCCTGGTCAATGATGTCGCCTGGGCGTTGAGGCGGACGCGATATTGACCACGCAGCTCTGGAGGAGCGGCGGGCTATCGTCGGGCACGGCCGGCTCCAGTGACGGCACATCATGTTTAGTTAATATAATTTGCATCTTTTATGTGGTGAGCTCTGTGGGATCGCTCGGCCCAGCGGTCACCAAGGGAAGAACCTGCAGGCTGCGTCGAAGGGACGATGCCAGTATACAGGGAAGGGACTTTTTGTTCATGCCGTCTGACCAGACAGACGGGCGAAGGCGGGCAAGGCTGCACTGCAGGCTGGTGATGAGTGACGACGATGTTTGTTGGTGGTCAACGTCGCCCTCTTCGTTGCCCGTGCCGCAGACCACATCACATACCACGTGGTCGGGTAGTCGAGTTGAAGTTGAACTTTGACAAGACGCGGCTCCTTCGTATTCCCGAGAACTTTGAGACTAACACTACCGTCAGTTTTCTAGCCGCATATCTGTATTTAAGAACCGCCAGCGGGGAGCTAGATACAAGGCGGATGAGAGCGAAGCACAAAGATGATCGTTGTTGAACAAGGGCTAGTGCTTTCCTCGATGCGCATACTATGTAGAGGAGGGCTCGTGTCCAGGTCGTGGCACTGGGCCAAGGATCTGCAGCTCGCGGGAAAGGACCAATCGAGAGGCAGATGCTGCAGTCTAAAATCCTTGGTGCATAGGAACGCGTCCAACCAGGCCGGCAGGCCAGACCGGACGAGGTGAAAACTTGCTTTGGTGTGTCCGGCGAACTCTGGGTAACGAGCCGCGACCATGGTAACCAGAGACCCGCCCAGTGCCGGGCGAGTCCCAAGAACGTGTATGACAGAGGCCCGAAGCTATGTTCCCGTCTGACTGTGTACATAGGTAGTAGGCCAGGATGTGGCTGGTGATGTTAATTTCTGGACAGGGATTAGACGGGCAACATGGACTGTAGCCGAACGCCCGAGATGCTGTCAAGAGACGAAGGATGTCCGAGGTAGCCGGTTAATCGGTGTGTTCGTGGGTTGACAACGGCGAAGACGAAAGACTCGGCAGAGTTCAGAAGTGCCGCCGTTGCCCGAGCATCACCATCGACCGCCTGAGCGGCTCAATGTATTTCGCGGGGCACGCCCTGGTTCGCCCGAGCAAGCCCCAGCCGCCCGCGAGCGATGTGGTGATTGCTAACGAGAATAGCAGTCTTTGCCGATGGTACCATAGGAGTCCCGGGAGGGGAGTAGCTAAGGCAAGGAGTACCCAAGCAGCCGGCGACTCTGGAGTGGGCAGACAGGGCTTGCAAGTTGGTGGGCAGAGCACGCCATCCTGATTTGAGAATATTGGTCGTGTGTTGGTCGACAAGCTTAAAATCTTTATAAATCGACGTCGTGACATGGGAGTTGCGAGCGAATAGAGGGCCGGTACCGGTAAATGCGGCAAAGCAAAGCTCTCAAGTCCTTGGAAACTGTACGAGTAAGCTGCGGCTTGGTGGCACCACGGCGTGCTGGTGTGCTGGGTGAGATGCCCAGGCAGGGCTGCTGACCGTCAGCCAGCAGGGAAGCAACGAAGCTATGCTCTCGCATGGCGTGTCTTTTCGTCTTGCCGAGGAGTGAAATCTGCATGTTTGCTGTGCCATTCTGCAAAGTCGCCGTGAGGGTTTTCTCCCGGCGTGCGCGAGGGGTTCAAAAGCCCATATGAGACATGTGCTACGTTGGTGTAGCTTTGGAGGGACGGGGCAGTCCATGCCATGCCTCGGTCATGCTGGTTCTCAGGCCGGCGGACAGTAGGAAGAGCAACTGCGGTGCGATGGTTGATCGAGGCCACTGATACCGGTCAAGGATGAGAACTTCAGCAACAGCAGGCAAGGCGGGGTCGGGGTCGGGCGGCGTGGCAGGCATCGACGGGTGGACGGCGGCGTCGTTGGACGATGGCTGGTGCGATGATGGCTTCGACGGGTGCGGCACAGATGCCTAGGCTGGCATCAAGAGTAGAGAACGACGCGGCGAGGGACAAGGACAAGGACAAGAACCAGGACCAGGGCCAGGGCCAGGGTAGGTCGTGGGAAGTGGGTTGGGTTCGAGTTGCTGTGGGTTGTGGGTTGTGGGTTGTGGGTTGTGGCGCCCAAGCCCGATGCAAGTCGGGTTGGTGTGGGTGCGATGCAGGCAGGAGGTGTGGGGAAGGAAAGTGTGGATGGGGATGTGGAGGGATGGGATGGTCCGATGAGAAGTGACGAACGGCGGCAGGTCGGAGCGAGCAAACCTACCACCTAGAGGCGCCTAAGACCAGGAGGTCCATCACTGAATGCTACGGCGGGAAGAGACGAGGGACCAGCGCCGGTCTGGACGTTGAGCTGCTGTCCCGTTGCCCTCTCAACCGCTCCTAGCTCAACAGCAGTCAGCGGGCAATACATAGTACCGTGCCTAGCTACCTACCTACATAGTAGGTATCAGTCTGCATGCCTACCTATAGGTAGACACGCCCAACTGCCTGATGCCTTTATGCAGCCACATGCAAATCAGACGAGATATGCTTCTTGGTGCTACCTATGCATAGTGAACTGGGCTGCATATCCAAATTGCTTATACGAGCATTGAGCGACCAGAGAAAACAGCCTCTCGGAAAGAACAAGCATAAGACGTTGCGGGGGTAAGGATGGCGAGGACGATTGTATAGGAGGCATTCACAATTCACCTCGCCTTTCTCGTCTTTCCCAAAGAGAAAGGTGACGGACAGTAAGATAGGCACCTACCTAGGTACGGATAAGTAAGAATAGGAACCGTAAGGTGGTACTTGGGTACACCGTATGGGCACCGCAGACTGCCACCTCGGATCGTGATGAAGTGGCCCCTCCCCCTCACCCTCCCCATCGCCCGGCACATCATTCCTCAGGTACCGGCCGCTGTCCTAACTCCAACCCAATTAGCGTTCCGACCTACGGTTCTCCGCGGTCCCCCACCAACCACGCGTGCCCGTTTTTTCTCCCGTTGTTTCTCGAAGTTTGCCTGTTGTCTTTGGCGCAAATGACACCCGCCATGGGCCAGCCACGTCTCGTGTTGCCCCCTCTAAACCATCTCACCAGACGGATAGGTATTGGGCAAGGTGAGGTACACCGTACGGAGAACCTAGGTAGGTAGGTACTACTATAGCGCGCTACACCACCTGTAGCGGGTAGCGTACCGCGGGCTTAGTGCACCTACCTTACCTTAATTGTGTCTGTGCGCTAAGCCCGAGCCAAGCGGGGCCAGCAACGTGACAGTCAGGTACGTTCCTTGCCTCGCTTCAGTACCCGCCTTCCTTCCATGTTCCCTGTCCGCCAACCTCCACTTCTCACGCCTCTTCTCTCCACGCGGGCCAGAAATCAGAATGCCATTTCTTTCTCTCTTTCTCGCCTTGCGTCATCGCCAACACGTCTTCCACTAGTCTCTTCTTGGTCTTTTCTTGGAGGCATCTTGTCACCAGCGTTGGAAAATGCCTCACCGAGCTATTCCATGCCAAATTTTCACTCCGCCGCATCACATCACCATAATGACCGGAGATGTGCCTACAGAAGCAAACTAGGATCATTGCTGCCTCTCTGCAGGTCTTACTCCCCTTCAGTTTGCTTTTTCAGCCCACTCGTCCGCGTGTCAGCAGTATAGGATATGTCTCTGCCTCCCGACGCCTCGAAACTGCTCCTCTTGTCTCGGCCATCCCCAAAACCCCTGCCTGTCGCTCCGAGGCATTGTCACGGGCGATCCAAAGCCAGCTTCCGTTGTCCATCACTTTGAATCTTATTGATCTCTGGGAACATCTCCGTCTGACAGCCAGCTCATGGCCATGGTCAGCTTATGAGCCTCTGACCAAACATCAGCATCTGCGGACAAATAATCCACACCAGGCTCGAGTCCTGCTGAGCGAACAGTCCAAGACTCCGTGACTCCGTCCGTCTCCCATACCCACACCACCTGGCTCTATGTCCCCACAGTCTATGCTGGCGGTTGAGGTGACAAACACGCAGCCCATCACAGCAAGAAGCCTATTACGGTTGACGATCAGTACCCGGTGGAGTGATCGCCGATGCTCCACCTCCACCTCCACCTGCTCTTGTCCTCTTTTCTCCGGCCGTTCCTGATCATCTTCGACCGCAGCACTTCTTGGCAGGAACATAGCCGGCTCGGTTTCTCCGCGGGTCGCAAGCTCGTTCGACAATGACATCTCCCAAGTGTGAAAAGACATCGAGAAAGATGCGACAAGAATAACGGTTCTCCCAGAGCACAGCCTTAGCGTTGTTCATTTTTGACAGCCAAAAATGTTGCTTTCCATCTGACAGTATCCGGTGGAGCACGTCGCATTCGCGCTACGTATCTTCTGCTTCGAATTGGTTCACCTCTTGGTATGGGGCGAATATCTCGGCGATCCACGCAGTCACAACACTCCCGGGAAGCCAAGGGTTACCGCCGAAGTCTGGAAGAAGACCAGAATCTGTTGGTTGGTTTCAACTGATCTTATTAGGTCCAATGCCCCATCCCGTCACTTACTTGATAGACTTTTCAGTGCCGTCCGTTATCTCGAAAGATGCGTGAACAAGCACACTATGAGAATGGTCTCAAAGTTGATCACGTCGAATCACAAAGAAGTACTAATCTCCACGCGTGGCGTTCAAGACGCGAGAAGGAAAAACGACTGACTGAGTCGATCCGCTCATGACGTCAGTTTCATTCTCAAATCTGACCGTAATAAGGATTTCAATCCTTCTTTTACTCGTGAAAACATATCCGAGTTAGCAACTGTGTCAGATTTACCTTCCATGGTCCCAGCAAAATATCCCAAGCCCTCCCAACAAGGAACAGATCATTTGGATTTGCTCAGGCCGGAGACGTATAAAACTCTATCATTCAAAATTACCAAGACAATAAATTAAAATTCCTCTAGAGTCTCAGATGGCCCTGCTGAATGCGACCACTGCGACCTTTTGGCTAGCCTGTGAATCGGCCGACGCTCGGGAGAAAGTTGATAGGATGGATGCTTTCAGCGACGTTTTCTGGGTCTCATTTGCGACCTTTCTCAGCGGTGGATAAACTGCGTTTTGCAGGCCGCTTGAGGGCTCGAAGGCGAGAGAGTTGGTGTCGATGCCCCCGGACAACTGTCATTCAGATCCCGGCTTCCGGTAGCTTGTACCCCACATTTCCCGGGTCTGTTTCAGCGGCGGCCCCGGACTTGCCGGAGACGACACCCACGTCGTTGCAGCGGTCAGACTCGTGTAAGATATTAATTCATCTACCCATAAACTTTGATTTCGTCGCAACTAAAAAAAGACGAGGAGAGTATCCCGGCGCGGCAAAGAACTGTTTAGACCACGAACAGCCTTTCGCGCCCCCACCCCCGAGAGGGCTGGTCGGTACGAACGAATCTGCTAGACCTTGTCCAACGCGTCGCGTGGTGAGACGAAGTAAGTGAGTGCAATGATTATGTAGAAACCGAGTAACATGTTTCCTTGGAGGTAGTTTGATCTGCCATCCTGGAGAGCGTTTGTAATCAGCACGGTGAAAGCAAATACAACGACTGCGGACGTCTCAAAGTGAAATGTCATCGGCTTGTCTAGGACAGCCCACCCAAGTATTACCAACAAAGGAGAGATAGACAGAACAGTCTGTATACTAGATCCGATGGCAATGCCAATAGCAAGGTCCACCTTATCGTTTACAGCTTCCCTCAAAGCGGCAATGTGTTCTGCGGAGTTGCTAACGTTAGGAACTATAATCAGACCAATGAAACTGCGTGCTACCCTTGTTTCGTGGACAACATCTTCCATGTGCCAAATCAAAGAACTGGCGCATAGCGCAATAAAATAGATGACAACAACTAGTAAAGAAACAGCAGTGGGAAGATTGATGATTGGGTCATCTTCGTCCTCGTATTCCTCATCCAAAATCTCTGTAATGAAGAGAATGGTATGAGTTCTCAGTTGAAACCATAGGTATTGAAGATAGAGATTTAGAAAAATTATAGCGGTGCCGCGAGAGAGAACCAAGATGGCGTGTTCTTTCTCTATAGATTCGGCTTTAAGAACCGAGTAGACCTGCAAGAAGTGAGTCATGAGATGGTTGTTGAAGAGGGGTATGAGTGAGCGTTAATTACTGCGGTGGGTAACACCAGTGATGCTGATGAAAGAGTCAGTAGAGGACGAGTGGTTTGGAAGGTCATGGAGGCAAAATTCTGCTCTCTTCCCAGACCATTCCGGTCTCGCATGTTCACGATACCACCAAAGAAAAAGCACATGCCCATGACAAGAAGCAGATTAGAGAGAACAGAGCCCAGAACAGCCATCTGTAAAACTTCGACCTGGTTGTCTTTAAGAGCAATAAAACAGATAGTCACCTCCATAGCATTCCCGAAAAGAGCTTGAAAGAGCCCCCCAAGAGTATCGCCCAGATTGAGAGAGACTTGTGTGATAAAAAATGATAAGATGCTGGCAAGCGGAATTATGGCCAGCAGTTCGATAGCGAGAACAGTCTTTGGCCCCCCCCAGAAAGGAGTCAAAACTTGAGGTAGTGCCAAGGGGCACTACAGTGAGCAGGAAGTTGATATAGCCTAGAGGAGACATGAGCTTGTCAGAAAGATCTGGATTTGATGGCTGAAATATTCAATGACAACGTTGTCAGACTCACTAGACAGAAAGCAAGCTTTTATGGCCAACCAGGCTTTCGATACGTGCCTGGCAACGAAACCAGGGCCATGCGCACTCGAGACATGCACAGGGCTAAAGCGAACCCCAGGCGACCTGTTACCACTAATAGCTTGATTTGTACCGCTCTCTCGTCTCGAAAGTCTCCAACTAGCAAGGAGAGGACGATCTTCGTTCATGTCGTTTTCGAGATCACTAATAAAGTTGGCGATAATACTAAAAGTCTGGGGCGAATCGCCGAAGGCTATGTGGCCGTGTCTGCTGCAGTTTAATCGTTTACGGAGGTACAGTGCATTCGAAATGTGTGACAATTTGTTTCCTGAAATGGACAGAAGTTGTTCGGAGAAGAATTGGGGATTGGGGAGTAGGCTACATGACCTGTCCCTTTGGCAGCCTACTCTTGGCATCAGCACGTCCGCCTTGTGGAACGTGATGGCCAATTATGGCGCTGAGCGAACTTGATAGGCCAAAAGGATTGTCCAAATATATTGCATGTTGCAAACTAAGAGAAAGGTCAATATGCATAGAAGTATATGCAATTCGGTGTAACCAAATGTAGACGACCCTGTTTGACGGCAGGCTGTTGTTCATAATCGCGCAAATAGGGATCCCTGAGCCGAGCGGCGATGGTTCTATTACCTCATACTAGCAGTTCGCAAGACGAGACAATTGACGCTTTCCACCTTGTACCGTTAGAGCGAAAGTCTCCCAGGCACGTTTGAGTATGCATTCATCACAGCATCACGGCCCTCTAGCTTCGCAAGCTCGCCCGACAATGAGGCACAATAGGTGACGACACCGTCGTCGCCTTCACGCGTCTCCACCTCCACCTTGAAGTTGGCGGCCCAAGCCGAGCTCTTCCGTATACCGCGATGCAGTACCATCATCTTCCCATCAATGAAGTGTACTTCCTTTGATTGGAATCTCGGTTCCAAGCATACTCTTGATATTGCCTGCTCGAACTCGTTTTCGCGTGAACGTTCCCAGTCCACGTCGTCCTTGACAAGATCTGGGAAGTCGCTTGGGGGGACATTTCTAATGGATCTCTTCGGCGTTTTCGTAGAATTCTCGGTCCCGTAGAGCACGGCGAAGGGATTTTGAATCGTGCTGGCCCATCCGAGAGTCAGCGTCAGAGGGAAGGCTCCGTCCAAATTGCCGTCAGTCCCGCGGACGAGGATGTGCAGTTTGGCCGCAAAGGACTTATCGGGGTCGTTGCTGATAAATGTCCAATGAAACCGGTCCCATAGATGCTCCGGACTTGGGTCAATAACTTCAAGCTTGAGAGATGTGGGAAAGCGGGTGGAAATGTGGAAGGACCTGTGCATCCGCCTCCGGAAGCCCAAGTTCTCCTGTGGGCTGACCTCCTTCTGGACGTGTATCGTGAAAACATCTCGATATTTTTCAACATCGATAATGGCTTCCTCACATTCCAGTGACCAAGGCTCGCTCCGAATGAACCCGTCCGCCGTACGCTCGAGGAAGATACAAACAGGGACTTTGGCCCGTATCGTGAAGCCCAAGTACTTGATGTACGCCCCTTGGGCGTGCTTGTATAGCTTCGTCTCGACTCGGACATTTTTGTTGGTGAGAGTAAACTCGCGCTGTGGTTCGTTTCCGGTGCTCGATCTCCGCAAGTCTGAGCAGGTGCTGAATTCGGCTGGAGACCTCGCGAAGATACCTCTAAACAGTTGAGCCCCTCCGCCCCCAATCAGCGGGGCCCTCCACGCGAAGAGTGACAAGTCGTTCGTTTCTCTCGCAATCTCTTCCTGAAGGCGGCGAAAGGACTTATGCCCTTCCCCGTAAACCATCGGCATATTGATATCGAAAATACCCAGAAGCGAGTATGCGCGGTCTTCGATCCGTTTTGTCTGTCGGGAGGCCGCCCAAGACATCTTGACCGCAATGGGTGTCTGGTATAGGTTGAACGAGGACTCGAGAACGGAAAGAGATATCCCCGTGACGTCCGATAATATCTCGAGGCACTCATCCTTCCGAGAGAACCACTCCCATCTCGAATTGAAAAACTCAACATGATCCGGAGCGATGAGCTCCTGCAGGGTCCACCCACGACTGAACCATCGGCAAGCACCGAAGGTCTCCTGGCTATAGGGGAAACTAAGGGCTGAGTTTGGCTGTAAAACTGACTTTTCCAGTGCTGCGGCAAGTCGGAGAGAAAGACGAAACAGACAGTCGAATGCTTGTACCACGAGAACATGGAATTTATAGCCTCGCTGAGTTCTGCACTACTTGACTTGTCAATGCAACAGGTATCAACCCATGCAAGTCGGATATCCATCTGACGTGCAGTCTCGCATGTCTTGACAATCTTTGAGAATCCGGCCTTTCGTCTTGCTCCAGATTGTTCGAGGTTGTTGACGTCCTGGAACGTCACCTCTTCGTCTTCCCATGTATGAGAGAGAATCGCATATTCCACCGATGAAGGATCCACAAATTCTTGCAAAGCCAGGCTCTGTGTGTTGATAAGCCACATGATTTCGTGCTCTAGTTGTTGTGTATGCCGGATTTCGAGTTTCAAGGGAGAGCTCGCTCTTCTCCACGGCTTAAAAACGCGAGGAGCGGTCCAGCGATGGTCAGCACTAAGACATTTACGTTCCACGACATGGTCGCCGCCAAGCATCTATGGTGCTGCATGCCGCAGTGGATTGCATGCGGGCTGGCGGGGTTTCTCGGCAAGGCGGATCGCCGTGCTTTATATCCGTACGCGCCCCCAGAATACAGATCTTGTCTTGTCGCGATCGATCATGTTATTAAGCTCGTTGAGCTCTTCGACACCAGCGTTAAGAACTCTCTGTTACTTTCTTTTGGCAGCCGTGTTGCGGACTGTATCCTCGGCAGTGCCGATTTCCACACCCGTCGGATCGCAATCCTGTTCAGCGTTCCTCGTTCGAGGTCGAGACTCGTGGTCGTCGTCATCATCATCTGTGTCGCCGAGTTTTCGAACTGTCATCTGCACTCCTTTGCTGACAGCCCGTCCGGTCGCTCAAGACCCTGGCCTTACATGTGGTCGGGTCGGTTAAAGTGATGGAGCGAAAGTCGGTCGAAGAGAGTGCGGAGTACCGCTGTGCGCCAATGTTGAGCTTGGCCGTGTCTCGAATGTTGATTTCCTCTCCGACATGCTGAGGCTTGATGTTCTTGATAGGAAGCGTGGTCAACTGTCGTTTTCAGATATCGACCCTGCCCTTGAGAGATGCGAGATACTCGGGGTCGACCAGCAGTTTAACAGAACCCGGACCAGTGACAAGCCCGTCGGGTATTGGCGTCTCGGTCAACCCCCCCCCCCCCCCTTGGATCTGTAGAAGGTCTGGGAAGTTCGAGAACCTCTTTGAACCTCGCCTGGCTAAATTCCACGTTTCATTGCCTGTCCTGGCCGTATGAGGAAAAAGGGGCGGGATGAGCGACCAGGAATGGGGTTTCCTTTCACAGGGCAACTCGGTATCCACCAGCTTCGTTAGAAACAGAGTCGTCACTTGCGGCGAGAGCCATTGACATCGACAATTTGGTGATGCGCGAGCTTCAAGTCCTTCTTGAGAGAGTTAATGGTCAGGGCATTCGATGACAGCCCGTAGTAGAAGGTCCTCGGCGCCTTGGCGGCTTTCAGTCTTCTCGACTGCAACGTACAACCGTTGCTGGTCGACCGCTCCCCCGATGGCTCTTTTAAATCGTTAAAACGCTCCAGTTCATGGAGCTTCTCTCCCTCCATTGTTTCGAGGTTAAGCAGCTGCATGGGGATGCTTTCCTTGTCAACCTTTTGAGTGACAACGTCGACAAAGTTGGTTTCCAGCTTGAACAACTAGGTGGATTGAACGGAAGCACTCTGGTACATCTGGACTCTCCTGCAGCTTGGCGAATTGCTGGCTGAGATGCTCTCCAAAGACGAGAAAAACTGCTGGAAGTCGGAATCACACATCGCTTGGACCGCTAGACAGCCAAAAATGGAGTTGAATTGCTCTTCAGTACCCATGTCGTTTAAGACCAAAAGTTCCGGGATTATGAGTGTATCTTGAGCGGCTAATGTCATGGAAATTGTGCTTTGGCGGTGTGGTGGTGGAGTATTTGAACGTAAATCAACAGATGATGAGGGAAGATGGTATATGGCAGAGATACCTAGCAAGAAGCAGCTCCTGCCTTGAAGATGTACTTGAACAAAGGTTGAACGGTCGCCTGTTTTCTTGCACTTTCTTCCTTGTCCCTTCCAATCGGTATCACAGCATCCAGACCAGTAATGAGACTGACATTGCTCGGCCTGAAACCCCCCGAGAAAGGTGTGGGCGATTGAGTAGGTACGTAGGATCGTCACTGGGGGCATGACCGGAAGGGGGACGAATTACGGGGCGCCGGGACGAACCGGCGCCGATAGAAACCGCTCCAGGGTGAAGCTGCCCCTCCGACTTCGGAAGGCGGGGTTGAGACTGCGCCTAACTTTTTCAATCTTGTGTGGGATGCGGGGCAACAGCTCACCTCCACTGCCACTGCCTGTTGTTTCCCGGAGGACTCGAGTCACTTGTTCCTTGCTTCCTCTTTCTTTCTTTCTTTCCTTTCCCCCTTTCCACTCTGTCCAATTGAGCACGATACCCTCTTTCCTTCCCTCGCAACTTCAACACAGTTTCCCTATTTTCAACAAAGACAAAATGGCGACGCATAACATTGTGGTGTTTGCTGGTGACCACTGCGGTCCTGAGGTGAGCTAGTGACGCGGTAGGAGGGGAGCTCGGCTCGGCAGTAGCTAATGAAACTCTCTTTAGGTTGTCGCAGAGGCAGTCAAGGTACGTTCGCCTACCACACCAACTGTAGCCTCGCGCATCATGGAGCTGATCATTGATCGTCGACACGCAGGTTCTAAAGACAATTGAGACCAACAGCCCCTCTGCCGGCAATTTCAACCTCCAGGAGCACCTCCTCGGTGGTGTAAGTCTCTCCGATCTCGCCCGATCCTCCTCAATTGCAAACAACCGCTCACCCGGCATGACCGCAGGCTTCCATCGACGCCACCGGCTCCCCCCTTACCGACGAGGCCCTCGCTGCCGCCAACGCTGCCGACGCCGTTCTCCTCGGCGCCATCGGCGGCCCGAAATGGGGTACCGGCGCTGTGCGCCCGGAGCAAGGTCTGCTGAAGCTGCGCAAGGAGATGGGCACCTACGGCAACCTGCGCCCCTGCAGCTTTGCCTCCGAGGCCCTCGTCGACTTCTCCCCCCTCAAGGCTGAGGTCTGCCGCGGCACCGACATGGTCATCGTCCGTGAGCTGACGGGCGGTATCTACTTTGGCGAGCGCAGCGAGGACTCTGGCGACGGCAAGGCCTGGGACACCGAGCCCTACTCCCGGGAGGAGGTTGAGCGCATTGGCAGACTGGCTGGTTTCCTTGCCATTGCCCGCGGCGAGAAGACCGTCTGGAGTTTGGACAAGGCCAACGTCCTGGCGACCAGCCGTCTGTGGCGCAAGGTCATCACCGAGCTCTTCGAGAAGGAGTTCCCCCAGCTCAAGATTGAGCACCAGCTTATTGACTCCGCTGCCATGCTGCTCGTCAAGAGCCCCCGCGCTCTGAACGGTGTTGTCGTCACCAGCAACCTGTTCGGAGACATCATCTCCGACGAGGCTAGCGTCATTCCCGGCAGCATCGGTCTGCTGCCCAGTGCCAGCTTGAGCGGCATCCCTGACGGCAAGGGCCGTTGCAACGGTATCTACGAGCCTATCCACGGTATGTCTATCCCTCGCCGCCCGATTGATAGTAGAAAGCTGACAAGTTCTGCAGGCTCTGCCCCTGATATCTCCGGCAAGGGCGTTGTGAACCCTATCGGCACCATCCTCTCCGTTGCTATGATGCTGCGCTACTCCCTCAACCTGCCCAAGGAGGCCCAGGCCGTTGAGGATGCCGTCAAGGCCGTCATCGACGGTGGCCTGCGCACCAAGGATCTCGGCGGTAACGCCAGCACCAAGGAGATTGGCGATGCTGTCGTTGCGGAGCTGGCCAAGGCGCTCAAGGCATAAGCCGGCGGATTACGAGTTTACGAATAAAAAAAAAGTTTTACTGCGACGGGGACGGCCACAACGGAAACGGGAAAACAGACTGGCTCGGCGGGCGGAGGTTTTGAATAGCTCGCCACGTATTGCGAGAAGGCTGAGATAGTGAAAAGGCTCAGTCGAATACCTGTCTTTGACGTCACTGTACGATCTTGATCCCACCAATGAATTATGTTCTCGTGAGACCAGGCTTCTAGTAGTGGCTTACCCCCAGAGTCTCGCTTTGGACAGAGTCGTTGGTCTGCAAACCTTGCCCTTCCTAAGCGATGCCAGCCATATAGGTATTGCCTGGTTACTCCTGGACGTAGTCGAATTGTCGGCGCTCTTCAGGTAGGCGTTTGAGGCAAGTACGATTTCCTTCACCCACGAGAGAGGAGCTTGAAAAACTGGCTATAAATAGAATCCATGGGTGCGCGTACATCAGACTTCTACAGCTAGCTGTTTCGGGTCCCCTCCGAGAAAACGCGGAAGTGTTCCCCCAAACACAGGCCAGGTCTTCTCGGTAAGCTCATCGCCACGGCGACGCAGGGGAAGTCAGTACATGAATCAGATCTCAGATACCTCCCACGTTTATTTTTCCGTCTGTCCCCTATTCCGTTGCTGAATACGAAGGCGATGGTGACCAACAAGGGTCGCAAGATAATCTACAACTAATCCCCCTACCTTCGATCCGAACTCCCCTCCCTCCGGAGACCTACTCCTTTGACGAAACCTGTCCAATTCTTGATGTGAACGCCGAAGAAGCGACTCAAGAAGAAGTAGGAGAAGAAGATCCTTGGGAAAGAAGGAGAGAAAGGACCGCAAGCAGCAGGGAGCAGCCAGGATATTTAAGCGCAACACGCCACCGATCGTTCATCTTTTTTGTTATATGTAAACTGTATTCCACGCAATAGTAGGTGTAATGGGAAACAAGTCACGCACGCTACTCCCTTCGCCCACCCGAGAATAGTCAGACACAGCTTTCCGCAAATCAGGCCTGTCATGGGGGTATAAAAGACTTCCGGGACAAGCTGCTTGGGATAACTGCCCAGGAAACAATCGTAAGCTCTATGCTTCTCCTACCGTCACTGCCCTTGCGATCTGAGCCAGATTCTTGGGCGGCTAGTCGTCGTCAGAACCTATGGTTATGTCTTGGTTAGCCTTGCGGCGCCCTCTGTTGCCCATCCTGGCGGGCATTCCTCCGTTCCCTCCTCCTGTCTGTGTCGTATTCTGTCGTTGAATACGCGGGTACCGATGACAGACAACGACGTCGAGATTTTTACTCAAACTTGAAAAAACAAAAAAGGAAAAAAAGGAGATTATACTTGCGCAACAAGAAGTCAAAGACCGAGATTGCCTTTTGTCTTTCTTTCTTTAATCAGCTGGAGAGTATTTTCCCGAGCAAACGTCTTCGTTAGGCTGGTAATTATAGGGCTCGAGATCTGTATTAAACTCAGCCAGAGTGCCAAGGAAAGGTAGGTTAGTTGTGATACGTTGGCTCTAATAGTGGTCATTTCCAGTTTCCATCATATGGGAACGAGATTATGGGCAGAGACATAGACAGAGAGAGGTACCTCGCAACGCCTTCCTTCCGCTGGTTTATTCTGCGTTACGGAAGGGCAACTAGGCATACGCAACAAGACGGCTATGATAGACGGCTAAAGTGTACCGAGGACCGACAATCATTCAAAGTACCCAGTGACCGTTGCCTACAACTTCTTTTCAAAGCCCCCTGTTGCATTTACCCCATGGATGCCAGGAATACAGAGTTAGATGCCTTCGAGGAGACGCTGGATCAAAGAGTAGAGACATCCTGGCCACCAACCTTGTCCTCGGTGCGCCAGACAGAGGGTGCGAGTCGAGCAATAGATGGTCGGAGATCATTTAAGCGCAAAGACAATACCAAACGACCTGATCGAAATCGCACCGTACTGAGTCAGTTACCCAGCTTGCTCTCGTAGAAATGTCTTGCTTTCTCATTAACTTGCAAATGTATGTATACCACGGGTATCTTATATACTCATCAACATCTAGGACGACTTGATGGTGGATTGCCCCGTTTGCTTTCTAAACTTTTTCTTTCCTTGCCAGCCACGATTGAAACATCACAAGCCTCGTTGTTGACAATGGAAGCTTGACCGGCCTTACGCTACCGGAACGATTTGCGAGCGAGTGGGCTCGCCCTTGACGGGCCCAAGACCGGGCCGTTACCGCGAACGCGACCGCCTCGCATGTTCGGGGTGTTTGAACAAAAGGCACAGATAAATACAGTCGGCAGCGTCTGCCTCGATATGTTGATGCACGAACCGTGAGACCACATGTCGCAGGACTCGCTGGGTTGTGTTAGCCTCATCGACCGACACATCATATGCCGGATTCCGGAAGGATGTCCTCATACCATTGAATCATGAACTCTCCCGGTCTGTCTGAACCGTTCCGGCAGACACAACGCACGTTGTAGGTAGCTTTTGTTGGAGACGGTAAGCTGGCTTCAGTGATGGCGCCAGGGGACATCAGACCACCCTGAAAAGTCCCGAAGCTTCCTGATGCAAACCGTTGCGACTGGTGGCTGTTGGGTACCTGGGGTCCGCGCCTTTGTCGGCTCTCGACTAGTCTCCGGAGCTCGCTGGTTGCGTCACCGCCCTTTCCGTGCGCCTCATTCATCACAGTCTCCGCCTCACTCTCGGCGTCGTGCAGCGAGGTTGACGCCCCATGGCTGCTCGAACTATGCTCGCTGACACTCCTCCGAGACGCGTGGAAGACAGACGCCGAAGTGGGCTTGCGTGGGTCAGGGAGGGCAAAAGAGGTATTGCGGCTGGGGATGATGATGGGCTCATCATCGGTCGAAGACTCGTCGTCCTCTGAGTCCCAACTCCTCTCTCTGCGGGGCATCTCGCGTGTAACAGGCATTCTCTGGGCGCTACTTGACCTGGGTTCGTCAACAATGACGGTAGTCTCTGCTCTTGCCCTGCCTTTCGAGTCAATGGTGAATTTGACAGAAGTCCGCGTGCGGGGGCTCGAAGACTCGGGTATCGACGTCAGGCTCGAGAGCCGGGAGTGCTGCTGCTTGCTGGGTGATATCCTGCCTGACGGTCGGCTTAGTGGCCGGCTGGGACCGATTACAGGCCCGTTGTTGACCTGTGGCCGGGGCAGAATCGCCGGTGCCAGTGTTGGCAACGTTGTCCTTGCCAGTCCACGGCGGCCTCGGTTTTCACTAACACTTCGTTGAAGCCCGCTGGGACGTCCATGCGACTTGCTGGGCGAGGTTCCCGACAAGGGCTCAGGCATTTTACTGGGTGCCAGTTCCCTGGTGCTAAGTGACCTGCGAATGTCACCGTTCATTGGCGCTCTTGACTGTATATCGGTGGCCGCAGCCAAAGCAAACTGCGCCGAGCCTTGGGTCACGGGGATACTGGCATCCATATCGGAGGACGACGGCCGACTGAACAGCAAGCCCGGGTCCACTCCCGCACCTGGACTGACAACACCAAATGGATCGTCCCCTGGGGCAGGGAAGGAAGCCGAGGTCATGGAGATGTCTGCAGAGCTGGACTGAACATTAGACGCCGCAGGTTTAGGGGCCAGAGGCCGGCTTCGCTTGACCGGCTGGGCAGTTTCTTGCAGGTTGGTCGGCAAGGGAGCTGCTGCTTCTTGGAACATCTGAGATGCGTCGAAAGACGGCATGTGGCGATGGTTCGGGGCCTGGAAGACATTAGAGCCAAAGGAAAAGTCCATGATTCCTGACATGTCGGCATTTGGATCCCAGAAGTTTCCCGGAGCTGTGGCCGGTGCCGACATGGGATAGCCGAACATATCGGCTACAAACGCCCCCATATTGGGGTGCTGTGGGGTCTCGGAAAAGTCTGGCTGGCCGTAGCCATGGTCATTCTGCATATTGCCGGTCCGAAGGTTCGGCGCAAGCCTCCGACCACCCTTGTGGGAAGATGGCGGTGGAGTGGCTGTCTGCCCGTTCAGGTCTGCGGCGTCCTCTAAGTTCCCCGACTTCTCGACTGTCGTCCTGTTTTGTGAATCGATCCCCGGGCCGAACGGGCCGTCCTCCTGGTCAGAAAATTCTCGGTGCTCGGTCGGTGGTTTCGGGGACGAAGACGCTCGTTGGGAGGCGTCAACTGGCGGCAAGGGAAGGTTTGGGTTGGGCGAAAGGTGATTAGCATGGGATGCTACCTGGGCGGCAAGGCTTTCGGCAGACAAGGGCCTCTTGGAACCGGCCGAGGGTGGATATGCGGTCGCAGAGGCAAAGTCGCCAAAGTGACCCTGATGACCTCTGAGGTTGCCGGGCGTGGTGTTGAAGACAGAGTATTCCTCGGCGAAACGAGGTGTCCAGCCGCCGGTGTCGTCGAAAGGGCCTTGCCGTTGCTTGGGAGTTTCGAAGACGGGGCTCGGGAAAACGGCGGAGGTTGGGGTCTGTTTGGGAGTGGGCGGCTGAGCGTTTGGATTACCAAAGCTGCAGACACGGCCTCGGGTTAGCCAAGAGAAGGTCTGGTAGTAGTAAATGCGGCCTGTTGATCTGTTGGGCTGCGGGAGAGCAGAAGACCAACGTGAATCAGGAGTGGGTAGGTAGGTTGAAATCTTGCCTGGAAGCCAACTGATCCCCACTCATAGCAATTCTACTGTAGTTCACACAGCCCTAACTCGAACATGACAGAAGTCACCCTCGCAAGCGGAAATTTGTAAGATGAATGCCGGAGACGTGTGTTTCGTATGGTAAAGTATCGAGCCCGGGTCGCAGCCGTCGATTTGCAGAACAGAGCAGGTAGGTTGTAAGGCTATCGAAGTCTCGACTCGTGAACGGAGTGGGGATACTGTTGGGCGGGGGCGGCTTCAGGCTCGTATATCATTGATCATTACAAGAGCTCGTGGGGCGGCAAAATCATCAGAATGGCATTATACTAGGCACCGAAGGCTCGTGTGAGTAAATGCGACTATTCTCCAGAATGCAAAGCTGCTGGGAGGCTGGGTGTCGCAGGAGTAGGATCGAGAGCAGGGAGGCCCGAGAGATGCGGCAAGGAGAAGGAAGGTAAGCGTACCACGAGAAAGGAATTTTACAGAGGCAGGTCGTAGGTAGAGTCGTGAAAAGCGCACAGTAGAGCCTTCCTTGACCGTTGCCGAGTCGCTTCTGGGGCGCAAGTTCAAGGAGGAGGCAAAAGCAGAGGAGAGAGAGGGAAAAGAGCAATCTGAGGCGGAACCAATCGTCAACCGTGGAAGGAGAGTGGGAAAACGAGACGATGAAGGTGAAGAGTGGTCGGTGACCTCGAAAGTACCTGCACCCGCAGGACGGAGTTGCACAGCGACAGGGACGTATAGGCAGAGACAGATCAGGCTAAGGTAGGTAGGCTAGGCAGGTAAGGTACCTGGATAGAAGGTAAGGTACCTGTCGACAGCGGCAAGAGGCGTTGGAGTTTGCTTGAAACTTTTTCTTGGTACTTTGGGGCTGCCCGAGAAAGTACATCGGTTAATGCCGTTGAAGGTACGTATCTGCTATCTGCTCGGCAACACCACACTTAATTGGCGGGATGGGGCGGCAAGCACCACCGTCCACTGTATCCAGCAGAGCACAGCGCAGTTTGTGTGACCGCCGCTGATGATTCGAAGCCGAGTGCGTTTACAGGCACCTTGGTCACTGCTCTGCTGGGGGTTCGGCGTGGGAACGAGGCCCGCTGACAGCCTAGAAGATGATGGAGACAAACACTTCGATGACGGAAAGAAAAGATGTTTCGAGGGCCCGAAGCCACATGCGTGGATTCCCCCAGACCGCAGCGCACGTCAGCCAACGTCAAGGGGCTACACTACTGCACAGCACAGAAGGGGTTGAAGGGGCGGTGGCTTGAAGGGATCCAGTGTAGGTAGTGTAAGGGCAGGTAGGGCGACGTGGCGCGCTCGGCCAGGGAGGCTGGAAGGTTGAAGTGGTCCTCGAACATCCGGGCAACGACGTGAAGTCAGACTCAAGACTCTGATCGCTGGGCCGGCTCGAGAGCGCACTGACGGCGTGTTGTGTTCAGATGGATGCCAGATCCAGGAATTCGTTTCTCGCACAGATGGTGGCTGGATGTCAAGTTGCGTGTCTCTCTAATTCCATCACCTTAACCAACTGAGAGGCTTGACTGTGCTTGCAGTGGTACTTGCAGTCGCAGCAGTACCATCGGCCACCGCACACCTGTTCAGCTATTCGGCGTTGCAAAGTTTTGAGAGACTGGACGATGGAGGGATGCAAGCTTCGACCGGCGCGGAGACTGGCGAGTCACCTCGAGTCCACGGTCACCACCACGACCAGCGTACGAACGGCCATGCCACTCAGTGTGTAAAGATGCATCAGCGCCGTGGATGATCTACCTATGGCGCCAAAGTAATGGTTGGAGAAAGAAAGACGGAGAGAACGGCACCATGCTTAGGCTGGTAGCATTGGTGTTTGGTCCGGGCGGCGGCTAACACCAAAGTACACCACTGCTCCTAAATGTGAAGCTACTGCAATGAGAAGCAGCTGACGTTGGCATGCGATGGACCCTAGGTGTTGAGAAATGGTGGTTCCCAGCAGGATGTTCCTCCGCGGCATGGATTTGTCTCGGGGTCCTCGAGGTTACTGCGTCTGCCCGGGGCAAGATATGCAGACCAGCAGCGGATATCTGGCCAAAGGGGGTTCGCTCTGACCAGTTGTCGTTTACCACAGTCCGAGACTCGTGATGTAGATGCGGCCTGAGAAGAAGAGCTGTGGTGGGTTGGTTGCCTCAGTCAGTATTGGAGTTGCTGAGTGGTTGCTCGTCGCAACCGCTCGGCTACAGACCAAGCGAAATACAACATGACGAGGATCTGTATCCGTACATATCTACCTGAGGTACCTGAGATACCTCGGGTACGAGAGGTATGCAAGGTCCTTCTCCAAGCGCAGCCAAATCTCTCGCACCTGCTGCTCCGCTCCGGGTTGTACTGTGTAATAAGGCCAGGGAGAGGGCTCTCCGGACAGGAGACCAGGGAAACAGGGACGGGCTGCAGAGCACCAAGCCCAGCTAGGCCGTAGTGCCCCTGTAACTTGCAAGTCCCATGCAGGAATGTCTAGGCAGTGGAGGTAACCTCCTAGGTAGGTATGTGTCCGTAGGTAGGTGCTAACACTGAAGTAGATAGATAGGCAATTAGGCACATATGGAGGGTACTTGGACAGGCAGACAAACTAGGTGACGATGGCGACTGCCACTGGACTACCTACCTTCTAGATGGCAGCTGCCAGACAACGCTCGTTCCCGGCTCGGCCTTGCCCTTGCCCGACTTGCCTCGCTGCAGCTGCAAGAACGTTCATCTCGCTCCTTCCCAGACTTGAGTCTCTGTTTAGTTGATTCCATTATGACGGACGTTGACTTGCGTTCATACGTACCTATCTAGGTACCTACGTGCATACGGCACCGCAGCCCTCTCCTGCACTTGCCCTGAAACAAACACGCCCGCAGACTTCAATTTTCCATCACGGCCACCCACAGCATTCGCTCAATTCCCATCGCCACCAACGTTCTTCAGAAACCACCCAGCAACAGCCCTTCCACTCTAAGGGACCTACCTAATATTTGACTGGTCGCCAAAATTCCCGAAGAATGTAAGCGGCAGGTGTGAGTCAACGCGGCGTTGCGCTACCTGGACTAGCCCGTACATCATAACCATACATGCTACCTCTGGTGCCCTCGCAATGCAACGGATCGCTACCAACCCAGGCATGTGTGCGTCAAGGAAACAACCGCAGAGTGACAAAGAACAAGAACACCATTCGCGGTGATGCCACTTGTGCTCACCAATCCCTACCAAATCCAGCACACACGTCGTCACCAAGATGAATATGGGAAAGGAGGCCGGCGGGAAGTCCCCACTGTTTCGGAGCCAGCTTCATCGGCAGGCTTCGGTGTTGGACCAAGGGGCTTTTGCTCTGGAGTCTGGCGCACTGAAACCTCGCGGAGTTGGCCTTGGATCCCCAATCATCCGATCGATCGGTTGGAGAGACAACGAGGGGATGACTACGGATACCGACACCAAAGACCCGATTTCGGCCGGCCTGCTCTGATCCAGCCGCGCACTAGTCGTTCAGTAGTTGAAATATTGATATCTATGCTGATAGGGTTTCGGGCGAGTCTTGCAAAGCCCATGCACTGGTAAGAAACATGTCTGAGCCGTTTGGTGCCGCGGCAGTGGTCGTTCCTCACGCACGCGAATGACCCGCAACAGACGTCTTACAACAGGCGCTCGAAATTGGCAACCTTTTCATCGCTCGGTTTCGGTCAGGGCCCTTTGTTGCTCATCTTAGAGCCTCCAGATGTGACAATTTCAGTCGTCGACAGCGGAAACAAAGGCATGTTCGAAGTTGCGGAACGCAGACGCCAGCAGTTGCCGCGGTGTCTCAGCACCAGTCGACTCATGAGATTGCCAAGACGCACGTCAATCCGCCTCGACACTTGTTTCCTCTCCGGTTTCAAAGCCAGTCGGCATATTCCTCGCCTGGGCCGCATCGGCCTGAAAGCACCTACTTGCTGGAATATTCCCCTGTCTCGCTCGGAAACTCACACGAGCAAACACACATGGGGGAATTCCACGAGAAGCTCTCGTCTTGGAGATATCCGACTACTGTATGCTCTCAATCGGCAATTCCACTGCCCAAAGACTGTCATCAGACGAACTTCTCGACATGAACGTACCTGACCAGAGAAGGGGAAAAAAATACGGGATTCCTGCCGTTGTGTGCATCCATAGCGGCTAGGTACTCATGCCGATTGCATCTGCAATCATCAGACGACACATCTTTGAAAATCGTACGTCAGCCCGACTGCGATTGGAAGATGGGAGATAATACCGCGGCTGTCAGCAACTAGTCGAGATCATCCCCGGCCGAAGATCCAGCTCACACATGGCAAGCCACCAACAACCTGTTGTGGTAATGCAATCGCCCCATCTCCTTTCTGATGCTCGAAAAGGTGCGGTTGCAGCTCGGCCTGCGCCGGCCTTGATCACGTTATCTCGCGCTCGTCATTTCCGAGAACTCTATGAGTTGATGCGGGTGAAGAAGTGGCAGGATTACATGCAGCCACAATATTGGCATCCTTCAAGTCAGCCCAATCAACACTTACGATTGCCCCAACTTGACAACTATCTCTGTCGACGACTTCAGGAGCAGCAAACGGCATGCAGCAAGCTATGTCGGTGGCAGCAGATCGACTGGGCCAGAACAGTTGGTGACAGCTGCGGTGTCCCCACAGGCGTTTTGGGGGCACGTGTCTTCCTATCTCACGATTGGCTCGCCTTTGCAGCTACTGCAAGGGGTTTAAGTGGTTGCAGCTGAGCGCGATTCAGTGGAGATACTTACTTGGAAGTATCCGTACGGGTACCGAAAAGCCCCTCTCGGAGTTGATGGCTGGCTCCAAGGTGGACTCCTCAACTCCGGTCAGTTGCAAACCATCGTGTGATGCGAGACGCGGCAGCATCTGCCATCATCCAAGACCACAACAGCAGCGGATGGCAGCACTCGAGTTTCCTCCAGGGACCGGGGCATAAGATCAATCCCATCTTGCTCACCACTCGCTTGGGTCCGCGGACGGGTTGCCCCCTTTTCGCTTTGAAGCACTGGAGAACTTACGTTGGATCCCATCCCCTGAAGATTCCGCTGATACTTGACTCTTTGAATCCGGATACGACCCCAACGCTGACACTCGGCGGGCATCACAGAGAAAAAAAGAACAGCCAACGTTACCACAAACTTGGAACCGGCGCTCTCCCCGGTCCTGGTATGACCCGCTGTAGGGCAAGAATAAGAACGGCCGCCTGCCTATCACCGCAGAACCTGTGCGCAGCTCACCCGGGGTACATATAGGCGGGGCCTCCCCGTCGAGGTGCATGAATTTGGGAGATTACACACGCCCCCAACGACCTCATCCACTTGCTCATACCGGCACGCCGTCGCGAAATCCATTTTTGCCTGCTCGCTCAGAGGATCTTCTGCCGGGATTCCCGTCGAATCGAAACAACCGTAAAAGAAGGTGCCAGGGAAAAGGTTTTGCGACGGTCTTGGAATGACCTGGGAAATATCAACGGTCTCCGGTGACCGGGCATGCCCCGACACCTACCGAGTCTTTGCCCGCGCCAGCAGATTCCTGATGACTGGCCACTGTCAAAAACGCAATTGTTGCAGGCTTTCTGGAGCTGTCGTGAGGGAGTTGGATGGCATCCCCTGATCATCCAAACTTGCAAAAAAAGAGAGTCGGTCACAGTAACCGCCGTCAACCCAACTTTCCCGCCGGGATGGGGTCGGCCTTCGTTTCTGTAGGCGCGTGTCAAGACCTTGTCGATCGTGTCTGAAGCCTCTCACAGGACCACAGACGCGCAAAACGCTCCAACCATAAACCCGCCGTCCATGAATCCAAACATCCAAGCGCCATCCCGCCCAGCCCCAGCTGAGCCGGTCGTAAAGTGCAAAAAGAAAACCGCTCATAGGCGGCATCCACTAGGAATGCAGGCATAGCAAATCCCTTCGGGCCTTCGGGACTCAACGACAGTGGCGGGTATCCAAGGCGAACGAGAGACGACGTTCCCCTCCGCATTGCCTCCACCTCACCGAACCCCGTTCACATCGTCCTCCACTTCACCGGGCATGCCGGGTTCCTGGCTTGGCTTCTTCTTAGTCTGTTTTGTTCCTGGTCTGATCTCCTCCTCTTCCTCAAACCCCTTGTTCTTTTGGCGTTGACAAGCATTCTCGCCCACTTACCCGCTCGCATGAGGCTGTCTACGCCTCTTTGGGTCGGGAGCGCGCTCGTCGTGACATGCCGCACAGCGGGTTCTTGGCCCATTCGGCAGATGGCCGTTCCTGGACCATTCCCTATTCAGGCAGGCCACGAGGAGGGAGTGGAAGACGACGAAGCGAAGAGGGCCCTCGAATCCTAGGCCAACCCACAGTCTCGGCCAACCAACACCTCCACCGATCTTCTCATCGGCACCGGGCCCTTCTCCTAGTCATCCTGCCCCTCTCCCCATCCCCCCCCATCCTTGTCCCTGGGTTCCGCGAAGCGGCGAATCGAGGTCAGCCACTGGGTGATGCCACGTCTTTTGACCACCCCTTGGCATAAGACCAAAAAAAGTCCCTACCGTTACACCCCCTCCCCTGAGCCGCGCCGTCCGTTCAGTGCCAGGCCGCTCAGGTGTAGGACGAGGAGGGGGGAGGGGCTCCCCTTTTTCCTTCCATGTGCTTCTCCGAGGCCATCGCGATTCACGACCGGGGTTTGATGTTTAGCAGACATGAGCTAAGGGCGGGGTTGGAGAGTCATAGCCCGTGGCAGGAAGGAAGGGCCAGAGCCTGGACCTGAGCCACCGCGGACTGCGCGCCGTCCGCCTCCAACTTCCCTCCCTCTTTCTCGAGGACGTGGGACGCGAGACGTATGAGTACGCAACCGCGTAGAGTGAGAATGCCCACTGCTAACTGCCGGATGGCCCTCCTTTGTCACGTCTGAGCTCGTATCCTCGTCAACTTGACTTCACGAGCTCCGGCAGCGGCATATCATTGTGCGAACGGGATTTCTGAAATGACCGTGTGTTCCTCATTCTGCATAGGTTAAGGAGAAAAGTGGAAAATCTAACTAGTTTGCTGCTGCCCGAGGTCCCGACCAAAAAAAACCCAATTCACCTCCGCCGATGCTGGTGTGGAAAGAGAAACCCGGACGGGAAAAGTCCCTTTCCTCCCGGCATTTCGGGTTTTTCCCCACCACCCAGTCCCAAATCCCAAACATGTCGTGATGTCCCTTTTCCGCCCTGTCGAACCATATTTTGTTTTCTCCCATACTCCCTCGAAGAAGAAAAGGAAAGAAAAAGAAAATGTTTACAGACACAAGAGGCTGCCTAGTAAAAACCAGAGATTTTCCGCCTTTTCCTCCCCTTTTGATATCACGTGGTATGTCCTCCTCAAACACATTGAAAACCGAACGAACAAGAAAAAGCCCCAAATTTCCTTCCTTTACAACGACCCTCAAAAAAAGGAACCTGGGGCAGAGAGAGATTTAGCTATCTACGATTAAGTCTGGGGGGGGCCGGAGAGGGAATTGAAAAGAAGAAAAAGGAATAAATACAAAAAAACTTCAAGGCAAAGGAGTGAACGAGAAGCATAATTGGACCGGAAAAAAATGGCAAGCAAGACTGGCAGACATAACTGGTGCCCCGTTGTTTTCCCTCTCCGTATTCCCCCAAGTTAGGCGGTGGTGACCATTATTCGATATTTCCTGCACTATCCTTCTCTTTCTGACTTTGGAGAGTGCCAAAGACGTTTGACGTCGCGAGTAATGTAAACAGGGAAAAGAAGAAAAAGTCATTGACAGCCAGAAACACATGGTGTGGGTGGTATCCTCCTCTTATCGGGGCATGAAGAAGCACGAACATGGTTGCGTTGCGTTGCATGAAAAACACAGCCGGGGAAAAGACGTTAAACGACGTAAGGGGAGGAGGGACGGGGAAGGGGAAGAAGAATGATGATTTCCAAGTTCTTTTCGCGCGGGAAGTAGATGATGTGTGTGATGTAGAGATGGAAGTAGTAGTAGATTTGATCGTCATGGCATTCTTTTTTTTCTTTCCCTTCTTCGTCCGGGGCAGAAAACCCGAGTTGGGCCGTTCTTGTGTGTTTGGATGATTTTTGGTCCCCTCCCATCAAAAAGAAAATCGACAACACCCTCAAGTTCCTTCCAAAAAGCCCTATTCTCCAGAGGTATCCCGTGATGCCCATTCTATAGATTTGCTGTCGTGTGTTCCCTGTCCTCCCGTAATTCGTGAAGAATGATGGCAGAGGAGAACGGCCGAGCAACAAGAAAGGTGTGTTCATTTTCGTGACGACGTATAGATAATTGAGGAGACGATCGCAGCACGCGCTGCGGCCGGAGGGGTAGTCGAAAGTGTATACAAAGGAAACAGAAACAGGAAAATAGGTGGTATCAGGTCGTGTACTGGTTTTTGTCTTTTCTGACTCTCAAGGTCGACAGCGAAGTTAAAGCAACAGAGGCGCGCAGTCTAGATCATGCCCGGCATGCCTTCCATGGGGTTGATGACGTTCCTTGGTTGGCCTTGGACCTGGCCCATCTGATTCATCTGGTGCATGGGCGGGACCTGTTGAAGGTGTTGCTGCTGTTGTTGCTGCTGCTGTTGATGCTGCTGCATCTGCGCGGGCGTCGGCGTGCTCGTAACGGAAGCCGCTGACTGAGGCGTAATCGGGGCCTGCGGCATGGTAGGAGCCTGCTGAGGCTCGACTTTGGGCTTGGCCATCTGCGACGCCGCCAGGGCGCGGTTGTGGTTGCTTTCGCGTCGACGCTTAGGTGCATCCTTGATCTTGGGATGAGTGTGGCACTGTCGAATTTGTTTGTTAGTTGTCATGATGCTGTCAGGATTTGCCGCGGGGTGACTGACCTTGTACGCGTGCCTAAACCATGTGGTTCCCTTCTTCTTGCTGCTAACGAGAGCAATCCAATCGTTGCAGCTGCCACAGAGGCCTTCCCAGACGTCGGGGTTGCCGTCCATGCGTCGCGTCTCTTGAGGCTCTTGGAACGGGTTGCCCGTGGCAGCGCTGATGCCGTGAGTGAAGGACTTGTCGTACCAGAACGCCGAGTTCTTGAGCACCAGCCAACGTCCAGGCTTGCAGATTCCGCACCAACCCTCACGCTTGTTGCCGTGGCCGCGAACCCATCTCGGGGTGTAGAGGTCGCCCTCGAACCGAAGTTCTTGTTCGTGGGGAACGAGGTCAGGGTCGGACGGGTTCATGTCCTCGGGCGGAGGCGGGATCTGTTCCTCGTGAAGGGAGGCGTACAGGTCGGGGGGATCGGACAAGTCAGTGTAGTGACTGTGAAGAGAGTGGGGGTCGGCGTTGCTCTGAAGCATGCGGAAGAGTCCGTGAGACAGCAGCGGCGGCGGAGCCTCGAAGTGATGAGCATCGGGGTGGAATCCGTTGGAAGGCAATTGAGACGGCAAAAGCATGCTGTTCATGCTGTTTCTCTGGAATTGCGGCGGGCCGGCCATCATGAAGGGATGCTGTTGCGCGGCTTGCAGATTGGTGAAGTTCAGAGGGACCTGATTGTGCTGGATCGTGGGCGACGAGTGTCTCGACGACATGCGCTGGTGGGCACCAAAAGCATCGTGGCCAGGGTGGAAGACGAATGGAGTTTGTCGGCGGTTTTGTTGGGTTCCGTACGACCCGGTAGACCATCTCTTCGTTGTTCCACGCTCGACGCTGTACGGGGCGGATCGCATTCCCGGGCGTGGCGATGGGGAGGCTCGGCCTCGGCTCTGGGTTCGAACAAGTTCAGAACGGCTTTGAGGGGTCATCCGCGGGGATGCCACGGGAGACAATTGCGTCGACGACATCAGCGAGTTGCGGTTAGACGGCGGCGGGTAGTCTGAGCTGAACGATGGGGCTTCCGACAAGGCAGCGGAGAAGTCTTCGTACGATGGCATGTCTGAGAGAGCACCCGACGTTGACATGGTGAATGATGACCCAGACATGCGCCTCGGGTTGGGACCGCAGTCGAAGTTGAACGGCTCGCCATCTTGTTGCTGGCCGTACCTCAAGTCAAGAACGGGAATGGCCTCATCAGTGGTGTACGCTTGGCCAATCATTTCCGTGTCCAGT
Source organism: Colletotrichum sojae (assembly GCA_014235955.1). Taxonomy (NCBI): domain Eukaryota; kingdom Fungi; phylum Ascomycota; class Sordariomycetes; order Glomerellales; family Glomerellaceae; genus Colletotrichum; species Colletotrichum sojae. Next base: position 207,942 of record WIGN01000033.1, read on the forward strand.
CCGGGGAACTCGAAGTTGTCTTCGCATGGCTTCTGCTGCCAGGCTGAAGAGCAGATTAGCAGGCGAGGCACGACCAACGACGAGATGACTCACTGTTCTCCATGGTGGTGACGGGATAGAAGTCTTGCTGATGGACCGAGACGGGGCGTGACAAGGCGTCGCTGGGAGTCTGCTGCATGGGGAGAGGCGACGAATCCCACGACGTGAGAGTGCCGTAGTCGTCGCTCATGCTGTAGGAGAAGCCCTCGTGGATGGTTGCAGGCCGTGGTCGCATGCCTTGGGAAGTCGGGGTCGTCCACACACCGGCGGGTGCTCCCACGCCCTCGTTTTTGATGGGCATATCATTACCGTTCATGTTGAGGATGTGCGTTGTGCGTGGCGGGACGTCTCTTCTGAACTTGTTGTTGGGGTTGAAGGTGAAGGAGGGCGTCTGTATTTGTTGCCGACTAAATTGTACTTGTAAGTCATGTATGTCGGAGGCTGCAGGGACGGGACGGGGGGGCCTACAGCTGTGCCTGACCAGAGTCCATGGTGCTTAGACGGGAGCAAGGGAGCGTGCGGTTAGTCAATTATCGGGTTGATGCTGAACGAGGACGGTGGGTTGTTAGCATTGATCCTCGGACGAGGGACACCAAGGGTGGCAGTTGTATCTCGCGGCAGTCGGGGGGACCCACACTGCCCACGTATCGACCAGCGCGATCCGACAGGCCGAAAGTAGGACCTTCCATGGAACTTACCTGGAAAGAATCTGGCGCAGTGGCCAACCCTGGGCGGAGAGGTACGAAATAATCTCCGGGATGGACGAGTAATGGGCGGACGAGGACACACGGAGTGCTGTTTGTTGGGAGGCCCCGTAGAAAACGCGTAGATTTTCCCGTTCTTGTTCGGCCGGATCCTCTCTTTCTCTCTCTCTTTCTGTCTCTGGCCCCCTGGCTCTTCCTAAAAGGTCTCTCTCCCTCGCACGCGGTGGATGATGAAGAGCGTTAAGGACAGCGGGCCCTCGCGATGAGGCTAGTGGTTGTTATTGACGGTAGGGATTCCCGTCCTCAACTAGACAGTGTGTATGTGTGGGTGTGTATGTGTTGTGGATGAGTATGAGTAAGTGCGCGTGGTTGTAGATATATGTATGTATGCGAGCAATCCTCGATAGGCGAGTAAATGAGCGTGTTGAGTTTGCAATAATAGCCAACCCGTTTGAGTGCTTTCGATGGCGAGGTTTGAGGGTGAGTGAGAGCGCGCAGCTGGCGGTTCCAGGTTCCTGGCGGGATCAAGAGAGCCAGCTCCCGGAGAGTAGGTATTATAGATTCGAAGAGGCAGGCCCTCGACAGGAAAAAGAATTATAGGTAACAAGGCTCAGGAAAAAAAGGAGTGACTAGCAATGGGAATCATGGGCAGTGAAGCCTTGGGTGGGACGCAAAAGGAGAGCGAAGAAAAGGGTAGGTCGAGGGGCAGTGCAGACAGGATCCTGGAGGTATAAAAGAAGTAGTGTGGTTAAAGAAGCATCATCCATGGACAGACCAATAGGTCTGCACGGTCAGGTTCGGAACGTCGGTTGGAGCTAAGCCGGATTCCCTGATACAAACCTCTTCCTGTCTGTGAACTTGGGGCCAGAGGCAGGCGTGCGAGAAAGTGCTTGGCCAGGCTCACCAAGAGGGCAAGAGTTGCAGGGGTAAACTTTTTGGTGCTGGACAAGGTAACATCTGTTCGTCGATGTGGATGTGTGGGAGTGAGATGCCGATGAACCAGGGACAGGCCTACCGCCAGCTGTTTTTGGAAGACGGGGGACAAGGATCAAACAAGGTCGGCAGGGCTATACCCAGATGACGGATGTGTGTTCATAATACTAAGGCAAGGTTGGCCGGGAGGCTAGGCCGGTACATGGCACGAACTCGATGCCGCGAGGAACGCGTGATGGGAAATTGTTCAGTTGGAGAGGCAAAACGAGAGACAGAGAAGATAGAGGGGAGAGTGGTCCGGATAGACAGCGTATCACGCACTAAGAGGCACTCGCCGCCGCAACGCTGATGGTGGAGTGGGGAGTCCGAGGGACTGAGAGCGATGGGAAGAGGGGGGAGGTGTGAGAGAATCGGAGACTGAGAGCAACGTGAAGGGACAGGCCCATGAAAAGATTAACTAGCCAACCAGTCAGATGGAGGGAAGCGATGAGATGGAGGAAAAGGGCAGAAGGTAAAAAGAGGGTATACCTTTTCGTATGGAGTGCAGACTTGCGCTTCCCAAAGTCACTTGCATCCTGAAGCTCGACCTATCCCGTCGAATCCATACGGATACCCCCCAGGAGGCCTTGTCAAAACCCCCCTCCCCCTTCTAGACCATTGAGTTCCCCCCTCCCCGACTCCGTCCCGTCGCCATATTTTGCAGTTGGCGGCGGCGGTGCAGATGTGGGCTTGTAGCAGAGAAATTCGTCGTGACGAAATCAGGACCAGTTTTGGACGATAGATCACCCACTCAATCGGTTTATTGTATCGACGATAACCGCGCTGGACGTATGAGCCAAAAGGTCCTTCTGTGGTCTCCGGCTAGGGTCATCAGGGCTGAGATTTGGCGAGGACCCTAGCGATCCGAAGGAAATAGTTCCCGAGGAGGTGGCTTGTCTCATCCGATACACCCACAAGTGGCGACATGGCCCCAGGCCCGGAAGGTCCCCCGTCTATCTTCGGGGAGCAACAGAGGCGAGGAGGAGGCAACGGGATAGATCACGGCCAGTGACTTGTGACCGACGGCCGGCAATCGTGGCTCTGGCTCTGGGTCGGGCTCTGCTCTACTGAAAGTTCTGTTTTTCTTGTGCTGTGCGATGGACGATGGGTACGAGGAGTGGACACCGGAGCCGAAACCAAGTTCGGGCTGGTCGGGGTGTGTTTTGTCGTTCTTCTCGTTACCGGTCGTGTGCGCTGTTGTTTCCCCCCCGCTTCTCCCCCCCGTCTCTCGTCTCTCGTCTCTCGTCTCTTCCAACTCTCCTGCGGCGGAAACCAAGCAACAGCAGGAGCCAGGGTTCACGGACGAACCTCAGTCAAGTATCGGAATGATACGATACTTGTGGTCTGGAGTGTCAGTAGGCCGAGTACGGCACGTCTGCAAGGTAAATCCGCCGCAGGCCCAGCTCCCGTCCCAGTCCAATGGGGGCATGGGGGGGCCATGGGGAGGGGCCCTCGGGCAATGTCTGTGTAGCAGCTGGTGTGGACACCACTGGCCTGTCTTTACCCACGGCTACCCAGGGCCAATCAGGCCCGGGTACGAAGATCATGAACGAGAGTGTTTGGCAAGAGAATCCTGACGTCGGGCTCTTGTTTTGGCAGCGAGGGTACGGCAGGGGTCAGGCCTGCTCCTGTTTTGTCAGATCCCTGGCTCTCCCCACATGATGAACCTGGCATCCTATCCTTTCCAGCAGATCCGCCCTCGGGCTTCGTTCTTTTTTTTCCTTGTCCTGCCGCGGTCTCGTGGTTGTGCCAATGACGAGCACCGGAAGAGCAGGCATAATACAGCACAGATGCGCCTACACAGCTGCGCGACGTGCGTTCGATGCGAATTCATGTCAGTCATCAGATAAACTCGTGGGTTTGCGACGGCTGACAGAATAAGCAACGGCTTGCTTTAATCATTGCTTGATTAGCTCGAGGTTAGGCACGGAACTCAGGTGGTGTGCAAAGTGAATGGTAGGTCGGCCAAAGGCAGATTAGCTGGCCGCAGCATGCAGGTGTGCGAGTGCAGCTGCACACGCCCACTGCACTACACTGCACTGCACTTGCACTGCGCAGCTGGAGATCGGAGAAAAAGTCCAGTGGGAAAAGTGTGAGAGTGGATGACGGGTCTGTTCGTCTCTCATCTTGATGTATGGCGCCGTTCCGGAGGCTGCAGGGGAATCATGGGCGGAGTGTTGCCGAGAGGAGGAGTCCAGAGGATGGAGGCGGAGGAGGGAGCCTCGGGACCATGTGGGCGAGGGGGTCAGACGAAGAAGTCCCACGTTCCAGCTCCAGTGTGTTTCCAGGCCAGTCCATTGGGGGGCAACTGAAGCGATCCATAGAAGAATTGGAATCTTTTTGCCCTGCTGCGGGATAGCGAAGTGGATTTCTATCCGTAGTACCTAGATGGTGTTAGGAAGGATGAGGAATTCCACCGTTGGTCAGCAGCACGAGCGGACGGCGGGGGTTCGAGCGAGCGAGTGCCCACGCGACAGGCATCGCGTCTCCAGCAGGACGACACGATGGTTCTTTGGGAAAGAAAAACCGTTACCCTTGCGACGACAGCGAGAGTAGACCGGACCATGCTGGTATTCCAGATGAGAGGAGGGATGGGGAGGCCCAGGAGCAGTACCTGAACCACCAGAGCCAGAATCAGAACCATAACCAAAGAACCAGAAGAGGGCCGGCCGACTAGAGCGAGCAGAGAACTGGCGGCGTCCGAGCCAGGAGAATCAGTAGGTGCGGCGTGCAAAGATTCTTTTTGGTCAAATATCACCAGTGATGGAGGGTATATGGCGCGCGATGATGGGGCCAACCGGCGTCGACTTCGTTGGTCGGACGGGACGAGCTGGTGCTAGTGGCACGGAGCAGGCACGTTTGAAGTTGACTTTGAGCTGCTCGGCGGCGCAATCTGATTTGTCGCTGAGGTAAGCAGCTGCAGGGGAACGGGGCACCACCTCATGGTAAGGGGGTGTGTGTCGTGTCTTGGAAGTTGAAGGTGCCATCGTGCCGTCAGTAAGGCGCGGGAGGTCGTAGTGTATCCGTAGCGTACTACCTATTACTCGCTGCCCTGGCAGAGGTATCTTGGCAGGGCTCCTTTGCAGCGGGAGGTACTTTGCCGAGCCCCAGACGACGGCTGGTGGTGCGGGTGACGGTGGTGCTGCTGCTGCCGTTGCACCTAGTGCCTTGCAGCCTGCCTGCAGGTCAAGTACCTCTGCAACTGCAACCTCAGGTATACTTAGCACAACTATAGGCTAGTAGTATTCGCAACTGTACTCAACTAGTGTCCGGATACGCCAGCGCACTTACCTACCTAACCTCAGGGTATTAGTGGTCAGTGTCGCCAAACGTTGACTTGGACCTGCCATGTCATCGTGCCTTGACTCTGTCTATCTAGAAGGCAAGTCAGTGGGCGCACACAGCCCTTCGATCATGCGCTCAACCTCGATGCCATCTTCCTTTCTTCTGCTACTTGCTTTTTCCTCCTTCCTGCCCAGCTCCTTTCTTGACAGGTCTCGTCCGACGCTCGCCTCGTTCTCACCCCTTCCGCGCCTTTGGACCACCCGGGCAGGTTCAGGCGTGGAGCAGGATGACCTGAAAGAGCTCCGCTGCAGTCAAGAGCCATGGTCCGGAAGCTGCTCCTGTTGCCATGCCCTGATAGCGGGTACACTACGTCTGTCTTCCACTTCCTTTCCCTTTTTTTCCCTTTTCCATCTTGTACAGCGTGTCGATTCTCCACTATCCGCTGACTCGCGACGTGACTCGCTGGATTTGGGTCCGGCCTACTGCAAGTCCACTGGGGACGCGGGGGGCAGTGCCAGGGGGTTTGCAGGGGTGGCAGCTGTCTCAGATCTGTCGCAGAAGGACACACCCTTGTCTCGCTCCGACCCCTCGACTGGGTTGACCGTTTACCATTGACCACCGCTGAGGTACTACTCTCCGACTCCGAGTCCTCCTCTTTTCTGTCTACTACGCATGTACCTCACTACCTGTTGCTTACTAGGTACTATCATCGTGAATATCTCGCTTTCTCTCTCCCGCGCACACTCGTTGGCCCCTGCTGCACTTGGCACTCGCCTTCTGAAGTTCTGAGTCCCTCTAATCACAGCCCTCGTATGTTATCGTCTGTCTCAGTCGTCATCATTCACACACGCACACCCCTCAACTTGCTGCATGCCATCTGTAAAAGAACGCCTTCCATCTCTCCTCAACCGTCTCCCAACTCTCGCCATGCAGCGGCTGTCTTGCTCCCACATGGTAGACAGCTTCACCTCACCTAACCTCTCACCCCATGTGCCACATTCTGCTCATTGCGTTGAACCACCTGCTTCACGTACTACTGCTGATCAGCTCGCACACCTCTCGCCTGACTGGCCTGAAAAAGCTGCTGTCTGCTGCACCAATGAAGTTCATCTCTAACATAACCCTTGAGTCCTACTACTCGCGTTGCAAGAAACCTAGTTCTGGGACCGAAATGATAACCGCGCCAGAAGATATCAAATACTACCCCGCATCGCGACTGGCGTTTAGGGCTCTTGTATGAGACGTGAGACTTTTCCGCTACTGTTCCGTTCCATACGACATCCAAGACGGACATCGAACGGGACACTCTGTCAACTAGCCCACGTATGGATCGAGCCCGCGTCGCAGTTTGCCGGCTTAATCATCCACAAGATGTTGTCGTCGCAACCTTAACCTTCATCCCGCAATCCACGTAAACGCTCTCCGGTTTGGTTTGGGTGGGTGCCAAGAGGGCTCAATGGTGTCGACGATCCAACAAATCTGCCTCGCGACTAGCTGCCCCTCCCCCCCCTCTACTTCGGAGTCCTTCCCCCTCACCAGGGCCCCGCGCTACTCTCCGTTGACGCGCCTTTGAGCCGGCGAGTCGCGCCCCTCCTCGTCTTCGGGACGGTATGATTCGCTCTTCCGTCTGCCCTAAATTGCTCCTGAGCTGAGCCACGATGGGCCGATGTGACCGATGTGGCCGACGTGGACCGGTTCCAGAGCCAACACTTTTTCTTGATGGCTGAAAGCCAGCTGAAAGTCGAGAACATCAAGAAAAGAAAGTACGTCTCCTGAAAATGTTCACAACTCCCATCGTAAGTCCAATCATTCAGCGACTGACGGGCCACTTGGCGACAATAACACGCGTCATGTTAATGCCTCGAGCCTCTGGTTTCCATTTGTGTGCGCGCCGCGACCGGTGGAGAGTCGTTTGGCATATATCAGGAGTCCGCTATAGGCGTCCCAACCATGGATCTCCTACACAAATGTCAGATTTCTCCAGCCTATGGCGGTCGCCTGTTCCCGCCATCGCATCCCAGATGGCGGGCGCGATTTGATAGCTGATGCTCGGCTGGCCGCATATCCACAGAGTGTACACGCGTTTTGTGGTTCCCGTCATTCATCGTCACCACAACGAACGAATCCGCGAGCTGTGAAAGCTTGTTGAGCGCATCTGGTGGCGGCAATCTGGCCATCGAGGGAATTGACATGGCGCTAACCAAGTACATCTCCAGTCTGTCAAAAACTTTCTCATAGGGCTCTGTGTGTTGTATCGCTTTAGTGAAACCTAGCGTAGCCTTCCTAAGAAGGATATCGGCCGCGGACTTCCGTCTGGACGCCGTCACACGCCACTGGTCAACTCGTTGACCTGAAGTTCCCGTTAGATCAGATTTGCAACAATCCGAGAGTAACTCAGCCTGCCGTCTTGGACCTCCTCGTCCGTGCGGGAGTGCTACCTCTCACGCCGGTGGCCTCCCTCGGCCTCCAGTACCCGCACGTTGGCTTCTACCGAGCCTTCGATGAGTTGTTCTGTGGGTCCTCCGGACTGGCCGGTGACAGGGACTGCCTGAGTTTCTTGCATGATAACCTCGGACGTTTTGGGAAATTACGCCAACTCTCCAACCGCGGCCGCTGTCTATAAGTCGGCTCTTATGGAGATCACAGACCAATGATGACGCGACCTTACCCCGCCATTGTTGCTTGTCGACTCGGCTCGATATTGGGCAGCAGACATCAGGCGGGTTATTGGGGGAGGCTGACAAGATCCAACCCGCAGCCGCAAGGGGATAGGGGGCAAGCAGGGTAGCGATGAACTCTCTGGTACGCTATGTTAGTCGGCGTTTTATCAGGCTTATCGACCTGTTTGATATTTACCATTGTCCGAGCCCTGCCGACGAGCTCATCGGTCGGCGGGAAATAACTGCCTCGACGCGGTTAGAAATACCATCCAGCGAGACTTCATGTTGGCGCAAGCCGGATGCAAGGGATAGAAGACGCAAATAGCATGCCGGCGATGCCTTAGTTTGCGTTCCTTCTGGCTCTTGGACGCGCTCTCACCAGATCGTGTCCCGGGCCAGTCCCGGGCCCAAAGGCGAAAAGAAACTCCGAGAGAACCACCACAAAGTGGACATGAAGACGCTAAACCATTGGCGCCAGATCGTATAATGGAATAACCTGGTGAAAAGTCAGTAGGAGTAAGAAACCACTGGGCTAGGCATCTGATTGATGCCCGAGGTTGGAGACTGACAAGCAACCACTTGCTATATCCCAGGTGAGAAAGACTGATTAGCCGATGGCCTACTGTCTGTTCGATCTTGGTCGAGGTCACTATATCGTCCATCAAGACTTTACAGATATAATGCGGTCGGATGTTCAATGACTGCTTAATGATTGATACGATGCCCTTTGGGCTATTCTAATCTTTGTTGATTCTTCTCCAGACCTCTTGCTCAGCCGCGGCCAGAGTGCCACCGGCAGCCTGAGCCCACTTCTTGGCCGCGTCCCATACGCCTTCGTCGAACTGAGTTTGGGGACCCCTCTCTGCCGCCGATGCTACCGCGGCATTGTGAGCAGCTCTCTGATGGCTGTTGAATTCCGACGCACTAACGTCTTGCTGGTATCCCGGAGGATGTTCAAGGCTGGATGCAGGATCGCCTGCTAGCGGGATGGGTTGCGGTCCAGCCAAGTGAGGTCCAGTAGGGGCGAGCGACGTGGAAGACCCTCGCTGGGCAGCGTGGGACAAGGTAGGAGGCGGAATGGACATCTGTGGAGGGTAGGGAACAGTTGCGGGCGTCGGAGCTGGAGGCTGGTAGGTCTCGCCCGCCTTCGGCGGCGGAGGCAGCGTCGACTTGGTCGCTACAGAGCCAGGAACCGGGACGGCGCCTGGTTGGGGCGGCGGAGGCTGGCTGACATCATCCGTGGTGCTGGTTGGAGTTGGACGCGGGACGGGATATGCCTGTGCTGAAGCTGTCTGAACAGGGAGAGATGGGGCGGCACCAGGCTGTGCCGGCGGGTATGGCTGCTGGCGCGTGGTTGATGATGCTATTGCGCCAACTTGAGTTTGCGATAATCCAGGAGCGTTAATAAGGGAGCCGCCTTGAGCTTGTGCCTCCTCGGTTTTCGGCGTCGACCCCGTGGCCTTGGAAGCGTTGATTGGGCTGGCGCTGTGGATTTGGATGGGAGGCATCTTGTCGTCGGACCTCTTGGCCAAGGTATGAGAATGCAAGGTAACGGTGGGGTTGGAGTGTGCGGGAGTAGGGCGTGGTACAGGCTTGAGTTGAATTTTGTGAGATCGCGGTCTTCCTCACAGGAGTGTCTTTGAAGTCGGTTCGGGGTCATGAAGCAGACGTGGCACGTTGGATGGTTTCCTCTGTGACAGGCGAGACCTTACGTGACGACGTCATTGCTCTCGGGTGTTTGGGGGCGGCGTCAGGTGACCTCTGTGCAGCCCGGGCAGCAGCTTTGAGAGAGGTGTAAGCTCAGGCAGGAGCCGCGGGGCGTTCCTGACAGGAGTTCCTGCCTCGGGAAGCAAGCCGCTTTGGCCTGAGAAAGGAAGCTGCCAACAACAACAAAGAAAAGGCGAGCATGAACAATGATAGCCTACTAACCAACCTACCTTCCTAAGACAGAATAAAGATGGGAAGCTGCCGACTGTCACCAACATGGGGCCAAGGCCCATCTTTCCCGAGACTATTGCATTTGGACCCGAATCACTCACTTTTACCACTAAAAATGCAATTACCATAGTAGCCCACTCTGCAAACCTTTGGAGGTGGAAGGAGCTCCCACCGAGAGTTCCCGGAGCATACTGGCTTCGAGGTGTGCTGTTTGGGCTTTGATTCGGCGGGAGCTTTTGTGTCAAGTTCATCCACTCAGTAGTCGCTCATGCAAACGAGCTACCTAGTACTTTCCAGGTTGGTTTATCCGTTCAGTCCACCTACGACGTAAGCGTCAAGCCGGCCAGGCTTCCACGGCCGAGGCGGACTGGCCAAGCGGGTGACCAATGGTTTGCGGGCGATTGGAGCCGCCTGACGGCCTGCCACCAGGAGGTGCTTGGACACCCTGAATCGCGAAATCTAAGCTTCTTTGGATGACGAACGGAATCGGGTCATTCCTGACTTTTGGCGCTCAACTGTGCACGCTATGCAGCATCACCACAGGGATCATTTGCTGGTCTCTGGACCGCCATAGCCAATGGCGCTGAGCTGCCGCCATCGTCGACTGTTCGTAACGAGCCAGGTGTGCGCTTCTGTCCTAGAGTTGAGCCTGTCTTGGGCATGAATTGCGACGTGTCGATGCCTCATAATCTGGGTTGCTCGGAGATCTGTGCGGAATCATCAAGTGACGCGACACTTCGTGACCGAGAAGGACATTTAATGCCCGTCTTACGTAATACACGGAAAGCATTGGCCTACAGGCACGGTGGGACGGGACGTGCCTTCTGGCGGAACAATAACGGTCCGAAATGATAGCAACTAGCCTTATTTCGGACTAGCTTCAGAGCACGGACAGAAGGCTGTCAGCAACGCGTTAGGAGTTGCAAGAGGCTGAGAGCCATCTAGAGAGCTTGGGGCGGGCGATTTTCATTTGCAGTTGTAGACTCCCATGCCAACAAGCCCAATTCGCCTTCTGGCTCTAACACGAGGGGAACGACGACATCATGGTTGGAAAAGTCAGCGAAAGAGTTCTTCTGAGGGAGGGTAAGCCTGCTTGAGTCTCCCGGCAACCGAAAGCAGCAAGCTGATCCTGATCGCAGGCCTCGAGAGGACTGACAATGGCATGAAGCAGACCAGCTGGCCCGATGTCACACCGATCAATCAGAAGAACTACTACACGTATGCTACTCGCGACTTTACCGAATGTTACTTGGTCACGTTGATTCTAATGCGCGTCGACGATAGGGATTACATGAAGCGCGATGACCAGATCCTTGCTTTGCGACTTCAGGGCGATGCCACCCGCGACAGGATCGTTCAGGCGGCGAAGGATAGAGACCGCGCGCTTGCGCAGAGCGGACGTGCCGAAGTTCCTCTCGTTATCCCCGAGCTCCAACCCGAAGAGGCGCCCACCGATGCCGCAGCTGGCCTGGACCCGTCCAAGGTCATTGTCATTCACCCCGGTAGCCAGAACCTGCGTATTGGCTTCGCAAGCGACGCGCTCCCCAAGTCTCTCCCCATGACTCTTGCGACAAAGTTCCCTCAGACCGAAGCAGAGATGCACGAGGCCTTACCCCGCCGACAGTTCGAGGCAAAAACACAAGATCAGCAGTATGGCGAAGAGTGGTCGAAGAAGTATGCGAAGATGTCCAATGACCTTAAACTGGAAATGCGCGCCAACAAGCGCAAGGTTCTGCCCAATTCCAAGGAGTTGGTGCTCAATTACAACCGCCGGACTGAGCCCGAGATTATTCAAACTCACAACGATCCCTTGCAAATCGAATGGACCGACATCAACGATCTAGACGACCCCAAGTCTTCCGCATCCTGCTTCATCGGGAATCAGGCTCAAAGGGTACCCGACGACTCTCAGCCGAAATTCAAACTATGGTGGCCCATACAGCACGGGGTATTGAATGAGGACGAGTACACTAACGCGGAACATCTTTTTGATGACTTCGAAACTCTTCTGGACAAGGCCATCCGACAGGAACTCGGTTTGACGAAGAACAGCACATGGAGGCAGTACAGCTGCGTCTTCGTTATTCCCGATCTATACGACAAGAGATATGTCGAACAGGTTCTGAGATCTTGCATGACCTGGTTCGAGTTCAACCGGATATGCTTTATCCAGGAGAGTATGGCGGCGACGTTCGGGGCAGGATATACTCAAGCCTGCGTTGTGGATGTCGGCGCTCAAAAGACTTCCATCACTTGTGTTGAAGATGGTCTGTGTGTCGAAGATTCCCGCATCAACATGAAGTACGGAGGATACGACGTGACGGAAACGTTCGTCAAGATGCTGCTCTTCGATAACTTTCCCTATCAGGACATCAACTTAAGGAGACGATACGACTTTTTGTTGGCTGAGGAACTCAAGATCAAGCACTGCACCATGTCGCAAGCAGACATCTCGGTCCAGCTCTACCAGTTCCACTTGCGAGCGCCCAATCAGCCGACACACAAGTACCAGTTCAAGACATACGATGAGGTTATCCTCGCCCCGATGGGTTTCTACGATCCAGCTATCTTTGACAACAGCGCAAAGCTGAGGGGCCGTCGGAAGCTAATCGAACGGTCGTACAACGCCTACGATGTTGACGTCCCGGACGACCCGACTTCGGCCGCGCAGTTTGGCATTCTAGCTCTGGTCAAACCGTCGTTGAATGCAACTGCGACAAACGGCTTCACCCAGTCACAAAACGACGTGTCGACACCGGTAAAAGAGAAGCCGCAGCCGTTTGACTTTCTCAAGCGCGGCGAGAACGGCATCAATGGCACCCCGTCCGGATCCAACGCACCGTCGCCAGCACCGGAGGGGGTCAGCACTCCGGTACCTGCTCCATTCGTGTTTGGCGGTAATAAGGAGGGCGCCAACGGAGGCAGCCCTGCTCCCCCCGTTCGGAATGGAGGCACCCCCGGTCCGAACGGCACAACATCAGCCCAGCCTCCTGCTGGCATGTTTGTGGATTCCGCGGCGCGCAGTGCGAAGGCCCAAGCCATTGAGCGCGACGGAGTTTTGCCGACAGCTCCCTTAGACCTTGCCATCCTTACTAGCATATACAATGCGGCTAAAGGTGACGACAAGAAACTGCGTGACTATCTTGGCAGCATTATGGTCATTGGTGGCGGATCGAAGACGCCGCAGTTCACCGTGGTTCTGGAAGAGAAGCTCAAGGCGCGAAGGCCTGACCTGTTCGACCGCATCCTCGTCAGCAGAAGCGCCAGAGACATGGACGAGCAGGTGGTCACTTGGAAAGGAGCGAGTGTCTTTGCCAAACTCCCCGCGAACGACTCGTGGGTCACGCCGTTCGAGTTTGAACGACTGGGATCTCGCGTGCTTCATCACAAGGTCCTCTGGGCTTGGTAGATGGGCTTTTGCTGGATGATTAGTCTGCCTCTGTAAAAGGTACGGTTTGGGAGAGCAATGGAGTACGGGATGCTACAGGGTAAATCCAGTATTGGCATTTTCTGGAGGCGATGCGATGATGAATGGCTGCAGGCGTTTAGGCGTTATGATGATTTCTTAGGGGATATTGCAGCTCGGAATATCAGTTAGGCAAACCGGGAGCCAATCGCCCAACGGTTGGAAGAAACCGAGCCCAAGGTCAAAACACACAAAAAGTCCGTCGCACTATACCCGTTCAGAGCGCCCCATCCCACCTCACCTGCCTAGAGATGACCCTCGGAAAGCGCGTGGCGGGCGCCCGGTCTAGTACGTAATGATGCGGTGAGAGTCAGTGTAAGTGCGGGCTTATGTAAGGCGGATTGGCCGGAGTTTATGATGCTCACCCGTTCCGCATCCGCATCCGCAGCTACCTGCCTTATTTCTCCCTTGTGATCAACAACAAACAACACAGGGAAAAAAAAAACTACACCGGCCCCGATCGCTGCCCCTCCTCGCCACTTCTCGTCGTTTGCCGCGAGATGTAAAGCTTCGGACTGGACGGTGGTCTGCGGCAGAAAGGAGAACACTATCACCCCATTGCTACAGCACGACACAGTTCGACGCACGACAATCGCCATGGCGGTTCTCTCCCGCTACTTGCCCTTCTCGGAGGCAACTACCACACTGCAAGCAGTGACTTACCTCCTCGGCATATCTCTTTTTTCCATCTCTTTTCTCGTTTTTCTCAACAGCAGCATATCTTTTGTCATTACCGATCTAATTGGCGTCAAAGATGGCGTCGGCGACATTGTCGGCACCCTCGGCTTCGTCGATGAGCTGGTCGCCCTCGTTGCTTGTCCAGTCTGGGGGCTGATCTCGGACCGGCTCGGCGTAAGATGGGTTGCCGTTATCGGGTACGCCGTAATTGGCGCCGCTCTGTTGCTGTTTGTTCAGGCGCGGAATGTCTACCCCCAGCTTCTTCTGGCGCGCATCTTCTTCGCCATCGGCGCGACTGCGGCGTGAGTAGCTTCCTACCGACGCAGCAACGGGGAAAATGGACTGACTGAACTCTGCGCAGTGCGACCATGGTAACAGCCATTTTGCCCTCCCTGACAGACGAAAGCGACAAATCCGACAGCTCGGCGGACGCGGTGAACAAACCCGTCCGCAACCCCCGAAACAGCGTCGCCATGTCTCTCGAATCTGATATGACAATCACTCCGGCCCGCTTCCATGGAATAGGCAGTAATGGACAAGCGACTACGTCGGAAGATGCTGAGGAAGCAAGGGCTGGAAAGCCCTCGGCACTGGCGGGGTACGTTGGACTGTTCACGGGTTGCGGCGCGCTGGTTGCGCTGTCCCTGTTCCTGCCGCTGCCCGCCCGGTTTGGCGAGGTCGATGGCGTAACGCCGAGCGAAGCTGTCGCCGACAGCTTCTATGTCGTCGGTATCGTTTCGTTTGTGGTAGCGATCTTCGTCTTCTTCGGACTGAGAAACCTGAAGGGCGAAGACGGCAAGGGCTGGAGTGTTTTGTTCGGATACAGACCGAACACAAATGCCGGAGACGGTGACGGTGACGGGTCGGATCATCCGTCTCGGCCGGTAAGCTTTCCAGAACTCAAGCTCTTAGAAGAGCCTACTAATGTTCCGTAGAAGGTTCTCCCATACTTTCGCCTGCTCAGAGACTCTGTTACCCTTGGCTTCACCGATTCTCAGATCGCCCTTGGGTATCTCGGCGGCTTCGTGGCCCGAGCCTCAACCGTGGCCATTTCCCTCTTTATCCCTCTTTACATTAACACGTTCTTCATCGGCAACGGTTTCTGCCATGGGTCTCCCCATGACTCCTCCCCTGAGCTGAAGAAGGAGTGCCGAGCTGCGTACATTCTCGCATCCATCCTGTCGGGCGTAGCACAGCTGCTCGGTCTGATCGCCGCACCCATCTTCGGCTATCTCAACAGGCGACGCGGCCGCGTCAACTACCCAATTCTAATCGCGACATCCTTCGGCATCGTCGGCTACACTGTCTTCCCCCAGCTGGCCAGTCCGGAGTACAAGGATGTCGATGGCCGTGGCGGCAGCCCTGCCGTATTTTTTATTGTCATTCTCATTGGTATCAGCCAGATTGGCGCAATCGTCTGTAGTCTGGGGTCCCTTGGCCGTGGCGTTTTGACTGCGGATATTCCCAAGTCGCAGCACATTGACACCGTTGAGGACTCGACCGAGGCAATGGAGACCCCGACGGAAGCCGCGCCGCTGCTGCAGCACAACGCTAGTGTGGATGCCGTGTCGCGAGTGCGGCTCAAGGGCTCTATCGCCGGCATGTATTCCTGGTTCGGAGGAGCGGCGATTCTGTTGCTCACGAAACTGGGAGGATATCTATTCGACGCGGTGTCGACCGGTGCACCCTTCTACATGATGGCATGCTTCAACGCCATCCTACTCTTTGCCAGCCTAGGCATTGATGCTGCTCGTTTTTTCAGAGACAGGCAGTAATGAACCGTACCAATAGAAACGAGAAAGACACTTAAATTTTCATTGTATTATTAAGTGTGTCGCCGTCTCGTTTATGTACTCACCTATCTAGACTTATATATCCAGACTTATATATCCAGACTTACGTGCAAACCAAATACACGAAACCCCAACCCTTCTGGCACAAATTTGTGCGCCAATTGATCATGATGTCAACAGCTCAGTGCTTGCTAAGCAGACTCCTCCTCTTCCAGTTCGGAGATCTCCCGAATAGGTACTAGGCCACCGGGAGCAGAGGGACGGAAACGGAGGGGGCCGCGTCTACCGGGCTTCCGCTTCACTAGGTGTTCTCTAGACCACCTAGCCCATCGCGACCTAGACCGCCCCCAGCGTTCGATGCAGGTTTTTCTATCGTACACCTTGGAGAGCCAAGAATCCACGAAGCCTGGGTACGAGCCTGTGGGTTTCCGGGACTCAGAGCCAGCGCCTTCATCGAAGCGGACGTTGTCAATCGTGGCGGAGTCGTCGTCTTCACACTCACCGTGTTGCAGCTCGGCCAGGGGCTCGGCTGGGCGACGTCGATGCTGATGATGCTTCGCGGTGAATACGGACGAAGCAGGCTGCGGCTGTGGTTCCTTCTTGAGCAAGCCAGTGACGCGCTTGAGGCTGCTGGTGCGTTTTACAGCATTATGACCAACGGTGCAAGTGCTGCAGTTGGCGACGTGGTCCACCGGACGGGAGGGGTCTTCGGGAAGGTTAGGGTTCGGCTTTCTAAGAGGCATGTTTGCGAGTATGGACCTGGGTTCTGCTGTTTGCCTTTTGCCTGGGAGTTGTGCTGCGTGAGTCTGAACCTGTGCCTTCAGGACGGGACTAGAAGAGTCGGAGCCCAGGGGTTCTTATCCCCATTCCGACTGGGTTGCTGTCAGCGGGAGTGAAGGGGCGGCGCCTTCAACGGCGACCCGCGAAGGATGTTTTATTCGACAAAGGACGGAGAACAATCTCATTGACTGGGTGTCGAGATTGTCAGGCCGGTCTTTTGAGGTCGGCTCGAGGGCCGTGTGTGGAAGGTCTTTATGCGTTTGCCGCGGAGCAGCTGGGTTGCTTTGTGGTCCGGAAGACGCCGCCCGGGGGAAGGGGACTTGATACCCCTGACCGCCTGATGGGAAGACTCAACTGTCGGGTTGAGGTAACATGCCGGGTTCTTATTGTCTGCCTAACGCACTGCCACGGTCGAATCGCATGCCGTGTGACGCGTCTTCCAGGAGCACGGAGCAGACCTGCTGAAAGGGCCGGCCAGACCAAGGCCAATACAATGGCCCTGTTCTTGGTGACTCTTGGCCGGGGTTCGGAAGCCTTTGGAAGCCCGTGGGTGTTTATATTGACCAGGTCCAGGACGATGGGAATGAAAGATGGTACGACACACTGTGACCGTGGTACTCGTGGTTCATGATGCGCTCGACGTTGTTGACATATTACAATGAATTCTATCCCAACAAGTAACAACCGATTGTACCAAAAGCAAAAGGCCACTGATTAGCTAA
The DNA here is from genome assembly GCA_014235955.1 of Colletotrichum sojae. NCBI lineage: Eukaryota > Fungi > Ascomycota > Sordariomycetes > Glomerellales > Glomerellaceae > Colletotrichum > Colletotrichum sojae. Next base: position 224,979 of record WIGN01000033.1, read on the forward strand.
ATCATCAAATCATTAGCATATGCACTTCATCGCTCTCATGAAAGACCCCGGTAGGATGAGAACTACAAGTACCAACCTCCCGCATCACTGAGTACTTGATGGCTTGAACCTGGTTCAATAAGGGAATGGGTAAACAGTCGCGTGGACCAAGCCATCTCTCCCCCAGGTATTCTTCTGTTCGTGAGATCTGATAATGACGGGGGATGAGCACATATGTAGGTGGTAGAGCAGGATCAAGCGTCAGGGGGTTGGATAACTCCCTCGAAACTTTGGCAGCCGCCCCCCTCAGCCTACTACTTTCGTGATTCTTCCGAGCGTAGAAGTGATGAATAACCAAGCAACTTGTATGGAATAGCTCCGCTTGGTCCCGGCTACGGAACCTCCGGTGAGCAAGTCGTATATGAATGTGCTTCATCCCGCAGCAGCTAATTCAGCTAGAGCCGCTCTCTGTCTTCCGAGGTGATTACGACTTACACAGACCATAATTTCAGAGTCAGCCCTGCGAGCGGGTTTGGTGGAAGCCAGTGAGATACCCAGTCACCATATCCGAAGGCTCGGTAACCGCAACCAGACTTGACTTGGAGGAGTTGAAGAGTGTATGGTTTGTTGCCAGTTGGACACTGTTTGAACACAATTGGAACTGGCAGACCGACAAGTCATGCCAGTGAGCAACATACCTCAGGCATTCCTGAAAATGTAGTGACAACCTCTTGGACAACACTCGAAACCACTGCATTTGTAGGCGGGGACCAGAAGTAAAAAACCATGCAAAGAGACCATTTTTGAC
>WIGN01000034.1:0-223190 GCA_014235955.1 Colletotrichum sojae
GAAACGATCGGGAATCTAGGTCGAGAATATACTCAACAAGCTTCTCTTCCTCAAGGGTCGTCAAATTCCGAGAGTTTAGTATAGTGTTGTATCGTGATGTGGTGCCTTTCAATCGACGCATTAGTATATCGCGACCAATAGAGTAGATCTTTGCTATAGTCCGAATGCTTAGGTTAGAGTTTCTTTTAATAGCCTATATAGCTAACTGTACTTAAGCTTCCTTACTTATTGATTGCATTATTTTTGATATAGTGATAAATAGTAAGGTTAAAGTGTTATATTGTGATGGGTTTGGTAGTGCGCTTGCTTGTCTAGTACGCTCGCTTATTAACCACGTTATTTAAATATATTAGTAATATATTACTTATACTTTTCTCTAAATTAAACTACTAAATATACATACTAATTAAGTATAGTTTTTACTAAATTTCTTATACTTTAAAATACTCTATACTTAGTAAACTTTAAGTTTAAATAATTAAATACTAGTACTATAGTATAAATTTATATCGTACTTAGGTTTATATTATTAATAGTTTATTTACTATAAACCTTTAAACAGATCTTTTAACTCTAAACTCGAACTATACTGCTACTTTACATATGAATTGGCTTTGAGTAGGTGGCCATAGCCGCCTCCTTAAAAGCCTCAGCCAGTGTAGGGTGTGCATGACAAGTGCGAGCGATGTCTTCGCTGGATGCGCCGTACTCAAGCGCCAAGGTTGCCTCGGCAATCATCTCGCCAGCGTTCGGGCCGATGATGTGGACACCCAGAATCCTGTCTGTCTCAGGGTCGGCAAGCATTTTTACCATTCCCTCCGTGTCCAGATTCGTCTTCGCACGAGAGTTGGCGCTGAAGGGGAATGTGCCGGTCTTGTAAGGAATGTTCTGCGACTTGAGGTCCTGCTCGCTCTGTCCAACCCAGGCCACCTCGGGATAGGTGTACATCACCGACGGAATGACACCGTAGTTGACATGGCCGTAACCCTTCTTGATGTATTCGACAACGGCAACAGCCTCCTCCTCGGCCTTGTGAGCAAGCATGGGACCAAAGGTGACGTCGCCCACGCAGCGGATATGGGAGATCTTGGTGCGGTATTCGGAGTCGATGATGACACGGCCTCTGTCATCCAGCTCAAGACCAATGTTCTCGAGGCCAAGTCCTCCAGTATACGGCCTGCGGCCAATGGCCACAAGGACGACCTCCGCCTCCAACTAAACAGCCAGGCCTGTGTTAGTAGGTTGCCATACATATTGGGGCGTGGGATCCCTTACGGTTTCGGGCTTTCCACCCTTCGCAGAGTCGACCTCAAGTTTGACCTTCTCGCCACTCTTGTCGCCGCCCAAGACCTTGGTGCTCGTCTTGAAGTTAATGCCCTGCTTCTTCAGAATTTTCTGTGTGTTCTTTGAAATCTCGGCATCCATTCCCGGGCCACCAATCTGGTTGAGGAACTCAACAACAGTGACCTTAGTTCCCAGGCGAGACCATACGGAAGCCATCTCGAGACCGATGATACCGCCGCCAATGACGACCAAAGACTCGGGGATTTTCTCGAGGGCCAAAGCTCCAGTGCTAGTGACAACACGCTTCTCATCAATCTCCAGGCCAGGGAAGGGAGTGGCCTCGCTGCCGGTGGCGATCAGAATGTTCTTTCCTCGAACAGAAGTCTCGCCGCCCTCGTTCAGATCGACCTTGATCTCGTTTTCGTTGACAAAGGAACCGGAGCCCTTGATGTATTCGACGCCATTCTTCTTGAATAGGAACTCGACACCCTTTGTAAGGCCGCCAACAGCGGTATCCTTAGCTTTCATAAATTGCTCGAGGTTGAGCTTGACATCGGCCACTTCGATACCGCGGTTCTTGGTGTCGTGCTTGATAGTGTGGTAAAGGTGGGAGTTGTTCAGGAGAGCCTTGGATGGGATGCATCCGACGTTCAGGCAAGTGCCGCCCAAGGTTCCTCTCTTCTCAATACACGCAACCTATATATCAGTCAGCTCAACCGAATTTCAATTGGTTTCGCACTTTAGCTGGACGGCATGCTTTCACGTGCCTTCAGGCCTTCCTGGCCAGCCTTGATGGCTGCGACATAGCCGGCAACACCACCTCCAATGATAACCAGGTCCTTCTCCTCTACGCCCCGGCACAAAGGTTAGTTTGGTCTAGCAAGGAGTGAAAACAAGCTGGACGCACCAGAGGCAGAGGCGTAGGCGCGGCTCCATCTGGAGAGGCGCGAAGAGGCGGTAACTGCAGGTAGGCTGGAGCAATAAGTCAGCCTGATGGGCTTGTTCTGAAGCTCAACATCAGATGTTGGGCCAGGAGGGTCTCACCAGGCATGCTTCCTGAAAGCCGATTTGGCTGCAGAACGCGGTATCAGTCGGCTGGTGAGCATGGTGGACGTTGATCCCGGCGAGCACTCGGTAATCAATGGAAGGGAGGCAAAAGGAGAGTGAAGGAGGAAGGCAGCGGCGGCGGGAAGAGAACGCGACGGAGGTTCGCACAACAGTGGATGAAGGATGGCTTAGCTGGGGGGGATGGTGAGGATGCCAGGGCGGATCAATCAATGTTAGGCAAGCTTCGGATGGAATTGGAGCTTGGTTGACTATAATGATTGGGGCTCGAATTTTTCAGTCCAGGGACCACAGGTACCTCAGGTTACCAGAGGTTGAGGTGTATGTACCTTCCCACGGAACCGCGTTGAGTGCCCACGCCCCTTGCCCCCTGCCCATTCACTCACACTGTGCCTGATTACTTAATAGATCCCCAACATCTCGGCCGTCTCTTCCGTCATCTCCCGCGGAGGGCGACATTAGCCGCCATCCGTCCGAGACCTTCCTCGGGACCGGCACGGCCACTTTATTGATGGGTCTCTTTCGGCTGCGTGGGGGTTTCTGTGGTCCAGCCTGGTACCTCACGTCCGACGACTGACGACACAGAATACTTTCATAAACTGTATACAAGTTATGTTCTATCTTCCTCCAGGCAGTATCGTTGTTTACATCTCGTCTTCCTGCGCAGGCTTTCGAAGTAGCGTCTCCGCTACTTTGCAAGCTTGCCTGATTTTTTTGGCGTCCTTCTTATCGTCAAGAAGGTCCGTATTCCGCACCTTCTTGCGCAAGAAGTAGGCCACGCTCCGGGCAAGTTCAGGGGCCAATCCGGTGCCGAACGGCACGTCGAGGGCTTGCTCAATTTTCCTGTTCTTGACGCGGCCACACTCTTGAAGCACGGTGATGAGCATCACCTCCACAAACAGATTTGTCGTGTCTTTGATGTACGCAAGGTTGAGTGGTTTGAGCACTGCCAGGCTCACCGACCCATCCACAACCAAGCTTCCCATCATCTTGGCAGTGTTGATAAGACGACGGTCATCTGCTGCCTCCTCGTCTTCTTCCTCCGGCTCTTCTCCAAACAGGGGCTCGCCCAATCGACGAAACAGAGCCCAAACCGTGTCCTGGAATGCATATTTGATCCGTGAGTCGCTGCAGAACTTCTTGGCAACAAGCGTGTAGTATGGGTTGTAGTGTTGCTGTGCTCCGGCGCACTGCACGAGCACGTTCGGAACCTCTCGTCGGTTGTACTTGTTGAGCCGCAGCTTAAGTATACGCATATACGCGTCCTGGTAGTCAGCCGCCGCGACAAGAGCAATGAATATAGCGCGCCGGACATCGGTGTTCATGCCTTGTTCCCGCGCCAACTTTGCATAGTCATGAGTGACCAGGTCGTCGCTGTCATTGACCAGGGCGTCACCGCCTTCCTGCCCGTCCTCGCCATCGTCTCCACCCCCCGAGACCGATCTTTGCTTGGTTTGCTCGTGTTCTTCACTCACTCCCGGGCCGATCCAGCTTGCGCCGATGAGCCACCACTTGCCAGTCTTGTCGGCATTTTCGAGGTCCCCGAGCCCAACACGCAGTGGCTCCGTGGCTTTAACTTTATGAGTGTCCAGCGCACCCAAAACCTTCCTTATCCGCGTCACATGCTCATTCAGAATGGCCAGATCCTGTTCACCGGCCTTGAGTTTGTTGTTCTTGAGATCGCTAATGGTCTCAATCATGAACTTCGTACGAACCGAGAGATTGCTCTCTCCGATCTTGGTGACGGCGGGGCGGATCAGGCCGACAATGTCCTTTAGTGCTAGCGGATCATCTTTGCGCAGCTGAGGGCCCGCCAAACGGACGATTCGCAACAGAAGCTCCGCGTTCAGTTCCGAGAGATCGCCCAGCAAGAGCCTCACCAAATCAAACATGAGATTGCTGGCAATGACGCGGAAGATGTACAGTTCTGCCAGCACCGTAAGGAGATTAGATGTTTCTTTGGTGGGGATTCGCTTCTCTTTGGCAACCTGTATCGCCTTCTGTCTTTCCTGTTGAAACGTCCCCACCAAAGTGGTGAGGAAGTGCGCGGCAAAATCGACGCCGACGACTTTGTAGACAGCGGCGACAAAACCGGCAGAAAGCACGAGTAGCGTGTCAGGTTTGCTTGTAGGGACACAGTCCTGTGCCATCAAAAGGTCTGCCAAGACGTTGTTCGTATGACCCCTGGGATATTCACGGTAGACCTTCTCGATCTCGCCAACGATTGAGATCATGCTTGCTTCAGTAAGTCTGTTGACCGGGCCCTGTAGCTTCCTGCGAATTCGGGCCTCCAGGTCATCATCGCCCCTGGACTTGGCACGCATTGACGGCGGGACGTATTTGGGCACCTCGGCATCCGCGGCAATAGGTGGGAGGTATGGATTTTCCCTGACCCGCTCTGGCTTAGACAGTCCGGTGCTTTCTGTTTCCGAGTCAAACTCAGGGAAGGACTCGTGGCTGGCTAACTCATCGTCGTGCTCATCGCCGCTTGAGTCAGCCTCCTCTGATGCGGTGGTTTCCTCGTCGGTGTTTCCATCGTCATCGTTTTGTTCCCCGTGGTCCTCCAGGTCGCTGCCACTCTCATCCCCGAGCAGGTTGTCTTCCGACATGTCCGATTCATCGTAATCGTCACGCTCCGAATATTCATTATTGCCGGGATTCAGCGTGCCGGTTGCTTTCCGTCTTTTGTGAGCTAGCCACTCTCGTGCTTCGTTTTGTTCCGTTACGCCCTCCTCGTCATCGCTATCGCCACTCAGCCCGCCCAGTAGGTCTTCAAGTCCATCATCCTTAAAGGCTTTGGGGAGCGATTTCCGACCCTTCTTGAGCCCTAACTTTCGTTCAAGCTGGTCGATTTCAGCGTCGTCCTTAGCCAGCTTTTCCCGGACAGCGCGCGATGGTTGTTTGGCTGCTGGCAAAGTTGTGTTGTCGCCGTCTCCGTCATCCAAAGAATCCCGTTTTCTTTTTTTCAAGGAGGACTTCGGGTGCTGGTGTGATACCGCTCCGCCTGAAGTATCGTCGTGAGAATCGTCATCGCCAATGCTATCGAAAACCTCGCCCGCACCGGAGTGACTCGTATGTCGTTGCTCTCTACGTGAGTCGGAGCTTCGATGTTTCTTCGATTGTCTCTCTGCTTTGCGACGGTCTTTCCGGTTCTGGTCTTGACTTTTCCATCGTCCACGAGACCTCGCGACACTGGTCTGATCCGAAGCACCAATCTCTTGAAGGAGTTTCGTCGGCAAGGCGAGTGGCTGTGGTTTCTGAGGCATCTCGGTGTCGGAAAGCGCAAAAACAACCGAGTTGCAGAGATTGATGTGGTGGCGGTTCGTAAACCTTGTAATGTTGCGAGGGAGCTCGAGAGGTTCGCTATGCGGTGCGAAACTTTTTAGTGGGTCGAGGTCTCTATTGTACCTGTTGCCAAACCCGCCCTGCTCTTCGGTGGAAACCTGGGAAGTGACCACTGAACCTAGGTACCTATCTACCCCACCTGCAAATGAGACCTCGTGCCGTATCATTCATGGGCATGGGACCTTACCATATCGCGGACGACTCAACATCACATTTATTCTTACCAGGCCTATAAAGAAGAAAGCTGCTTCTCCGTACGCGGCTTGCTATGGCCAACCACCTGAGCCACGAAGAGGCAAGTTGCGAGTTGCACCCTGACGTCTCTCCTGCGAATCAGTCATTGACTTCCCACTATAGTTCTTCGGCAAGTTGACCGACCTCTTTGAGCAGCGCAAGGGCAAAGATCACGGTTCTGTCTTTCTTGTACAGAAGAGGTGTACGTACTGTTCATCTCACGCTGCGCATGTTGGATGCAGTCATCAGGCTGACCCTCTTGTTAGTGTCCTACGATCAACACATTCCCTCGCCCACAGAACTCGAACCGTTCCCCGACCTGAAGCTCTCCAAGCCGGTTCCTGTCATTGTGCGCGCCACGAACGGCAAGTCAAAGAAGAATAGAGACAAGAAAATCAAGCTGTCTACTGTTGTCGAGGTCGATGCGCTTGATGACTTCTATGGCCGTTATGCCGACATTTGCAAGGCTGGCATGGTCGCTCTGAAGCCAAGGGACAGGAGCAAGAAGAAGGCTAAGGCTCGGAAGAAGAAGAGCGGGGCCTCCGCAGCCGCTTCTACGCCGGCTTCTTGATGAGGAACACGGTATCTTTCTACAAAACAGAAGTTGCCCCTGTGGCCACAAGAGCTGAGGCGCAAAGAGGCGCAAATGGTTCTCTTCTCGGGCCAGTCTCACTTCCGAGCAGTTCGCATGGAAATGCACCTGGCCGAGAGGCCGACGGGCCGAGGAAGAGCAAGGCCTGAGGGCTTGTCACGAATGACTCGGATTCATCATCTCACGGAAGCTAGATGGATTCTGTGTAATTCGCGATCTACCAATACCGTACAAGGCGTCTAGGGAGCCTCGATCAGACGATGGGTGTCTACAAAAGACTATGCCCGCAGTGCCCAGGCTAGGAAAGTTGGCCATTCTATCAGCATAACCGTCTTCTTCACTGTTTCTTCCGCTCATCCTGAGCAAATACCGACGTCTGACCGTCTCCTTCGTGGCTGGTATTCTAACTACCAGATTGGCCCCTTTCCGCGGTGACGATGTTCTTCCCGATAATCCCGTATTCCTCCAGTGCCTCTCTGAATTGCGTACAAGCTGCGCATTCCCCCGATGTTGGCAGTTTTGGATTCCCGACGTACATGCACAAGCTTTCTGGGCACCTCGAAGTGGGATCGTTTCTTTCGCAGCTCGCCAGCTTCCTGTGGCCCTGCCACCGCGTCCCGCACATCGGGCATCTGTAATAATGAAGCTCGCACATGGTTGTCGATTTGAGGAAGATGATTTCTCACCCGGTGTAAACTTACTTACCGACCTGTAACTATGATCGAAATGGCACCGTGATCATCTGGATATTTATTACACTGCCCTGGGTATGAGTAGACAACGGATACTCTGGCATCGGTGCGGACCGGCTGGTAGATGATTAGCTGCGGCTCAAATCATATCCAGCCAACCATGTGCCACGTTGGTTCGTGGTCTGTATCAGGAGGGCATCGTATGACGCGGCAAACCCATCGAATTCAAACGGCCCCCTCCCCCTCCGCAGCAGAACAATCAGTAGTTTTCAGCCCCTGGTGTCACATTCAGAGGCGGGAATGGGATTCCCTCGACCTGGGCCATATTTTTCAGTTAGCCGACATTCGCTTGATGTTGTTCGCTTGGCTAGTCCACTGTTTTCGTCCATTTCTGTTACACCGCCACTCACATATCACTGCTCTGATCCCGTACCAGGAGATTTTGATCATGTGTACAGACTGTACGGCTGTGGCGGTTACCTCTAGTGGACGGTCTCCTTTCTGCACGCAATCAACAAAGTATCGTCAACTCCAGACCGACTCATCATTCAGCCCAAAGTGAGTAAATTGTCGTGTGCTATTCAAAGTACATCCAAGGATAAATTCTGTGCACAGACTACTGGCCAGTCATGGAAGGATGAGCCGGCGAAAGTAATTAGAAGAGCAAACAAACAGGATCGAAACTATGCGTCCGTGGATTAGGACAACTTTTGGGAGAAAGCAAACGCAGAGCAGCGAGACGAAAGTCTGGTCATCCCTATCCGTCTACGTTGACCACGCGAAGCATCATGACCAGAGAATTATCCTGTCAACCACGCTACAAGGAAAAGTTGTGCCCAGTCCAGTGAGAAGCTCCGTGCACATCACAATCCGTCCCATCCGATCAGGAGGATCTGGAATGCATTGGAAAGGGGCTTTCTTTTGTCGCAGCATAACGGAAAAAAACCTGACAAAATGATAATGAGAAAAAATACGACTGTCGTATTGAGAGAGTACAAGAACAAGAACAATTTGTGGGCCGTTCAATGTTCAGACCGCGGTTCCCAGCGATCTGGGTATCGGTTGTTGGTCGATGGAGACGCTGAGCCCTGCCGTTCCTGGTTGGTTTGAGGCGGCGATATCAGGCATGGCAGTTTACGCCTCTACATGATCTGGTCTTGTGTCAAGCCGGCATGGGCATCGGTCTCCATACTTTCGCCCCCGCCTGCCGCGTTGAGGTACCGGACGTAGCTCAGGCCCAGCGGACGGCCGCCGTACTGGTAACCCTGAAATTTGGCAATGGCAGTTTCCGCCGTGTCTGCTGAATCAAAACGAACCACGCCTGTGCCACGTGAGCGGCCGCTAGGTTCGTATTGGATCTCGGCCTGCTCAACCTTCCCAATGGTCGTAAAGAGTTCGACGAGGTCTTCATTGCTAGTGGACCACGGAAGCTGCAAACCGTTAGCATCACGGTCTTGCGGTATTGTCTCGCGATAATAACACGTACGTTGCGCACATAGATAGTTTCGCTGCGTTCCGTTCCAGCTGTGGCGTAATCTGTGAATGGGTTCGGGGGGACGGATGGAGCGTTGCCGGCGTCAAAGCCTCCGCCTCCGCCGCCAGAGAAGCCCCCGCGACCGAAGCCACCACCACCGAAGCCTCCACGGCCGCCGCCGAATCCGCCACGGCCGTAACCACCGCCAAAGCCGCCTCGCATACCATGGAAACCGCCGCGGCCTGCAAAGCCCATCGGGCCTCCAGCAGCGGCGAATCGATCTTCGCGTACTTCGAGCATGCGGCCCTGCCAGTCATAGCCGTTGAATTGCTGGATCGCATTGCGAGCGTCGTCGGGGCTTTCGAAGACAACGATTCCAGATCCCTTAGGCCGGCCATCGGGTCCCAAATGAACATCGGCGCGAATAACGACTCCATTACGGGCTGTTCACACAATAGTGAGCTGGATATCCTAACCCAAAACGGGGATCACTGAGGAGCGAGCCTCAAAAATGCTCCGACTTACCAGCTTGCCTGAAAAGATCCTTCAGGTCCTGCCAACCGACAGTGTAGGGAAGCTGAGGGCCGCTAGTCAGCTTTCGAACATGGATAGGGTCGTAACGAGGAAAGGATAGGACAAACGTTGGCCACATAAATCTGTCGGCTGCCGCCTGCGTTGTAGTTACCGCCGCCGCTAGGCCCAAAGCCACCAGGGTTCACGCCGCCACCGCCGAAACCGCCTCGGTTGGCTGTGGCACCGATGAAGCGAGGTTCAGCCTCGCGATCCTGTGCGTAGAACACAATCAGCACTGACGTAGGCCGTTGGCAAGACTCGAAGCCTGATCCGATTACTCACTTCCCGAACATAGACCAGTCGGCCCATAAGGTTCTGGTTGCTGAGCGTCGCCACAGCGCTCTGGGCTTGCTCACGCGTCGCATATTCCACAATTCTGGCCATTCTGTTAGTGCGTGAAGCCCAATTTGAAGACGCGTGCGTTACTTACCCGCATCCCTACATAGACCCATGGACACACGTCCCAACCCGTCAATCCAACGATTCCATCAATAACCAGAGGGAAAGAGACCACAAAGGAAAGCCAGCCATAGACTACGTGTAGACGCCCACCTTCGACATTCCGTTTGGAAGTAATAGCACGTCGGCGAAGAGAACCTCGCCCGCTGCATGTCATTAGTCAGCCCTCCAGCCCGCTAAGCATAGCTCTAGGTGTTGATTGGTAGTGTCGGTTGTGTTGGTGAAATTCAGGGTATAACTCACCCTGCCGCATGAAATCCTTAAGATGATGCCATTTGACGTCGTAAGAGAGGTTTCCAACATAGACGCGGCGGTCCTGCTGCGACGTCTCTCGAATGTTGCTCATCATCTGCTCCCTGGCGGCTGCACGCTCTTCGTACGATCGATGTTGGGGTGCCCCTCCGTACCCAGTGCTAGATCCTCCCGATGGCGCTCCGGTTCCAGTCATGGGGGACCGGTCTCTCCTTCCACGATACTCGTCTCTACTACGGGATCGGCTCCGAGGAGAAAACGAGCGACGTCTGGAGGCGCGATTGGGGCTGCGTGAGCGTCCGCGCCGAGGGGATCGAGATCTCTCCCGCTGGTGAGGGTTAGCTAAGAGTGTTGCCATTGTCTGTGGTGTATCTGGGAAAGTCTGCGAGGGTTAAGGGGGGGAGACGTTTGGTGTGAGTAGCGGATCTAGCCCGCGTCGCGTGAGGGAGCCGGTGTGTTATCAACCGGTGATAGGGGAATGATGAGTGAGCCGAGACAACTCGAAATAATCCAGACGGAAACTGAGGCCAGTTACGGAAGGTGCGGTCGAGATCGTGCAGCGCTACACTTCCCTGTGCTCCTCGTGCATAGCCAGGCGCTCCTGCCCTATCTACAAGCAACCTTGAGCCAACGGCGCCAGTACAGCCAGCCCTCTTTCCTCGATGGGACAGAGAGTGAAGAAAGCGGAAATGACCGTCGCAGAGTTCTTGCTATAGAGCGCCGGCGTGACATGAACCCGGTGCAATAGGTGATAGCGGCCAGGTCAGGCAGGCGAAGCGCAATCGCAGGCATGAAGGGGATGATGGTGACGCCAAGTGAAGGCCAGCGGGCGAGATCGCAAGGGTTCTGCAGTATTGAAGAAGTAGAAAGGGAAATGCGCAAGACTTACGGGTCGATAAGTGTCGCCGGAGTCAGCTATGAGAAGGCAGGTTAGTGAGGCCGCAAAACAAAAAGCGACTGCGAGAAGAAAGCAAGAGAGCACGGAGTGAGTAAGAAGAATGAAGAAAGGGTACCAGCGCCGATATTTGGATAGTTCGAGGGGCGGGCAGGCGCAGGGCGACGAGGAGGGGTTAGAGGCACGGTACGGGTTTGGATACGGGAACGGGTGCAGTTGGTGGAGAAGGCACGGGAGGACTGCAGCTAGCTACCTCAGGCGCCACGGTGCGGTGCTGTCGGTACCTTGTTCAAGATATCCGTCCTAGTTCGTGAGGGAGGGAGGAATGGATAGGTGAATGGACGGAGACGAGGGGAGGAGACGGTGGAAGGTACGAAGGTACAGGGGTACAAATGTACCTTTTGATGGGAGAAGGATGAGGGGCTGAGGCCGGTGTGGGAGGGTGGGGGATGAACGAGAGAGGAGAGCAAGGAAGGGAGGAGGGGTGCAAGAGATTCGGGAAGGCTGAGGGAGGACAGGGAGAGGGGAGCGTCGAGATCATGCATGGCTGTACGATAGGTACGCGGCGGCCATGCATCTTCGTCCACAAATGCGCGCATGCGTGTGTGATATTGACGGATCAATGAACGGGCGACTGAGAGCAGTACCAAATGGGGTGGGTGGATGGGGTAAAGTAGGTAGGTACATGGAAGGAGAAGGGGGAGATGAATTCCCATCTCGTTGGGCGCAGGGCGAACAAACCCCTCCTTGCCTGCCCAGGCCCCGAGAGAGAGAATGAGGGTGAGATAAAGTAAGGCAGGAAACGTAGGCTCTGGGTATGAAATCTTGGGTGCAAGGCTGGACGACTCCGTGATACATTGAATAACATTGCCCAGCTGCCCTTCCACGGCCGGGGTCGGACGACCTGGTGTGCTCTGGTCTGCAGAGACCGAGGCCGAAGAGGCGTGCCTGACGCGGAGGAGCCAGAGAAGTGCTCACCAAGCCAAAACCCATCTTCATTTACGCGCTGGGCTCACACTTCTTGACGGGCTGGACCGATGAAGCACCACGCGGCGAGGGCGGCTGGCCAAACGGACTGAACCGAACAGATCCAGTGCGGTAGCAAGCAACTCCGGGTCCAGGGCCAAGGCGACGTGAGAAAGGAGGGAGGGCAGGGAAGGTACCGCAGACAAGACAAGACGCGCGCGAGAGAACGAAGGAACGGGTGAGGATAACCCAGAAGTTGTGGCAACGGCCCGAGGCAACCAAGGGGCGGAGGAAGTATGAAAGAGATGGACTTACCCATGGCTGTCTACGACTCGTGCGCAATCGTAGGGACAAGTGGGAAGCAGGTGAGTGGCAGCACGACACTTGGTACTGCAATGAGGCGGTGGTGGTGGGAGTAGTAACCGCGTGCGGTCGTTGATAGTAGCAGTAATGGTTGTGGTGGTGGTGGTGCTGCTGCTACTGGTATGCGGTGATGCGATGCAGTGCGATTCGATACGAATAATAAGACGCGCGTGTGTGCGCGTCGGGTTGGCGTCCGAATCCGACAAAATCGAATGGGAAAAATTCGGGAACTGGAGGAGGATGAGGTACGCGAACGTAGGTAAACGCAAGCGTAGTAGGTAGGTAGGTGCAGGCGCGTGCAAATCTGGCAGCTAAGGCCCGGCAGGAGGAAGGAAGGCTGCACCAGGCGTCAGGCACGGAAGGCAGGCGAGGTAAGGTAAGTCGGGTTGAGTGAGGAAATGTAGGTAAGGAAGGGAAAGGTGCTCAGCTCAGGTTGGTGCAGGCGCAAAACAAGCAGCCGCGACAACAGTTCTTGGATGGTGGGCGTCTATTGGACCTAGTTGATGTAGGCGGGGCGGAGAAACGAAACGGAATTGCGGGAGCCGCGTCCATGAAGTGTCCCACTTTGCCCACCTACTAGTCCTGCCCGTTCCGTCTCGGGTGAGAAAAAGGCACCTGTCGCCTGCGTCCATGTGGCTTACCTGACAAGTACATAGTACAGATATCCATGGATGGACTCCGTCCGTAATGCGCTACATGCAGTGACGACAATTTTCAAGCTGACCTAGGTACAGTCCGAGTTCACCTCAGACTCGGGCTACTAGGAGCTAGACCTTAGGTGCCTTAATACCTTATCCCGGCACCTGTTATCTACCTAGGTAGGTAGGTACGTACCTAGGCAGGCAACATTCATTACTTGTCCTCGACGATGAGCTACCGAACTTCGTACTCCTCATTACCTACATACTAGGTACCTACCTACCTTACTTTCTTACCTACTTGCCAAGCTAGGTACCCAGGGCCATCGAACCATGGGAGTAGCGACAGCGCTCATGGTTGTGCCAGCAAAATACTTGTCTGGCCACGAGTAACCTCAGGCAAAGCAAAGCAGAAACCAAGGCACTAGGTAGGACGCCAAACCAGATGGCAGCGTCAAAGTCTGCCTACTGATTGGCCAATAGGAGGAAGAGTGCTCACAAGTGGGGGAACCAGCTGCAGGCGACACTGGATGTGAACAATGGTAGCACGGCGGCAGGAAGGTGGGGCTTACCAGACATCGGATGGCAACCACCTATCCGTACAGACTACCTACGGATACAGTACGTACGATCAGTAGGTACCTATCTTACGTATTCCGTACAAACACCCTGCTCTTCTCTGTACACACCTAAGGTATCTATAAAACATGGCGATGATTCTTAAGGCGGTAGACAAAAGGGGCCGGGGAATAAAAGAGATATGTGACGGATTAAACAGCAGAGTGGAATTTCAATCGTCAGAGCAAAAAGCACATACAAGGAGTCACAAATTGTAGAGTTTTCCCTATGTTTTTCCCCCACACACAAGACGGATTTAGCAGTAGGTCTCTCTCTCTCTCTCTCTCTCTCTCTCTCTCTCTCTCTCTCTCTCTCTCTCTCTCTCTCTCTCTCTCTCTCTCTTTCCACAGAAGATGACCTGTACCCGCAGCTTGCCTAGGTAGGTCTATCCGTACCTCAAGCTACCTTGCCAGAACGTCCGAACCTGAAACCCACAACCCACAACCTTGATGGAAGTTTGCTCGAGAGAACCTTGAGGTCTTCAGGTGGTCCCCAACACTAGCAGTAGGTGGACGGGCATGCCGAACTCCCCTGTTCGCCTGATAGAGAATACTTAGTGTACATATTAATGCTTACTTTGCAACGGTCCAGTCCAACTGAGGCCCGGTAGACGTGACTGCCAGTGGCAACGGTAGCACGTCGGTAGGTACCTATCTGAGTCCCAGCCCATTCGCACTACTCCGCTAAGTACCTCCTTACACATGCGAGATCTACCATATATAGTACACTGCCTGTCACTATGCCCGTCATTCTACGACTTCCTATACCACCAGGACCAGAACCTTTACATCTTTGAACGCAGTACATGCAGTACATGCAGTACATGCAGTGCATGCAGTGCATGCCTGTTAGACATTACGGAGTACAGCGAGCAAACCACACCAATCCCCGTCAACGTTGCACAGGCTGTGCCGGAAGCCCGATCACCTTCCCGCGTCTGTACGGATATTGCCGATACTTATCTCTAATACGTAGATGCAAACTGCCAACTCGGTAGACACGTATACGTACAAGACGAGCTAGGTATGCGTGCAGTTACCTACTTTTATCGAAAGATTATCAAGATGAAGATGAAAGATACTTGATAGGTAAAAAAATCCTTGTATGCAACATGCGCTGGTGTTTTTCCAATAATGCTCTGGCAGTTATCTACCTAATATGTGCCTACCACATAGCAGGTAACTAAAGTGATATCCATGAGCCCCACTCCTAGAGAAACACTGTTAACGGGGTGGTCGATGTTCCACGTTCCACACCTATATCCATGTCCAGCATCCGTGCTGGTACCTGGGTAGGTACTGTTTAGTATCAAGGTCCGGGGAAAAAAATAAGGAAAACACGCAGACCAATAACAATCGGTCTGTCGCTGTTTCTGCTGTGAGTCCAGAGATTGCATGTTCTTTTCGCACTCCCCGAGCTGCACATCTCGTATATCCTCGTCCGGAATGTCTGTATCCTGCCGTCAAGCGGCGAGGCTGGCCCTCCCCCCGTTGCGCCACTATTCGCGGACATCCTTGGGTAACGTCTCCCAAGCCAACCGGGGCTACCATTCTTACGACCACCCCGAACCAGCCGCATCTTTCAGCCCTCATGAAAAGACGATTCTTTCCGCTGCCTACAAGTATGTGCCAGAGCACGGGTTTACCCACAAAGCCCTCGCCCTCGGCGCCAAGGATGCAGGATATCTCGACATCAGCACCAGCGTTTTGCCCGATGGCCCTTTCAGCCTGATCCGATACCACCTCGTAACGAGGCGAGAGGGCTTGGCATCCAGAAATCAGCAGACCATTGACCAGCGCTCGGGAGACTGCATCAGTGCAAAGGTGGAATGTATTACTTGGGACCGGCTTTTGGGGAACGAAGCAGTCATTGACCGCTGGCAGGAGGTAGCGCGTCCCGTTCCCCTTTTACACCTTCCTTTTCCTCGAGGCTAACAAATGTTCACCAACAGGCGTTGGCCGTGATGGCTCAACCAAGCCATGTGCCAAGCTCTCTCCGAGAACTGGCCAAGTTGACTGACGAGATATGGTTTCTTGCTGGCGACACCTCGGTCGACCCCTCCTGGTATAGTAAGCGCGCTAGCTTATCGATGATATATGCCGCCAGCGAGCTGTTCATGACCAATGATAAATCGCCCGGATTCCGAGATACTAGACTGTTTCTTCAACGGAGGTTGAAGGAAGCCCAAGACGTCAGTGGAGTACTTGGCTCTGTGGGAAACTGGGTCAGTTTCACTGCCAGCGCAAGTGTGAATGTGCTGAGGAGCAAGGGCCTCCGAATTTAGGTCTTGATAGATCTGCTTGGTGCCCAGTGGGTAGAGGCCATGCTGCAGGCTCCTAGACCACAAACGCCGCTATATGATAGATACTGTCTTGAAATGTAACGCTGTGTAAAACCGTCTTATCATGTAACGTGTTATGAAAGCAATGTTTTCAAAATGCCAAACCGTGGGGGTTTCACTCCAAAAAAAGTCATTGTAGTTGGATATTGATCGGGTGCCACACGAACGCCAAGTCTAGTTCTGAGGAGTGCCGTTCAGGCCACTTCTAGGTAGTGATACAACCCTTTGCTTGTTGAACAAGCTTGGGGGAAAGATAAGAGAGAACGGGTAGAATCCTCTTCTCGACCATGCCTCGCCAATCCAAACAACAGCTGCGTCAGACCAAGGTGCGTTGACGCGGGTCGGTCAGGCTGGGAACTGTGTCAGTATGTGCCGGCTTCGGGGCCTTGCGATGAGCCGTGGGGAGGCATCTGCCACGCTCACGGTTGGAGAAGCACTTACCGAATGATTTTTACGTCCTTGTCCAGTGACGCTCTTCCCTCGATTGCATTCGGCGTGATCATAATGTATTGTCGGGAAACCGACCGACGTGCAGCAGTAATCTGTGAGGGGAACCAAACTAGTTAGCCTGAGACAAGTATCATGGCTGGCCAGCGAAGACTCACCAGCATGTTTGTGCTGATTTTGCGGTTGACATTGTCCATGAAGACATCGAACTCATCCAAGCATCTCAGGGGCGAGCCCATCGCCTCCCAGATGGCCAGTAACATGCAAATGGATGAGAACGACTTCTCGCCTCCTGATAAAGTTTTCGTGCTTCTCCCGCTCGTACCCTTCTTCGTCTCGTCGGGTTCTACAAAGAGGGACAGTCTCCGTTGAGGATGGTCAATGGCAAGCTTGCCCCGGAATCCACGCTCGCTCAGGAGGTACTGGAAGCAGATACGAGCTCTAGCAGAGATGTGCCGCTGGAAGAGCCGCCACCTGTTAAGCCGATCCTCCAGGTTGAGTTTTCCTGCCGCCTGCTCATCTTGTTGACCCTGGTATAACTGCTTTGCGGATTCGTACGCGGATTCGGCCTTGGCCGCTCGATCCTTGATTTCCTCATCGGAGGCACCCAGCCTTTGCGCTCTCCTCTCGAGTTGCTGGTGAATAGATGCATATTTTGCCTCAATGCTCTTGTGAGTCTCGCCTTCCTCGATGTACGCTCGGTGTGGCGCCTTTTCCATCGCCTGCTGAGTAAAATTAGCAACGACTTCAGCCTGATCGTCTCGTTTGGCCTCTGCTCGTCGCTTGTCTTCCATCGCATTGTCACGATCTTCGAAGGCGCGATTCTTCTCCATGACCGCAAGCTTCCGCAAGTCCTCGGCCCTCTGGACGGCAACCTGAAGCTTATTACGATAGGCCTCAGCGTCTTTGTGTTTTCTTCTCTCCTCTGACCACGCCTCCTTGCATTGTTCCACTTGTTTGTTGAGCTCTTCTTGCCGCAGTCTCATTTCGCCATATTGAGTGCCCTGGTGATCTTTTTCTGCCTTGCTCTTCTCCAGTTCTTCCCTAAGACTCACGAGCCGGCCGTCTACACCGTCGTACTGGTCCAGCTCCGTGGTAATTGTATCAATCCTGGACTGAGCTTTCAGCCGTCGTACTTCCAGAAGCTCCTTTTGCTTAGTCTGAGCATCGATATGCGCTTGGCATTTTGCAGATGCTTGTTGAAGTTGTCGTTGCTCTGTCTCCAGCGACCGCAGTTCCCCACGCAAATGGCTTAGGGCCTCCTCCTGCAACTTGACCTGGGTCTCGTTGTCCGACTTCATTCGGGGCTGTCGGTTGAAAGGGTAGATCGGCGATGAGCTTGCCGAAGACTCTTTGGCTTGTATGCGCAGCCCGTGGCCCCGCTTGCCTTCACCGTCATGAAACGTAAGGCAAACTTGTACATTCGGTGGCGGCGAGGCCCCCATCATAACTTCATCAGCTTTACTCCGATTCTCTATGAGAATGATCTTGTCGATCGAGTGAGCTACGATGAGCTGGCTGCGAACCCAGTCGTTGTCGAACTTCAACACTCGTAGGACCGTATTAAACTCCGGGTCTGGCTCCCTCAGACTCAAGTTGGGTGGGAGCCTCTTGCCAATGATGATAGGAGGCTGCCTGTTCATATTGAATCGCTGCATCAACTTGGCCAACCGTTGCTGGTCTCTCTTGTTTGCAACAAGAAAGCTGTCCAAGGTTGCGCCGAACATGGTCTCTAAAATGGAGGACCAGTCGGGCCGCAGGAGCTGGATATGGGCTCCAAGAGGACCGACAGGCTTCTCCTCGAACCCGGCATCTCGTTCAATGGCTTGGAGAAGTTGGGGAATGTTTCTATCCCAGGCGGCATAGGTAGAGCCCCGGTTTCGCCGAAGATTCTCGAGCCGCAATTCGGCGGCCGCGACTTCCTCTTTTTTCTTGCTTACAGCTCCTTTGGCGGCAGCTTCGGACTTCTGGGCGCTTGAGACCTTAGCACGCAAATCGGGTAACGTGGACGTGTCGTATGTGTCAAGCTCCGCCAGGATATGAGCCTCCTCGGTCTTGGCTTCGTCCAACATTCTTTCCTGTTCCTGACGAGCACTGCCCGCGCCGGCGCCCAGTCGTTGCTCTTCAGCTCGGATCTTCTGTTCGAAGTCCGTGACTTGCTGTTTTGCGATCTTGTGTCGCTGCTGAACGTCCCTGAGAAGATGATGTATGTCGGTAACTGCGCTCTTCGCATCGTCGTAGGCCTTTTTGGCGTTGTTGACCTCGTCATCGACCGTCGTCACCTCTTGCTCGTTTAGGTGCAGAGCCTCTTTTGCAGCATTCAATTGCTCGTCGCACTGGGTCAAAGCTTGCGACTTTTGTTCAATGGTCGAGTCGGCACTCCGAATGACTTCGTCCAAAGCCGCAATTCCATCATTGCACTGTCGTAGGATGTTTTCCTGCTCCGTCACTTGGGACCAGTACAGCTGGTTGCGTAGACGACGATATTGCTTTCTCATCTCCTCGTTCTTCTCCGCCATGTCCCTAAGTCTACGCGCCTCTGAGTATTCCCTCTCGGCACGTCGGACATGCTCTTCGAGTGTTGGTAACTTGGCTTCGTGGCTCTCAAGAATCTCTGTGAGAAGCTTGTAGTCGTTATCAAGCTGCTCTAGTTGCACACCACGGACGAAGAACTTGTACTTCATCGAGGCCGATGACGAGTTGAGAAACTGGCGTGCATTATCTTGAGATAAAACGTTGAGAGGGTTGTCAACCTGGAGAGCCCAGTACTCGGAGATTTCGTCGACGTCAGCCTTCTTGGTTGAGATTGTCTTCCCCGTCACACTTTTGAGCTTGAAGCCGCTCGCACCAGCCCGGGAGAAGTGGCGTTCAACTCTGATAGTTTCGCCATAGATGTCCGGTTGATATGCGTCAACCCCCTGGTTCTTGATCCTCACAATGATAACGGAGTTGTCTCGGCCCTCCTTGATAAAGCTTTTTAGACTGCCGCCTCGATTTGTGGAGCTCGCTTTGCCGCCGAGGCACAGCGTCAGGGCAGTCAGAACTGCACTCTTTCCGCTGCCGTTCTCGCCGACTATGAAGTTGATAAGAGGACCGAGTTCGACGAAGAGACGCTCGTGGCACATGAAGTTTATGCACTCCACACTCTCGATGATTCCGTTCTCGGCAGCGTGGTTCTCGCCTATGCGCTGGGGGCGGTTCTTGATTTTCTGTGTTGCGCGTTGGTCGTCCTGGTCCTCGTACTGGAGATGTCTGAAGCCGTCGTCGCGGGCAATCTCGTACTGCGTTCGGGGAGGGGAATTACGGCGACCTCGTTCGTTGTCGTCCCCATCGGCGTCAACATCATCCTCGCTGTCGGAGCTAGGATCCTCGTCTCTAACCGATTTGGATAGCCGGGCTCGTTTTGCCTACGGCCAAAAGGTATTAGCATAGTGTCGTTCAACCCCCAGTCCCAACAACACCATCGTTTATACTCACGGTTGCGTCCTGGCTTAGATTAGACCTCGCCTGCCGAGTGTCCAAGACTTCCTCTTGAATGCCTGTCTCTAGGACGGCGTGTGGCCTTTTCGTGGGAGCCATGACGAAGACCCCAGCGTGCAGTTGCCTTTTTGCGGCACTAGAATGTTTAAATCGAAAGCTGGTGTCTTGCTGTAAGCTTCTTCTGACGACCTAGGTAGGTATTCTGAGGGTAGGCGGGCGGGTCGTGCGACGCGACAAGAGTGTACCTAGATAGGTTACGCGACCGCGTATAGTGTCCCACAGTGTAAGTTTGGTTGACCTACTCCGTACATAGGTACGCATCCCATCACTGGATTACCCCGGACGCTATTGGTACATAGAGTGGGGCCAGTACGGCCCCAATCCAGGCAGATTCCTACCGATACACCTCACCTGGTATGTAATAGTTGTCGGACGGTAAATCTGCTTGCGAGAAAAAAATAACGAAGTGATAACTCAACTTGCAAATAACCCCCTATCAATGCAGAACACGGAGATATCTATCTGCATCTATTTCGGCCGGTGAATACTTCCTTACCTACTTCGGTACCTAGGTACACTACCTAGCGTCGGGTGTTGCAGCCGGCGGGGCACAGGGGTGGGCGTACCTACCTTGTTATGGAATGCAAGGCGCTTGGCCACTACCCATTCATTACTTGCTGCCAAACCCTTCAATACCTACCTAGTTGGAAGGTTTGTTCTGCGGAGTGAAGTCTGCGAGTCGCAGAGCCATCCTGCTTAAATAAACCCTTGGTTGTTGCGGAAGCCAAAGGTGAGGCTCTCGAGCGGGTACCTACATACTAGCTCCACACTCAATTTCTTGCCCACCTATATAGTACTCATTCAACGGCGCTCATCACCAATCACACTTCGTTCAACACCAACGTTAGGCAGGCAGCGTCACGTCAGGATGGCAGAGTTCGAGCCAGTCGATTCGAGCCATGTTGGAGAGAGGCCGGCCGAGAATGTCGTTGAATATCACCTCTTCCTATTAGATTCCGAGGACCCGGGTGTCTCACGCAAGCAACTTTCGCGACTTGAGGATCTGCGTAGAGCAGCACTGCAGCTCATTGCCAGGCTAGCGAGTGACTACATTTGGCAGCGGGACCCTGTCAACCTTGAGGTCGTGGTCGAGCACGGTATGTTCTAAAGCCTGAAGAAGGCTCCCATCGTCGACTACCTAGACTAATGTTCTCAAAGGTCTCGCATATCTTCGGGGATCTACTGACTTTGGAGATGCCATTGAAGATGAGTGGCTGATTGTCTTCATCCTTAGAGAGCTCTCTAGATCCCGCCCTGACGCTTGGATTCGTATATTTGACAACGATGGCGAGTTTCTCCTCGTGGAGGCAGCGAACGTGCTCCCAAAATGGCTGAGCCCGGAGAACGACCAGTATCGGGTGTGGATCAACAACGGCCGCCTTCGCATTATCCCGTTTGAGCAATGCTCATCGCCCACCAAGCCAACGTCACTTACATTGGCAGGCGCTGTGAGTATCATCGGAAAGCGCCCAGAGTCCCTCGTCCATTCCGAATTCATCGAGGCAGAGGCTTTCTACCGGCTTGAGAAGTACCCGCATCAGATCGTCAAGTCCATGCACCACTCGCTTTTGAGAATTCCGCGGAGGCTGGCTTACGTCCTGCACCAAACTCCAAAGGCCGTAGCTCCGGCTGTCGAGTCATTTTATCTCCGTGACGCCTTGGACTTGGATGCTCTTCTTTCCAAACCAGACGCCCACTGCTTTCCGGCCAAGGATCTTGTAACAGTCAGCGTCAAGTTCACCAGGGTTCTATTTGCCCAGCTCCGCTCTCAGCGTTTGGAACCCATGGCCCAGTGGATAGAAATTCTTCAGCGAGCGCAGGGGAAAGACAGAGCTCACCTCGAGATGGGCATGAAGCTCACATGCGGTTTCCAGATAATGCTTAACAACATTGACAAGACCGCCAGTCGCGAAGCAAGACAAGCCGCTATAGCTGTTGAAGATCTCAAAGAAGATGGCGACTCCGTCCTTCCGGGAGATGACGAGATCAATGCTTGGAAGGATTCGCGTCGGGACGACGACGAATCATGGTTGGATATCAACTACGAGGAGTTCGAACGGGAGCTACAAGGGCGTCATAGTGGTCGACGCGATGGTCTTGACAGCGGCTTCGGCGACGCGGCGACTCAGGCAGACCTGCGAAAAATTGTCTCGCGTTTCGAGGCGTTCTTGAATAACGAAACCGCCGGTCTCGATGGAGCTGAGGTAGACGAGATGGACGATGACAACGACAGCGACGAAGAGAGTGACAGTGACGAAGAGGACGAAGATAAGGAGGTTAGCTTCGACGAGCTGGAGTTCTCTCGCATGATGAGAGAAATGATGGGCTTGGCTCCTGCCGAATTGAGCAATACCGCGCAAGCCGGCCCAACAATCGTAGGAGAGAGCACGACATATGAGCAGGTGAGCGGCAGAAACGACGTGCTTGGTGAGGTCGATGAGGTCCGAAACCTCGCGGCTCAATTCCAAGAAGAGCTCAAACAGCACGGTGCCCTGAAGATCGATGCACAACAGGACGACGTGTCGGCGATCAAAGGAAACGAAAAAAGTGCCGCGGACGTCGACGGCGATCATTCCGACAGCGATAGCGAGAAAGATGACGACAAAGCAGTAGACGTCGACTATAATCTGGCAAAGAACCTACTGGAGAGCTTCAAGGGGCAGGCAGGCTTGCCGGGACCAGCAGGTAATATTCTGGGTATGATGGGACTACAGCTTCCGCGGGACGATGACGGTAGCGAGATCATCAGGAGAAAGAGAAAATGAGAAAACCAAGTGCCAGCTCAGACGAGTACTTTGTCAAACGACCCGCCAACTTTATGTCATCGCACGCCATGCTGGGCTTTATACATATAATTGGTATGCATACCCTGGGGCGAGGCGGCTGGCTCATCCCTGGGTCACCCCCATTCCCCGTCAATTCTCCTCGCCGCTTTTCGGGCGTTTCGCCGCACCGAGCTCACCGACCGGCCTCCTTTCTCCGTGATCGCCCACGTCATCCAGCGCATCGAGTTGCACCAATATACTGCTCAGCCGCCTCCTCGCTTCAAGCTCTCGTCCACCACTGTCCTTTCGCGGCCGGAAGAACTCCCTCACTATGGTTGTGACGGTGTGGTAACAGTCATACAGCAGTGCGCGGATGTGGGCGCTTGCTTCGTCCTGGACCATCCCCGAGTAGAACACTGACGAGTTACTTTGATCCGATGTTCTACCAGTGAAGCCGCGCAGAAAATCGTTGCTGGAGCCGCGACAGAGACTGGTGGCAAACAGGGGGTCGCCGAAGATAAAATTACTCCAGTCTCTCATCCCGGCCATGATAATATCGCTGTGGCCGAAGACCACGAGCTCTTCGGTGTCGTTGATCTCTGGTACCTCATCTTTGTCGCTACTCAGATCGCCTCGAGGTGATGAGCCATCATTCTCGAGGCTTGTTCGCCTATTGCTGGCTGGTGAGGCGTTGGTCCTCCGACGCGATCTTCTCATCACAAGGGTGTTGATGTCCTTCCCGATATCAACTGCCACTAAGCGAGGTGATGTCACCTCATCCAACGTGTGCCCAAGCCGCTTGAAGTGACGGCGGATAGAGCCGTATCCCAGCATAACCTGCATGTCCTCACCGTCTCGCAGTACGGCTTCCAGCATGGAATGGAAGGCTGTCATCCACGACTGCACACCCTTCGACTCGATCATCCTGGTGTTGACGTCTCGTCTTGCTGGTCGAATGGGGTCCAGCGGTGGAATCGACGCGGCCGGTGGCAGGACGGCAAATGCAGGGCCGAACCGACCCGTGGGCGAAACGAGCTGGCACAACTTGTTGTAAAGTTGGCCTGCCTGGAAGTCTATCTCCTTGCGCTCGCTCGAAGTAAGCGGGGGATTGAGTTCGGGGACCGGGACGCCCAATGTCGGCCTTAACAGGTTGAATTCGCGGCCGGTTTCGTTCGACGCGGTCGTGTGAGCTATGAGTCTCGGGAGGAAAGGATGCAGACCATCGATGGCATCATCCACGAAGATGCCCAGCTGCCGTGTGCCACCGACAATGATGGCACCTTTGCCGGGTGCTTCGTCTGGCTCCGGCGTCCGTTCCTGGAGGAGAGGCTCGACGGCCTTGTTTTCGAGCCATTTTAAGACGGCCGCCTCTGAGACGACGGAGGCACGCTCCGATCGAAGGAGCTTGACCATCGGCGGTGGTGGAGCGACGAGGACAAGACTCGTCCCGTCAGAGACCTTGACCCCATAGGCGCGCTGACAGTGGACCGAAGGCACAGCCTGAATATGCTGGATCGTGGCCTGGGGCACGAGATGACTTATAACGGCCTGCATGGGCTCTGACGGGGGGGCCGTGCGTCGAGAAGTTGCCAATGCCGCAGAGTAGATAGATATCTGCCCTACGGAAGGTCTATGAATTGCGGACGGGAAACTGCAGGTTTGCGAAACGTCCTGGCGGGCGAGTCGTATGCAGGGCGAGGTCGAGCTGTGAGGTTGGTGATACCGACTGGGGCCCATGTGGGAGGGGGTGGGCACGGGCAGCTAGATATAACGAGGTCTCAGACCTTGCCTACGCGCAAAGAACCCAAGACGTCGCCAAGCTATGCCGGTCGATAGAGTGTAGTTAGTGGCAACGATGTGGACGAAGGAGAAGCCCGGCCGCGGAGTCAAATCCAACGTCGGCATGCCAGGGCCGCGTGTGGAGTCCGAGGTCTATGAGAGGGCTGCCAATGACCGTCATGTACAGGCGAGAAGGATGTTAAGTTGCGACGAGAGAGGTGTTCGTCGGAATCAAGAGAACCTAAAGCTGTAGTTCGGGTGGCACCTTTGTGGAAGACAGGTGGAAGGAATGCGAAACACACGCAGCAACGCATGGCGTATAAACAGTCAGCATGCCATGTCACTTCGGGCGTCGCGAAGCCGAACAACGTCGAAGGGAAGCAACGACGTGCTCGGGATGGATGCAGTTCTCGACTAACCCCTGCTCAGAATCAGAGCCGGGCATTTTCAACTAATTGCAAAGCAAGAAAATCCACTCTTTGCTAAGGGGCGGTCGCTGCAGAGAGACTGTTGCTGCAACAGCTACAGAGTACTTTTGGCGCAACGGGGTTGACCGGTGCGGGTGCGTGTGTGGCTCTACCTAGTCGAGAGGTCACTTTCCTACCTGCCTACCACGTATATGGTCCCACGAGCAGCGGAGCCGAGAGACACTGGCCGGGTGCTTGGGAGGGGAGGGGGGGGTGGACAAACGAGACGAGGCAGGCGAGCTGGCGAAAGACCGCGCACACCGGACTCCGGACAGAGCAGCCAGCCCTACACTAGGTGGCCCATCGGCTAATAGGAAGCCGCAGCAGACGAGCAATGAAGCAAACTGAATAGTTCAGATCGACGCCTTGCTTGTGACGGGCGAGGCGTCGCGCAAGGAGAGACACCAAGGCGCAGAGGCGTTCAATCAAGGAGCAGAGGCGCGTGGGCAAGCGAGAGATGTGACGCTAAGAGATATCCGATGCCAAGTGGGCTGAGCGAATAGGCAGGCACTATTGCGGCACTGTAGCTGCATTGATTCGAGGCCTTCAGCGGACGGCGTGAAGGCCTTTTTGCTTGGCCCAGTCGCTGCCAGTGAGTAACAGCAATTTCGCCATTTGGGGCCAACTCAAGCGAAAGTGCATAGGAAGGGGGTCGTCAAGAGGGGGTCAACGTGTGTGAGCATCAGCAAAATCACACGCACCAGCACGCTTTGCCGCACCAGTATCTAGCTAGGGAGCACGGAAGAACAGACGGCGTTGCGCTTCGGTACCATGCCAAGTAGCTGACCGATGCATCTGGAAGGAATGTAGAAGGTTCAGAGAGAGAAGGAACGGACGGATACACCCCGGCCAGCCAAAGTCTGGAGATCAACGAACTTCACAAGTCCCTTGGAGTTTGCGGAGGTGCCTGGCAAAGCAGGGGATCCCGAACAGATGCATCACTGTCGCCGCTTACCCCGGCTAGTCTGCCAAACTGCGCATCGAGAAGCGAGTCGGGAATTTGGTGATTGGACACCGACAAGCGAGCCGAGTGGGTCTTGGATTCCGCCCCAAGGCATCGGGGCGGCATCGACTGGTGCAGCCGGGGTGAGAGGCAACCTGGAAACACCTGCATAACAGTACCTACGCCTAGATAGGTAGGTAGGTAGGTACATTACACTACGTAGCTTGGTATGGGAGCTTCTTCATACATACGTTACCTGGATTTTCCTATTCGTTTGAACCTTCGTTAATAAACAAAAGCACTGAAATTGTAGCTGGAACCGAGTTCACACATGTGAGTTTTTCGCACACCGTTGACAGTATTAGGTAGTGAGCAAATCGTGCGGAAGCTTCTTACCCGACATCTCTGTGCCAGTACTGACAAAAAGGTGCCTCAGGTAGAGCAACTACGTCCCTATCACCTATTTAGTAGAGGTCAAGTACCTTCCCTTCGCTTACGGATACCATACCTTCCAATTCAGACTGACCCCTTGACTCTTGAGTGGCTTTCCTATTGCCGCGGGCAGCCCCAAGTCCTATACCTGCAGACTGCAGTCCGGGTGTGCCCCGCAGAAGCTGCTTGTAATCTTTGGAGCTCGTTGATTGTTCTGGAGAGCTCGTCAAATTTATCGCAATAGGGCTTAGTGTTGGGCCGCTGGCATGGGAGTCAAACCCCCACCCCGTCTCCACCCTGCTCACGGCGGCAGGAATGATGGTAGGAAAAACGCGCGGTCTGGAATCTTGCCGGGTCAGCGTACATTTGCGGTCAGTGGTCTCGAATCCTCTCAGGTCCACAAAGTCTCGCCTGCATCAACTATAGTATTCCATTTTCTCGGGAAACCCCCGTGCTTGAAGCGGTGACTCCAGCAGCCGTGAGTCGTAACTCGGTCCCTCGTATTTCGTCCCGCCCACTTAACCTGGACCCGGGTCTGACAAAAGTCGAGGCTGGCACGCCCTGCCGATGCTACAACAATGTAATGCATCCATGGATAGTTTCGTCCCAGAGTGGCTTGCTATAATCCCCGAACCCGCGCTGCTTCCGTAGGACATGGCCTCGCTCACATATCCATCAGGCTGAGCCAGCATGTTGCCCGGCCTTCTTCTCCAACGTAGCCGGCGATTTATACAACTCGTTGACGTTAAGCTTCTTCAGTCCATCCCAATCGTTACCCTCGATGACGCTCATGCAGCAGTAACTCTGCTCACTGCTGTCAGTCCACACCCACTTCAGCCCAATGACGACGTTCCTACCTGGAAAATATCGACCAGTATCACTCTGTCAGGACTGCCGAGGTTGACCTTGTGCCGCGCGCTGATGATGGATGCTATTTGCTTAATGAGGCTGTCTCGATCGACGGAGCTGTTGCTACGTATGGAGGGCCGGATGGCGTACTGCTGGATGTTAGTGTCGGTCGGGCTGGTTGCTTGTGCCTGTGCCGCCTTTGACTGACCGTATGAGCCGTTTTCTCTTCGGTCTTGGTTTCGCATTCCTTCACCTCCGCTTTCTCTCCGTGCGTGGCATCATCTTGCACCAGATCGAAATACGGCGCAAGGGCTTTCCTGGCAGCCCTTATCACGCCATTGTCCGATGCCTTATCCAGGATGCTCACGGGTGTTAGTCGGTTAATATACTTGGTCTTGCGCTCCTTCGGGTCCCCGCAGGCACTGGCATCCTGACAAATGCGACGGCAGAGCTCGACAGGGTCAACTGGAGGTCTTGTCTTCATGAAGAAGACACACTCGATGCCAGCGCGAATGGCCTTAAAGCTGCGTTTTGGCCCCTTTGCCTTCGCTGGCCTCATGTCGTCGAGTTCCTTTTCGATGGACGCCTCAATGTCCCCGGTCTCGTCTTCTGAGTCGACATCTTCACCAGGTGGTATGAGGCCGTAGAGTGTCTTGCCGTACTAGGGGGGGGACGCATGAGTGAAACTTGCGTTGCGAGACTGAGACGGCGAATAGAACAAACCTCATCGCACAAGAGACTGAATTCGCTGATGGCTTTACCATCCATGCCTCGGGCAAATGTGACCCAGATGCCCTGATCCCCGACATCAAGTAAGGCGTCCCTATCCTGGAGGTTCAAAACCTTGGCCTTCTGGTGAGGAGTCTGCCATGACCCTGCGCCACGACCGCCCTTTAGAACGCCGGTTAGCTGACGACTTCCACACTTGGTTGCTGGTGATATTGCACGTAGTTTGGCAGTTTAAAATTCACCTTGCTCCTCTTTGCAGGGTGGGCCTTGTCATTGGCGTTGACCTGCTTTCTTTTCGTCGAGTCTGCCATAATTTCGTCAGTGCCCAAGGGCTCGAGGAGAAATTTTACTGCCTCTAAAGCACCAAATTTGTTTATCGTTCTCAGCCACATTACATAATATTAGCACAACGATAACAGGAAAAGAGAACAATACAAATGTTACGATAAATAAGTATACACACTTTTATAACTTTGCAATAATATTATATAGCTTTTATATAGTTAATATATATATACTGATTTAGATTTTAAGCATATATTTATAATATTTTAAAAAGTATTAGTTAGTTAACTAGTTATAAAGGAGTTATTATGTTTAAATAATTTTAATAAATAGGTTAGTTAATGCTATTAATATAGTAACTAATGCTATTACTAATAAGTTTTGAATTTAATTCTATTTTTATTATTAAAAAACTAACAGTTATGAACTCTTGACTATAATAAATACTAATTAAGTATAATATAATTACTATAAAATAATACTAAGTTATTAAAGTAGTTAGTTAAAAGTATAGAACACTTATATATTACTAACAGTACCTAAAGTATATAATCTGAAGTACTCATCTGACAATCAACATTTCTATATTTTCGCGATATCATTAACTACTCTCTATGTCTATCACAAACGCTCTCTATCACAAACGCCTATTCACTCAACTTTTGCGTTGTTCTTCGCGCTGGCCTCGGCGGTCATGATCAGTGCTCTAGGGGCGTCTTCTTTGGGAACGTAGAGCTCAACGAATTGCAACGCAGTAGGGCTGTTGAACTCCGCGTTGGTCAGGAGATTCTCCAATTCGTCTTTTGTCTTGATGACAAACTTCTTCGCAGTTTGGTCGGAACCGCCGAAGACCGTCACAACCTCCTTGTACTGCCACTGCACGATGTCATTGTACTCGGCTTCCATGCCGTGGATGAAGCGTTCAATGGTAAAGCCATCGTTACAAATCACGAAACTAGGAGAGCCATGTCAGCGTCGGAGACAACATCAGAGTTACCGTGAGGATTCGCCGGGAAACTTACATGGTTGGCTTTAGACCGTGACGCAACATGGTTGTTACTTCCTGAGCCGTCAACTGGAAAGATCCGTCGCCAACGAAAAGGATTGTCCTCCGATCTTCTCCGGCGTCCTTGACAGCGAGGGCAGCACCTTGAGCCGCGCCCACCGACCAGCCGATGCTCCCCCATAGTACCTGGCTCAACGCCGTAACTCCGGCGGGAAATTTGGTGTCCCAAATACCGAAGTTGGCAGTGCCCGTCTCGGTGACGACAACGTCGTTCTCGCGGAGGTACTTGCCTACTCTTGGCCACAAAAACGCTTGAGAGATGGTCTGGGATGGCTCCTCCTCGCTGGTCGGTAGCTCATTGGAGACCTCTGGAGCGGGTGTTATGCTCAGTTTTTGCACGTCGAGGCGATCAATGACCTTGCGTAAGACGCCTCGCATGGTGACGCCGGGATATTCCGAGTATCGAACGGTGGTGTGCGTGCTGTGGAAGTCGATGGTGTTGAGCTGTGACGTCCGGTAAGAGAATCCGGCCGTGTTGAAGTCGCTCTGGGAAGCAGTCAGCATGGCGCAACAAGTGTGGCGGTCGGGGAACTCGCCTTGAGGGCACCGATGGACAGAATGAGGTCCGAAGACTCGACTCGTTCCTTGACATCAGGATCAGAAGCACTCCCGGCGTAGACGCCGCCATAGTTGGGATGGGACTCATTGACAGCGCCCTTGCCCATCGGAGTGACAAAAACGGGGATCTTAGCCTTCTCCAAAAGGTCATGGACCTCAGGCAATACGCGATGACGGATGGCGCACGCGTCCACCAGTACAATAGGCTTCTTCGCCTCGTGGACAGACTTGAGAACAACCTCGACGACATAATCTTCCTTGACCGGGTCGTTGGCAGGTTCCGCCAGGTCAATGGGGGTCATCAATCGTTCTCCTTCCACCTTCTTCTGTACCATGTCGGTGGGTAACATGATATATACTGGGCGGCTACGAACCCAGCATTCCCTAAGGGCGTGGTCGATTTGATTGGCAATTTCAGCCGGGTTGTTGAGACGAGCAACGTCGCATGAGATCTGCGAACTCATGTTGGCGAAGACGTTGAAGTCTCCATTACCCAAGGTGTGATGCAGAAGCATTCCGTTACGTTGAGAGATGGTCGAAGGGCAGCCGACAATGTGGACGACGGGGATGTGCTCAGAAAAGGCGCCAGCAAGAGCATTGATGGCCGAGAGCTCGCCGACACCAAACGTGGTGATGATGGCTGACATACCCTTGACCCGGGCATAACCATCAGCAGCATATCCTTGAAAGGGATGTTATGTTAGTGTGACATAGCGGCATGCGGTTTGGTGATGGTGTTGCTTCTCACCAGCGTTGAGCTCGTTGACACTGCCGACCCAGTTCAGGCCGCAATGAGGAAGGTAATCAAGGGCAACGAGATTGTAGTCTCCGGGAAGGCCATGTACTGAGCGGACCCCAACCTCATGGAGTCTCCGGAAGAGATACTCGGCAACGTCAATGGGTTCCTTTAACCCCTGTGTTCGAATGTCGGTCATGGTTGGGTCACCGGAAGAGTGGTTGTTGAGATTGTAACGTGAACGATTTAGGTGATTTGGCGCCAAAAGTTGCTGGGTGTTCAATTATGCGTAAAGATTTGACGCTTGTTCTCTGGGGGGATGGAGGCATCGGCAAAAAATTGACCACCAAGCGCGGCGGGAAGATTTATATCGACATTGCTCTGGACACTTGCGCAGCGGAGCGGTAATCGGCCAGTTCAACTCGTGTGATTTGCCACCACGGTAAAGTCAGGCCACCGGCGGCCTGGTCACGGAACGAGAGACATCATCGGCGATGTGCGGCGGCTATTCGTGTCCGGGCATATCTCGAGCTAAAGCAGCCGACGGAAGGTAGGTCGGGCGGGCTCAAAAAGTGACAGAAATGTGAAGTCGACGTGAGCAGAAGTGGGGTGCGCCGCAGGTGTTGCTGGCAAAGTGGCATGCGCAAGCTGAGTGATGAATCGACTCAACGAGGTTCTCCTTTCAGGCCCGGCGGCATGGATCCGCGGAATCAGCGGCCAAGCAACAGCAGGCCATGCGCTGTGCGGCCCTGGAACCTGTGGGACGTAGATCAAAGTGATGCAACGCAACACGCCATGCAAAGATGCTGTCACCACTGCGCCGGAAGCCTCCGTCTGGTGTGGTAGGGTCTCTCAAGCGCCCTGTCATCATGCACCACTGTTGTTCCTCTTTCTCAGAACCTGTAGGACGTGCGCCCGCTTACACCTTGCTGCTTCCCGGGTCTTGACCGCTTCGTCATGTGAGGCAGAGTTCAACATCTACGGAGGTATTGCGGCGTCAGAAAACAGTGAAGCCCCGCCCAGTAGGTATGATCTGATTCTGGGTCCCACATCTCGGCCTTGCTACGGCTGCAATATCAGCCCGGTTTTGCACATCGGCACAACTCCTCATCTACTCAGATTCTGTTCTAAAAAGGAAAGAAGCAAAAGTTTATATAGATGATTAAGGAAACAACAGAGATAACATAGGTAGAGCAAGTATAAGTACTAGATTTATCTGTTTTGTGCATTCGGAAAGGTTCAGGTTTCTCAAGTAGAAGTTTAGTAGTCTTAGTAGCACTAAGCTGTAGCTTAGTGAGTGAAGGTCCGGGTCCCCAGTGTCGGATGCTCGACGGGCCTCTAGGTGGAGTCTTTACGACCTGCACAGAGGTTGCGCATCTGTTCCGACGCCGAGCAAACGCCGCTTTATCTACTGACGAAGTCTAGGTTCGTTGCTTCGATTTCTAGAGCAACCCCAGCATGGCCGGAATCAGGGATTAGCTCGTTGCTGAGTCGGGCATGCCGTCGCTGCGCAGTGAGTATGAGTGGTGATCTACTACAATACATCGGGTATTTGTACAGGCAAGGGACCAGGCCGTCAGTCGCAACGGCCGTCTTTCCAGCCGCTACGCCACCGCTCTTCCCATTTGCTGCAGTCAAACTCCTCCTTGCCAAGTTTGCGGTTCACCTCGTTGTGCGCCTTACACAGCCAGTTGCCAAAGTCGTTTCGACCTTCCACTCGGATCTGTTCCCTTTCCATGTAGGATTGAAAGTCTTCGGCGCAGACCCAACAAGGATATAGCTTCGAGAACAGCCTCATGAAGCCTCGTAAGTCCTCCTTTTGAACAGGCGAGGGCTTCTCGGGGTATGTCGCCGCTATCGAGTGCAGAAGAGCCCACGTACCGCGTCCAAGAGCTTCCACGTCAGGGGGGCAGTCATCGGCGGGTGCTGGCGGCTTTGGCGTCCTCTTCAGAGCAGCGTTTGTATGGGTTGCCCAGCTGGAGAAGGCACTCTTGGAAGAGCAGGATCGGCATCTGATCAATCTCCCGTTAGCTAAACAGACCAAGTCAGACATGGCGCGAGAGATGAACGTCAAACCACAGATACTCACGGCTTCCCGTCTTTGCCCAAGACCACTCCCTTGGGGAGCGGCTTAGGCGGCTCTTCGCTTGCCTTTGCTGAAGGGGCGCTACCAGCGCCGGTAACCTGCTCTTTGTCGGCCATGTTTGTTCGAGTCGCTGTGATGAGACGAGCAACGAAGCGGAATTTGGCGGCCCGAAAAGAGAGACCCGTGGGGTAGGTAGGTAAAGTGGGAGAAGCTTGATTGGGTTGATAATGGCCGTGCAATCTCGAAGTCCCTGGCCTTCTGGGGAGATTTGTAAGCCAGAAGCCGGTCTCGAGGTTCGGTCTACTTGGGTAGCTTGGCACCTCTGAGGTAGGTAATATTATGGAATTCCGGATAGGTAGGCGAAAATGAAAATAGCAATTTTGCATGGGAAAGGCCAGTACCGCGGTGTGACTCGTATTATGGAGGGTCATGGCTCAAGTTCCTTCCTGAGGCGATAGTAGGATATGCCTTGGGGGGCAGGCGAGAAACTCCCTGCCTACCTAGGTATCGGTATACTACGACCTACGAAAACCAAGGCACCCTGCCTTCGAAGCACCTGGCCGCAGAGGAACGACTGTAACGGACCTCCTCATCGAGTTGGATAGAAAACATCATGTCGCGGAACTGGTGTCATGGCAGTTGGGTGCCTGCATATTGGCGACTGCGCCGCTCAATCGATCCATCGGCAAGATGGGATGATGTGGTGCACACACTGAGCCGCGTCTAAGTCCCCGTCTATGTACATACATGCTAGAGTGGTTTTTCGGGCCGGTCACTATTGTTTCGGGCCGTGCACAAAAGAAGATTCCCGAAAATCAGTTACTTGTATTTGTGACATAGAAACTACAAAGAATTATACGTTTAAAGTCTGAAATAAACATTGAATACTGCAATAACTATCTTATTATTACTTATTTTCATTTCATAAGCAGTAATATACAGTACTTTGTGTGGTTTACGTAACTTCAACTTGAGCGGGGCAGTCATACTGTGCAGTTCGGATTGAGTAAGTACCGCTCACTGTCCGTTGAGGTTGTTGCTAGACGGTCTGAGTACTTAGGGACGAGTGTTTCTTCCAACAACCCAAACTTGCCGCTGGTCTATATGTTTTCTGGAACCCGCTTCGCTATCCCCACCATGGCAATACCTTCTTCATCTACCACGCTTAGGGTACCGGTCTTGCTGCTTAAGACCAAGTCGACTCCTGGGGATTCGTACGACGATCTCTTTTCCTGTCATCAAAATGAGCACGCATTCGAGCCCACTTTCGTCCCGGTATTGCACCACAACTTCCATGAGCCAGGAATGACGAAGCTGAGTGAGGTATTGCACCGGCGCGTCATCCATGACGCGCCAGATGCTTCTTATGGCGGCCTCATATTCACATCGCAGCGTGCCGTGGAGGCCTTCGCGAAGTTGGTCCATGACAACCCGGGTTAGTTTATCTGTTCTCTAGAGTGCTCTTGCCTGTGATGAAGGCTTGGCTGCGACCGAAAGCGAAGAGCCTGGGCAAGTCTGGCCGATAGCAAAAATGCACGCTAATCGTCTCGTCAGATGCTGGAATGGGTTGGCCCCATCTCCAGGATGTACCGGTTTACAGTGTTGGACCGGCTACCACGCGGGCACTTAGGGCCATCGGTCAAGAACCCCCGCTCCAGGTATTTGGGGAGCACACTGGTAATGGGGACGCATTGGCGAAGTTTATCCTTGATCACTATGGTCAGTGGTACCAAACCAGACAGGTCAAACCTCCCCTATTGTTTCTCGTCGGCGAGCAGCGAAGAGACATCGTGCCGAAGACGCTCATGGACCCCAGCCTTGCCATTGGCAGGCTGATTCAGGTTGATGAGCTTGTCGTTTATGGCACTGGGACTATGAAGTCATTCCCTCGAGACTTTGCCAATGTTCTCCAAGCCACGGAGACCAGCCTGGTCCGATGGGTGGTTGTCTTTTCCCCGACAGGCTGCGACGATATGTTGCGTGGCCTAGGGATGCTGAACGATACGACAGGCAAGGTGACAAAGGGAGGACTGGAAGAGCGGAAGACGTTCATTGCTACCATTGGACCAACAACAAGGGATTATCTGAGGAGGACATTCGACGTGGAGCCCGATGTGTGCGCCGAAGAGCCGACTCCCGAAGGTGTGAAGCAAGGCATCATGCAGTTCATGGCAAACAATATAGTCTCTCAAGACTTAGTTATCTAGCCGAAGCTGACGCGCACGTCGTGCCTCCCTACACCAAGTTACCTTTGCCTTCCAGAAAGGCGCATGTACTCATACCACAGGGCTGGTAACATCCACTATTAGGCTCTGGGGCGACCTGACTCACATAGTTCAAGCGGAAGAAAATGGCAAGAAGTAAATTGTCCGAGAGGCCCGAATGCGAGGAGGAATGTGAACTCTCTGATTGGGTACACAACCTACCCATTTGATGAGTTAATGATCACGCGGTAGAATCGCGAAACTTTCGCGTTAGGACCACGTCGCAAACGCGTCGCGTCATCATGTTGGAGATTAGCGCGACCTCCGCAACCGCGTAAATCAGTACCTAAACAGACTGCTGCTACCTGCCTGACCTGACCGAATTCCTTCTGACCACATGCAGGCTACATGCCCCCTGCCTCCCCTCCAAAAAGAAAAAAAAGGGGGGAAACGTAAGTCGAAACTAAGTACTAGGTAGGTAACGATGGCTCACTCCAGGCGGACTTCCATTCTAGTTCGAACGGCAAAACTTCAAAATTTTGGAAACAGTGCGTTGTGCACGGTCCCATCGCAGTTTTACGATGGGGAAGAAAATCAAGACAGAATTCAGCGCGGCATTTTCACTGCTTCCAAACAGCGCGTCCTTGCGATGTTGTGTGTTGTTCCTGGGGCAAGGCTGGCTGCTCCGCCCGACCGAGTCCAAACTCCGAGAACGTTTCCATATCGAGTGTCGTGCCCTTGGATCTTGGATTTACAACCGGTGGTTTCTTGCATGGCTCAGGCGGGGACTTTGGTGAGGGCATGCTGAGATCCTAGCATTATGCTAAGGGTTCGTCAAACGTTAGCCGTCTTCTCGCCGAGTTGACAGGAGTTCTGGTGGATGGCAGTGCGACTGGTGTCTTCCACGGCTTCTGGGCAGGGCTTGGTGTGATGTTGACAAATTCGGCGAAGTCGAAACCCTGCCCAGGCGTGTTCGGGAATAAATTACCCCCACCAGGCGTTGTCATGTGAGACGAAGGAAGGGCCATATCGCGGCCGACCTTGGATGGCGGCGTTGACGGAGGAGGCTCCATCCTCGTTTTGACCGCTGGTGATGGCGAAGCGGCAAGATACAGCAATAAGTCGGCACACTCCTCTCCAGTCTTGGCCTGGCCCGCGCCCGCATGCCTGTCTCTGTTGCGCCGGTTCGGAATCTGGCGGTTACGCATCGGAGGCGTGGTGGGTGGTGACGAGCGCAAGTTGGACCTGAAAGATTGTGCGGGCACGAGATCGTCCTCGTCGTCCGAGTTTGCAGCAAAATTGGGCGACACGAGATCATCCGCCAGCCTCCGGGCTCCCTGGAAGAAAGAAACATCGGGACCTGTTGACGTAGTAAAGTGCTGCTGCCTCCTGGGCTTGATAGGAGATGACTGCGCCAGCTGACGATCTGCTTTCCATGAAGTATGGACATGACCGACCTTTTGCGGGGTGGGAGAAGACCTGAAACGCTTGCTGGGACTGGACGAGACATAGTCGAACGAGGCCAAGTATGTACGTTTGCGGTGGCCGGAACTTCCGTTGCTCGACCCGATGGCATCCGAAAAGAGAGGTGCTTTTAGCGGAGAGCTCATGAGCGTCCTTGATGGATATGGCAGGTCGGAGGCACTAGACGAGGAGTCGGATAGCACATCGCCCTCACACAACCGCTTTCTCCGCAACTCCTCCTCGTATTTGGGTTCGATGGTGTCGAGGGTAAGATCTTCCCAGCCATGCTTGGTCTTGAATTGGGCAAGCGCGAGACGATTTTGTAGCCTTCTAGCTATCTGTGAAGCAAATCGATTGTTAGATATGCTGCCTGGAGGTGGTGAGAGTCTCCAACTTGCCTTGCTTACTTCTGCCCTTTTCAACACCTTGTCTGCAACCTGCTCGGGCTGTTGCTTCCACGGAGAAGACATTACTTGGAGGCCAAGCATCCACGGCAACCGCGGGCAGTCTCAATGGGATTGTATGTACCGTAAGAATCGGTCGCAATGAAGCCTGAAAGACTACGCAGTGAATCGTACGTGCGGCAAAGTTGCGGGTTTATTGACTAGAACCCAAGTTCGATCGTTGGCAGCTGTAGCAACGGCGTAGAGATGAGGGGCTTGCGTGCTCAGGAATGTCGATGATGGAGTGCGTCGCTGGGGTAGGAGGGAAGCACGTTGAGGTCCTTGCAGGCGTGCGTCGACAGGGGTTCAATGGGATAGAGCAAGCGTTTCTTACCAACTCAAAGATGTACCATATATTACTTGCTGTTGTCAACGGCAGTGGTGGTACTTGGTGATGCTGGTTGTGGTTCTGATGGTGTGTGAGATGGGAAGGAGAAGGTTCTTCTCGCATGGACTCCCAGCTGGCGCCTACCATTCCCGTGGAAACCAGTCGGCGCCTGGAACTGGGTACCTAGAGAGGTTGGCGGTGCCGACAGTGGTTGAGTGCTGCCCGAACACCACTCGCGGAACGCACGTCCGCACCCTTGCTAGGCGGGTTCGCAGGGGGGAGAACTAATACCGGACTACCTACCTACCTGGTAATAATACGCCAGCACTTCAGTACCCTGTCCGGCCCGTCCACATAGCAACCTAGGCCACACCTAGTGAGGAAAACTGCCTACAGGTACTATAGTATACATAGGAAAATATCTTATCTATGATAAGAAATATAAAAGGTCTGTTGTACTTTATTCTAGACTAAGAAGAGTTTTCTAATAATTTAATTTTAAGTCTTGATAAGTTTTTAATAATAGTTAGTTATAAGTAGTTACTATAATTTAATTTAATTATTTAATACTATAATTACTACTAGTTAGTTATATTACTAGCATTTTGAATAAAATGTATTATATTCTATAAAAACTACTAAACTTTACTTTATACTGCTAAATTTAAAAATTTAAAAATTAGCATTCTTTATTTATAAGTAAAGATTGAACTAAGGAACTTCTCTAAATATGAGGTATACATGTCTACTTAACTACTTATCTATTCTTACCCTTTGTAGATTAATCTTACTTCACCCTGTATCTGTAGTGTAGCAGATCTCGATCGGAACTCAGAACGTACCTACATTGTGCCTGGCGCT
Source organism: Colletotrichum sojae (assembly GCA_014235955.1). Classification (NCBI taxonomy): domain Eukaryota; kingdom Fungi; phylum Ascomycota; class Sordariomycetes; order Glomerellales; family Glomerellaceae; genus Colletotrichum; species Colletotrichum sojae. The sequence continues at coordinate 37,774 of WIGN01000034.1, forward strand.
TGTTAAACGTGGTCATGGGTGGTGGTCTTTCTTGGATTTGGACTTCATCAAGGATTGATAGGTGTTCATTTCGCAATTCCTTGATCTCGCCGTGCAATATGGAGGGTGCGACGCACCTGTCATCGCGCTCTTCTGGCCCCAATTTGGGGCCACCTCCATGAACTCTTTGCTTATCTCGGGTCGTTCTCGCCAGCGGATCCAGCGTGGCATCGTGTTATTATTGTAAGAGTAAGAGGAGGTGGTGGTGGTACAGATTGCACTCTCTGTACAAGCATCGAGCCGAACGCATCATCTTGTTTGCAGCCCTGACCAGCGAGGGTCAACCGTCACTCACCTCAATGGCTCTCATCGTTGGCAGCGTTATTTACCTAGGTAGGCTGCTTGGTGCCATCTGCTTGGTGCCATGGCATGTACCTCCTATCTTCACATCTAGTTTTTCCGTGCTTACGTTGATTTGACGGCACGGCTGCGACACCAGAACGGACGTACGGTACCCACTTAGGTAGGCATTTACCACGCGCTCCACGTCGTCTTCGAGGCGGGCGGTCCGCCGGACCACCGTCCACGGCCATGGAAGTTGCTGTAGCCTGTGAGCTGCTGGAGAAGGTGCAGCAGATGTGGGTGCGGGTGCGGATGCAGCTGCAGCGCGCTGCACAGCAGACGTGGACTTACCCTGTCACCTACTCCGTTCGTTCCCCTTTCCCTCACCCTCTCTTTGGCTATCGTCCACCCGTTTGTTTCCCACCTTTCTTGGCCTACAAGTATCCTGCCGTTTCGCGACCTCAATCCGTCTTCCGTCGAAACAAAGCGACGTCATCGACCAAATCGGTGCCGCCAATCTGCCGACCGAGCCCTCCTTTTCTGCCGGTGACGGGATCCTCACCTATCCTATCATGCTGTCCTGACTCCTGTCCTGTCCTGTCCTGTCCATCCTCCCTCACTTTACCTTGTCTGCCTCACATACGTACGTATTTACCTACCTCTACCTACTCTCGGTAATCCGTTCCTTGTGCAAGGAAAGAGAAGAGGTGGACTTGGAACAAGTTCATTCCCACAAGTCTGCAGGGTGTCAAGACCCAGACTTGCTGGACCCAGAGTCCGTGGGCCGCCAGGAGTCAATGTTTACACAGCCGCCTATACCTGTCACCTCGATGCCTGGTTTCGATCGGCGTGAGGTCGAGCCGATTCATTTCATTTTATTTGCCGGCTCTGGTTGATTCCCTTTCTCATCTTGGGTCTCGCTTCATTTGCTCCCGTCGGTGTCCTTTCTTCACCCTAAACGTTGCTTTCTCGCAAGCCCTGCGCCATACCTAATACTTGGTAGTCAGTCTCTGGTCCTGCCTGCCCTGCAGCCGATGGTCTTGATTCACTGGCCCTCGTTGCGTTGATTTCTCCCAGCAACACCTCACCCTTCACGCGACGGACACTGCAGACGTCCATGTCTTTCGCTAAGCAGTGACCCGATCGTTCTATCCCTCTAGTCACGTTTCGCGCCCTCTTCCCCGCCTCTCGCTCTCATTCTGTAGATGCCCACGTTCGGCTGAAGCAGGAATCGACAGGAGACGACTTCCTCCTCCGCACGCTACAGCAACCGGACTTTCGCCCAGCTCCGTTCGCTCGCTAAACCGCCCCTTGTTGATACACGTCGGACCTGTCCCGTCGAGTTCCTTCGCGATAGATCCGTCTCTTGACCTTGGCAGCTGGCAGTTCAACTATGGCACCGTCCATTCTCAACTTCAGAGCACTGCGTCGCCGGTCGAAAGCAAGCTTCAAGACCGACCGCTCCAACACCGACGTCTCTAGCGATGCAAGCCCAGGGACCACCCCGACACTCACGAGCGGCGCCTCAACACCACCATCGCTCGTCCACGCATCTGACCCTGCTCTCGATCTTCAGGTGAAAGATACAAGTCAGCCAACTCCTCGCCCTCCGTTGCAGCCTGTCAACAACTCTCATCGACACAGCGTATCCGGCATGGCAGGCCTAGGCTCGCCTGTCAACGGGAAGTCCACTTTACCAGTTTCCCAATACGCGCCGCGCATTGCCAACGTTGCCGAGAATGCCTGGGTAAGTGAGCTGAAATCCTTGCATGGTACGTGCTCAAGACGTGGTGTTCTTCCTCGTTCGCGGCAATGCCAATCCTTCATTAGACCAGACGGTGCATCGCTCGGCCAGCCTGTCGCGCACGGATGGCCGCAGCCGCTCCGAACAATTGACTGCAGCTCACGGGCACCCGGCTGACCATTATCAAGGTGTACCAAAAGGTCCTTCTCGTGCATGGCACAATTGGCGACCCCTCTCAACAGTCTCTCGACGGGACCTTGTCCGTGACCCGGCTTGATGATAGTTTCCCATCTACGTACTGGCCTGTGTCTGAATCACACTTCAAGGCGCTTGTCTACCTCCAACCGGGCCCGAACAAAATTCGATTCGACTTCTCTAGCCCGAAACTGCCCAATAGCACTTCTTCGAATCCCATTCACGCATCATACTTGACGGTGCACATGCTCCCGGCGACCAACTCGCCGCCGCTGCAGCTTGCTATACTCATAGCCAAGGACTCTCCCGAAATCTTCGACGCAGTTCCGGCTCGAATCGAAAGAGAGGGCAATGGATTGGACACCGCAGTCCGTAAATTCCGCATGGCCGCATATCTATGGCAAGCCTTCACAGCCGAGCAAATGTGGCGCAATAAATTTGGTCGCCGCGTCTTCAGGTTCGAGGAGGAATGGGTAACCGGCACGTCCAACCAGCGAGACCGTGAGAGCGGAACACTACGCTCCGAGGCCAGGATACACATCATCAGATCGGATAAGACAGCTGCTGAAATAAGGGATCTTGCCCTGGCGCAGCAGAACGAGAAAGCCACAAAAAAGGGAGATTTGTTCGGCATTGCTGCTGAAGCTGTCAAGCAACACTTTGGACCCCTTGCTGGTCAGAAGCAGTACGTCTCTGTGTTGATACTAGACACACAGTGGGACAAGAACGTCAAGGTGGTGAGAGGACATGCGGCGCTTGGGGGCAATGCGGGGGATCTACAACTCGCCATCTTTGGTTCCCATTGCTTGCAGAGCTACCCCGCCTGTTTCGAGGAGGTTGTTCCCGCATTCACGGACTGCACTCCGACCGACCTCGACTTCGTTGCCAACGACTGTAACGAGGCCGGCAGCTCGTGGGAAGCTGCCAATATCGGCATAGGCGCCCATCTGCACGAGACTGGTCATTTATTCGGATGCCCCCATCAGGAGAATGGTATTATGATGCGCGACTACCTGACACTGAACAGGAGCTTCCTCACCCGCGAAGCCTTCTGCACGAGGACGAAGTCCAAAGGGGGCCTAGTCTTTCAACAGGACGAATGTGGTTGGCATCGATTGGACTGCCTGCGCTTTCGTAGCCATCCATGCTTCAGATTACCCAACGATCCTCCGTTGAACACCGATGACAGCGTGCATGCGTTTCCTGTTGAGGGCGGCAACGTGGTTGTCATGGCCGCAACTGGCATTGCATTCGTCGAACTGTTTGCAGAAAACGATGACGTGTGCCACACATGGATTGAATACCCAATGGAAAACGGACCGGTCCAACGCCAGTTGACTCTCAAAGACCAGGGTCTGCGTGAGCGGCTCCCAGAAACCAAGCGAAAAGGACGGCTAAGGCTATCGATCAAGTCTCACGGAGGTGGTAACTTGGACATCGAGGACTTTAGAAGGCTGTGCTCCAAAGAATCGTCGTTTAAGCTGACACCTGGTCCTCTTGGCAAGACGGCTTACCGAGGCAAGGCCCTTGGACTCTCTGCGATGGAAGGTAGTGCGGGACAGCAGCTTGTCTTTGAGAGTGCAGTCAAGCAGAATAGGGTGCTGTCCCGAGTTATCTTCTATCACGGATCTGCTGTCGACGGGATGGAGTTTGTATACGACGATGACTCGACACAGCTGTTCGGCAAGAGAGGGGGCAAGGAAGGCGGTGATGCCTTTGACTTCGGTAAGCAGTATTTCCACTGCATCGGTTGAGGCTATTTGCTGATGAGTTGAGTTAGACATCCGCCGCGGTGAATACATTTCGGGCTTCTTCGTCCGGTCCGGATTTTGGATCGATGCCATCCAGGTCCTTACCAGCCTTGGCAGGAGGTCGCCCATTTATGGAAATCCACATGGAGGATCTGCGTATGTGTTCCAATACCCTTTGGACAGGAAGTCGTTATACTGATCTTGCACCAGACACACATTGATCCCCCCAAGAGGATACACCATATGCGGTGTAGCTGGCTCGTGTGGCCCTTGGGTTGACGGGTTTTCGATCCTCATTGTAAAATGAAAATGCGGCTCACGCGTCAGGGCACTTAGCAGAGGCTCAAGCTTAATAATAATACCATGAGTACTGGGGAGGTTTACAGGGGTCACTAGCAGCATCTGCTCTCGGAGGTGAGCGAAATGACTTGCCGCTGCTCGGTTGAGGAACAACACTTGCATTCGCACGCCTGCATATTACACTTCTTCTGGGACAACGTGCGATTCGAAACAACATACGCCTAAAGCTGTATTATCGATTATTGCAAAAGGGCGTCAACAATCCCCGACACTGCGGGACATGGTCTAGTAAACGAGGCATCTCGGACAATGTGTAGAGTTGCGACGAATAAGGTGCCAGCTCCGCAGTAAGAAAGCGAGGGGAAAATGAGCAGGCAGAGGCAACATTGCCAATTGGCTTTGCAGTGCACTCTTCAGATCTTGCTGCTTTTGCCTAATCGTGCAAATACGAACACCACGGCAAATATAATAAACAGCCCTGAGAGTCACATCCGAAAATCCAGAATACAGCGTTCCAAGCCACGTCCCTAGCGCGCCTGGCCTGCCCACCTACCTACTGGAACTTGGCGAGCACATGTTTCTTAAGTCACTACCAAGCGTCGCTTGTCGTCAGCGCCGTCACCCGAGGTCGGGTCACGTGCAAAAGGTTGAGCACGCCCGCTTAATCAGGACCCCGCTAGTCGCATTCGGGTCTGGAACGGCAGGGCTATGACGGCATGTGCCTTCCCTGGTCACCGATCCTTGTTGGTTTTCTTGAGGTGGAAGAGTGTGACCTACGGACACCGCATCCCGACGTGCACCCACCCGAATCGCCGTGGAGCTCAACGACATCACGCACATAAATAAAAGTGCTCCCCCCTCGCGCCGACCGCCCTCCGTGTACCACCGCGTCTGAGCTACATCTATAGTCCTATCAAGCCAGAGTGTCCCCCAGTTGCTATTTCGACACCGACCTCGCGAAGAACACCATCCATACCACGCGTAGAATTCCAAAATGTCGAAGCGGACGAGTAGCGCGGTCACGAACGGGAGTGTAGCCAGGAAGGCTGACAGCTTCAACACGCCCGGTATGTCTCTGCTCCAAATGTAGCCAGCAGTGCGGTGTGTCATGTCTTCACTTGCTAACCAGACCGCTTTCTCCGCAGCACATGACAAACAGAAGCTTCTTCTGTCTGCCGACACCGGCCATTTCTCCCTGATCCGTGCTCTTCATCTTGCCGACGTCATTACGTTGTGCAATGGTGCGTTGGCCCCTATAATATGATATCAGCGGCATTTCCAGCCTGGGAGGCCGTGTTCAAGCCTCTTGATGCTCACGAACCATGTCTAATACGTGCGCAAGAACAATACTAACTCTTGGAGCGTACAGGGGCTTGTGGAGTCATGTCCATCTTCACTTCTCTTCGCTACTGTCTCGGCGATCCTGCGTCCGTAGGCACGCTTTACCTCGCTCTCTTCTTTTTGCCATTCGGCCTGTTCTTCGACTTCATGGATGGAAAGGTTGCACGCTGGAGGAAGAAGAGTAGCATGATGGGTCAAGAGCTTGATTCATTGGCTGATTTGGTATGCTCACCGGCCAGAGTCTTGACATAATACCCTCTGGATCGCGCGGCTAACATTGCATGGGAAGATCTCATTCGGAGTGGCCCCGGCGTCTGTAGCCTTCGCTCTCGGCCTGCGCACTGCTGTCGACCACGCTTGCCTCACCTTCTTCGTTCTCTGCGGCCTTACTCGTCTCGCTCGGTTCAACGTTACCGTCTCCGTCCTTCCCAAGGATGCAACTGGCAAGAGCAAATACTTTGAAGGAACGCCCATTCCAACCAGCCTCGGGCTTGACGCCGTGATGGCCTATTTCATTTCGCAAGGATGGATTCTTCAAGATCTTCCTCTTGGAACGTGGCTTGCCGGCTCTGCTTTGGAATTCCACCCTATCGCCCTTGTTTTCGTTCTCCATGGCTGCATGATGACGAGCAAGAGTATACATATTCCCAAGCCTTGAGCTATTCACAGAAAACGATGGAGCGCATCTGGCGCGGGACTCAACGTCATTGAGGATCGCTCGGGCGCTTCCGAGCATGCTCACAATCCTGCCGCGCCACGGCTCAAGTGGGTGCAAGTGGCGCATTACGAGCGGAACAGATGCTAGAATCAGGCAGAAGGGGGACAATCTCAGTATTTCTTAGGCCGTAGGATGGCCATGGGGGCAGACAGATTGGGACGAGCCGGGTAGCCAGATGCCTAGCATGAGTAACTTCGGTCTTGGCGGATACGTATACGTAACATGCATGATACCCCTATCGTAAGTCTTTGGCCTATGTTTCTATGTGCATCAGCCGACTCTTGAAACCCTTTGTCTGAACATGCAACTACAAATCACGAGTCTGTCTCAGTTACGCATGTACGTCTTCAGAACTGGCGTATGGGTCTGTCCACTGGTATTCTCGCATTCACGCCTCCTGGTTGGGGCCCTTGGCAGCAGCGGGGAATGGGTTGTAGGTGCCACGCTCCTCGCGCAGCTTCTTGAGCTTCTCAATTGCCTCGTCCAGCGGCACCGGCTTGCCGCGGTCCTGGCTGGAGGTATCGTCACGGTACCGGACGTTGACCTGGCGACCCTTCATCTCCTCATCACCGACCACGAAGATGAAGTTATATTGGCTGAAGCTTTCGGTTAGAGCCATTCTTTAAAGTCAAGAGGGGGGAGGGGTAGACCACACATACCTCAACTGAGCGCTGCGAATCTTTTTAGGCAATGTGTTGCCAGACAAATCAACGTCACTGTTATGGTTTGTTAATGCGCCAAACTTCCAAACGGTTTCATACGGTCAGAGCAACATACCACCACATGCCCTGCTTCTTGAAAATCGACTGAACCTCCTCGGCGTACTCGATGAAACCTTTGCCTACAGGAATGACCATAATCTGCCGGGGGCTGAGCCAGAAAGGCCACTTGCCAGCAAAGTGTTCGATGAGGATGCCTGTTTTGCGCGTCAGCAACGGCCCATCTATCGTCTAGCTATAAACTCACCCGTGAATCTCTCAATAGATCCAGCCATGGCACGATGAATGATGACGGGACGCTGGCAGCCGGTGGTCAAGGGCTTAATCACACGCTTCTTCTTATCCTCATCGCCTGTGGCGGTGGCTGAGTCGATCACCGCCTGGGGGTCCTTGGCCTTGAACTCCGGTGCCTTGGGAGCGGTCGCGAGGTCCTCATCCTTGTTCTTGCTGTGTGGCACATCTGCCGAGACGTACTCCAACCCAAAGTCTGCTGCGTTTTAGCAAAGCTGGCCTGACAATTAGCGTCGCATGAGAACTTTGTGACTTACTCTGCGGAAGCTGAAAGTCGAGTTGAATGGTGGCGCATTGCCACTCCTAGCGTAATCGTCAGTCTGCTGCCTCACGATCCGTGATGGATGGGTCGTACTCGGTTCAGCACGTCCATGATTTTGATATCAATCTTGGGACCGTAGAAAGCACCATCACCCTCGTTCAAAGTCCATGGAACACCTTGTGGAAGTTAGCCTAGTCGCTTTGAATCGGTAACAGCGAAAGCTTACCGCCCTCCGTGGTGGCAAACTCGTCCAAGGCCTGCTTGAGCATATCCTCTGCCCTGTTCCAGGTCTCAAGTTCTCCCATGTACTTTTCGGGACGAGTGGAGAGTCTGAGCTTGAAAGTGAAGCCCAGCAGGCCGTACATCTCGCTCAAGAAATCGAACAATCCACTGATTTCCTGCTTGATCTGGTCCTCTCTGCAGAAGATGTGCGCATCGTCCTGCTGAAATCTGCGCACTCGAGTGAGACCAGACAAGGCACCGCTAGCCTCGTTACGGTGGAGAACTGTGGTGATGTCACTTAGTTATGCCAGTATTACGTCGAAACCGTAGGACACTCACCTCCAAAATCCGCAACACGCCAAGGCAGCTGGTGGTAAGCCTTAGGGGTGTGGGCGAACATGAGGCAGTGGCCTGGGCAGTTCATCGGCTTCAGACCAAACTTCTCCTTGTCGACCTCCAGTACAAACATGTCATCCTTGTAGTGATCCCAGTGGCCGCTGATTTTCCAGAGATCGGCGTTGTACATGTTGGGGGAAATGACTTCGTGGTAGTCCCGCTTGAAGTACTGCTCTTTGATGTAGGCCAGAAGGGTGTTGTAAATACGCGCACCGTGAGGCAGCCACATGGCACTGCCGGGGGAGAGCTCGTGGAAAAAGAAAAGCTGCTGATCCTGACCAAGTTTGCGGTGATCACGAGCAGCAGCCTCTTCCAGCCACTTCTTGTGCGCAGCCAGCTCCTTCTTGCTCGGGAAGCTGACGCCATAGACTCGCTGAAGAGAATCGTTCTGCGGACCTTAGATTAGCAGGGGTGCACAGAGTTCGTCCGAAGTCCGGAAGCAATTGAAAAGACCACAAGGGCGGCGGAGTTGTGGGGAGTGTGCGTACCTCTTGCGAGCCGAGGAAGTAGGATGCGCTGTTCTTCATAATCTATTTTGATCTTAGTCGTACGCATTGAGGCACCAGAAAAGGCCAGAAACTCACACTGAAGGCCTCAATTCGGTCGGCTAAAGAATTGTCAGTCTAAACATCACTTCTTGGGTAGAACTTCGACATACTGCTGGGGACGTGAGGCCCACGGCAAAGATCGATCAGGGGGCCGTTGCGGTACACAGTGGTCTTAGTGCCATCAGGTATCTTGTCGTTGATGATGTGCTGCTTGTACTTGTTGCTTGGAGCTGTCAGGGACGGTATTTGCGCTGCGTAAATCAAGGGGCTTACTAGCTGAACATCTGTGACAGGTCAGCGAGAATCCGAGAGTGTTATTGTGTCCAACATACCTCAAGAAGCTGCTCTTTCGTCATCTCAAGGCTAGAGCCGTATTAGCACCCCCTCGGGACCCTAACGCCGTTGCGACGTAGACATATCGGGACGCACCGCTCGAACTTCTGCTTCTCCTTGACGATGGACCCAACAATGGACTCAAGGGGCTTCCAGTCGCTAGCCTGAACAGCTGCGCCGCCAGGAAGCGCCATCTACCATTACGTCAGACACTAGCAAGCAGAAAACAGGTCATGTAGCGTTGGTTGGGTACCTCGTAGTAGAATCCATTGTCGACGGGGGGTCCGATGCAAAGGGAGCAGCCGAATCTCCTCTCGCACGCCTCACCAAGAATATGCCTATGACTATGTTAGACTCAGCAGATACGACGAGTAAGGATAACATACGCCGAGCTGTGCCAGAAGACCTGCTTGCCCTGCTCATCTGCTCTCCCGTCAGCCACCAGTACCAACGTCTTCGCCTAATGGACGGTGATGTAGCCACACGCACCTTCGAAAGACAACAGCTCCAGCTTGCAGCTCTTCTCCAGCGGTCTGTCCAGATCCCACAGCTGATCCTTGTCGCCATCGAGTCTTGCGACGACCGTTCGCTTGTAAAGGCTGTTAGAAATGCTCTTGGCGATCTCGCCGGGAGTCGTCTCGTAGCTCGTGCCCTCACGGATGGAGCCGTCGGGCATGGTGATAGTGATGGGCTCGCGAGGTCGTTTGGCGAGCTCTTCGTCGAAGTCCTTCTTCAACTTGTCGAAGAGCTCCAGGCGCTTCTGCAAGAAGTCGGGGGGAGGTTTGAGCTCGAGGGGCCCCGCCGACGCATCGCCCGCATCTTTGGCCTTCTTCTCCTTCTTGGCGGCCTTGTCCTTGTTGGCGCCACGGAGGGCAACCTTCTTGACGCCCTCGGCGACAGAATCGACGGCCTTCTTCGCTGAATCCATCCTTTCGTCCGATTGTAGGGATGTTATGGTGAAAGGGCGAGAGTTGGCGAGGAGAGTAGGATGAGCCTTTCGACGATTGTAACAATTTTGCCGGCGAAGTCACCCCGCCAAAGCTACGGTGAGTCAAGCAAGGGTTCGGGTGATTCTCAGCGCTCCTTGCCCCTCCTGTGTCCCTTGACGGGTTTTTGGCGGGGTTCCTCGGCTGGATGTAAATTCCGCTCCGGATGGCTGGGCCAATGAAAAAGCTAAATTGGTATGCACCATACAGGCATAACTGGGTCCCTGGAAATTTTCTGTCTGAATACCGATGGCTTCGTTTTCCCAATAGCAGCACAGCTACGAGCAGCTTCTCAAGTCACACCAAAACCAGCATCAACATGTCATTTCGAGGAGCTCCGCGCGGTCGCGGCTCAGGTGGCTTTGGCGGCCGCGGAGGCGGAAGTAGGCATCTTTTCCTCCCAACATACCAGCCTAGTTTTCGCGTCTCCTACCAAGTGAAACTACTCTGCTTCGACAGCTAACATTGATCGTGATGCAGGCCGAGGTGGATTCCAGCAAAGAGACATGGGTCCGCCCGCGACGATTCTCGGTATGTAATACACGCGCACCAGGCTACCCGACGAGCACCGACCTAACGGCGAAATTGTGTAGAGATGGGCCAGTTCATGCACGCCTGCGAAGGCGAGATGCTCTGCAAGAGCATTAACCCCAAGGTCCCTCACTTCAACGCCCAGATCTTCCTTGAGAACAAGGTACGACGGACGCAACACAGAGCTCCCTATTTGACCCCGATCCAAGCTTTCTAACCGTGTGTTGTACAGACTGCCGTCGGCAAAGTAGACGAGGTTCTCGGCCCCATTAACGAGGTCTACTTCACCATCAAGCCCTCGGAGGGTATCCAGGCCACTTCCTTCAAGGCGGGTGACAAGTTCTTCATCGGTTCCGAGAAGCTCCTCCCCCTGGAGAAGTTTTTGCCCAAGCCCAAGCCCCCCCCGGGTGCGCCCAAGGTAAAGCGAGCAGGCCGCGGTGGCGCTGGCGGTAGGGGAGGTCGCGGCGGTCGCGGAGGCGGTGGTTTCGGCGGCAGAGGACGCGGAGGCCCGGCAAGAGGTGGACGCGGTGGCAGTGGTTTCGGCGGCCGTGGAGGCGGTGGTTTCGGCGGTAGGGGTGGAACGCCGAGAGGAGGTGGATTTGGTGGTCGCGGCCGCGGCGGCTTCAGCAGAGGACGGTAGGCTACGCTGGAGCCACTAGTTCTCGAGTGGGGAGGTTTTCTTCTGTTGGACTATGACTCTGGCGTTCTGGTTTGCTTTGCTCTGACATCAGTCCTGGCGATAGGGGCTCGAGGCTGCGTGTACATCATCCACTATGGTCACCCAAAAATGAAATGGAGGCATTGATCGCGAGGTCCGGCAACGTTTAGTCCTCTTGGGGTTCTTAGGCTTTGTCTATGAAGGTCTTAGGGCCGCATGGTGATGTTGCTGTGCGGACGTGTTGGTCGTTGGTTCGGGTTAAATCTGCCTCGCGGAGGTGAATTTTGGTGCGTGTGTGCTCTGCGTTCCAATACACGACTCGGGCCGTAGGGGGGGGATTGCCTGGGGATGATATTCGCATTGCAGACAGGGGGTCCGAGAAGCGGGTGCCTATTTCCAATTTTATCCCGAGGCCAACACTACGACAGGCGCTTGCCGTGGGTAGGAATGTAGACGAAGGGAATGTGGTGGCGCGGTCGATTGTCGTGGGGCCCGATTGGCGCTACCCTGTCATCCTTCTGCTTGCTTCAGCCTCCATTGTTAACCAGGGTATTGTTCCAACGTCAGACGGCCATAACGCGCGCCTCGGGTTCAACCCTCACGAAGCCCATGTAGCTGCTTCTTCTCTGGAGCCGTGCGTTCTACCACAGAGTCCTTCTCGCCGTGGGATGCATGCTCGATGATGCCAGGCCTCGGCGAATCGGGCCGTATATTCTGGATGCAACGACGACGGTTTCTCGAACCTTTCCTTCATACGTGGTGTCGAGGATACTAACTAACATCGTCCGGCTGCTCAGCCCCCGGGCGTGACCGCGCCTGTCTCTATGACCCCTGGAGGAACCGATACCTTGGATAACTGCCCTGCCTCTCGTTCCCCCGATACGCCACCAATACCATAGCCTATCTACGCTCTGTGGCTCAGGCTTTACCTAGAGCGGGAACAAACCATTCATTCAGCTCATTCATGGTATGGCATCCACCCAGTGGGAAAGTGAACCAGGGCACAGCAAGACCTGGAGAGTGTCTTGGTATTGCGTCGCATCCTCCAGACAACGACGCAAGCCCGCTTCTTGGAGTTTTTAGTAGGTAGTTATTCCCCCTCCTGGGACGTGAACATAGAATCCGCCCATCTAAGCGGGCCCATTTACCGAGGCCTTTCCACCAGATGAGACTCAGCGAGTTCCTCGAACACCTCACCACCTCCTGTTCAGTTTCCCTAGAGCTATTATACCATTTCGCTTGCTTTCTCCTGCCATCTCATTTCATACTTCCGTTTCTACACATCCAGATACCCAACACAGTACCTCGAACACAATAGTCTTCCTCATGAGCGCGCACCTTAAACAGCTGTGATGAATATGGCAGGTTCAGCTACGTCGTCAGAATCCATTCACACGCCAACAACAGCATGGGAATCACGCACTACCACCGAGGCGATGCAGAGGGTGGCCGATGTCATGATAGCTGTGACAGAGTCCTTCAGACAGCAGTTCCGAGATCAACAAGACGCCAATGATCGTTCCAGTGGGGATCGGCGGGCATCGCGTCCAAACCTCGTCTCTCCAGTGCCGGACGAAGATGTCAACTCTTTCCAGTCACAACCTTCCCTACCGAGTGCTGCCACCTCGATATTCGGTGTCGATCGTCCCGGGTCCGTGTCTCCTTTGTCTCCCGTGTCGTTGGCCTCGAATCACAACCCGGCACCCAGTTCTTTCTCGCCGCCCGACATTCTAGCCCCCCTACCCATCGGCAACTTCTCGACATCAAATCGGCCAAGTCAACAAGCGAGTCTGGACGCATCTACACGGTTCCCTAGACCTACTACAATGTCACCAAACTTCGCGATTGGCGTTGGGTTGCAAAGAGGGCTGGCACCGGAGGCGCTTGCGCACCCTTCAGAGTACCCCGGTCTGTTCGAAGCCGCCCGGAAGATCGTCATCACCCAAAGGGAGAGACATGGATTCGATATCGACCTCGGTGCCAGCCGCGACGAAATCGATCAGTCAGAGGACCATGCCCTTTGGGCACGCCGGAGTCATCTGTATCAGAAAGAACCTGTATCGGAGAAGGCAACTGCCGCGGGCATGTCGATTGCCCAAGAAGTCTCGCTTCTGGCCGTCGTCAGCCTATATCAGATACTCACGTTTGCTGGGGCTTCTCAAGTCATCGCACCGGCCCTTGACATTGCCGCCTCATTTGACAACTTGTCAACAGGCCAGCACTCCTGGTTTTTGACGGCTTACGCCATGGCCATTGGTGTTTTTGCAATGCCTTCAGCTCGTCTGGGAGACATCCTCGGCCACAAACCTGTCGTCATCTTCGGGTGTTTGTGGCTTGCCGTTTCGTGCCTACTGTCCGGGCTCGCTACAAAAGTGCAGGACGGTGGGCTGGATGGGGCTGTTTACTTCTGTATCTGCCGCGCTCTGCAGGGCGTTGGGTCGGCTCTCTGCGTGCCCAATGGCTTCTCCATCCTAGAAGCTTCGTTCGATACAGGCCAGAAGAAAGACATGGCGCTCTCACTCTACAGTGCCATGGGCCCGTTCGGATTTGTCGTCGGCGCAATCATGTCCTCCCTGTTCGCCGTCAACGATGCTTGGGAGTGGTCCTACTTCGTCCTCGCCGCGGTCTGCACCTCGGCCGCAGGGTTGAGCCTCCTTGTACTACCGCCGCAGGGCCCACGTGCAATCCGTACCGACAGTAGTGTCTGGACAGAGCTCGATGGTTTAGGCATAATACTTGGGAGTGCCGGCCTGATCCTGCTCGGCTTCGTATGGAATCAAGCGCCCGCGGTAGGATGGCGCACGCCATACGTATATTTTCTCCTCATAATTGGAGCCATGTTCTTTGCGGCCTTCCTTTACAACGAGACGATCGCCAAGAACCCTCTCGTTCCCTTGCGAGCGATGGACACCGCTAACAACCTCATTCTCGGTTCTACGGCAGCTGGTTGGGGGTGCTTCATCATTTGGGCCTTTTATAGCTTTCAGCTTGTAGAGGTACTCCGTGATCGAGACCCGCTCCTAGCAAGTGTGGGTTTCGTGCCGCTTGCTGTCGAGGCTTTCGCCGTCGGCTTGCTGCTCGCATATCTGACGACCGGTATCGAGGTGTACTGGGTGTTCATCGTGTCATTGCTAGGCTTCCTTCTGGGCTCAGTACTGATGGCGACAGCCTCTGAAAACCAAACTTACTGGGCAAATACGTTTGTGAGCAACCTCCTTGTACCCCTTGGGATGGTCATGATAAACCCGCTCTCGACAGTGCTGTTGTCCAATGGCCTTGAGGGGGAACACCAGAGCGTCGCAGGAAGTCTTGTTTTGTCGATTACATTCTATTTCGCCTCCATAGCGTTGGGAATGGCGAGGTGTATCGAGGTCCAGGTCAATCAAGGTGGGCAGGCCATCCTATCTGGGTATCGCGGAGCACAGTATTTTGGGTCGGGGCTAGCTGGCCTTGGTGTGCTACTGGCCTCTGCGCTTTTGGCCCAGTATTCCATCACGGAGAACACGTGATCAGCTCGTAGAAGATGCAGCGACATTCGTCGCCGAGGACTGTTGCTTTGTGCTCGCAATTCGAAAAACTAAATACCATTTGCTCCAGACCGCACTGATAAAGAATGAACACTCATGACAAATACTCAAGTCAACGATGACAATTCCAAGTCATTTCTGCAGCGCCGTGCTTTCTCTTGCCTTCTCTCGGTCAATTGTTGCCCACACAAAGATAAAAAAAGAGAAACACGGAAAATATGGTGTGGCCAAGACGGGTAGGGCCAGGTTGGCTGCAGATAGCGCGCCTTACGCCCCTGCGAACCAAAACTCCAACACTTGCAATGCTCACTACTCCCATTCGGTCTTTGTAGCTAGCGTCTCGACTCAACGGCGGATGTTACACCCTTTGGATACTCCCCCGGAATATGCAAGTTGGATATCGTTGGGACACTGTCATTTCTGACGGTGCCAGCCGTGGGTCGAATGGCCGGATGAAGCTGGTGATCGCGGGACGAATTTTGCTTTCTGGTGTCGGTGCCATTGCCCTGGCCATATGCGCTGCCGGAGCTCCCCAACCCAGCCATGGGATTCAAAGTAGGATGGTTGAAGTTGCCTGCCACTGGACCGCGACCGCCCGAGTCTTGATGTGATGTGTCGTTAGACAATGGGTTCAATGCAGTTTTCCCATCGCCATTCATCCAGTAACCGTACTGACTATTGCCACCGGGGGTCCCAAGACTGCCGCGAGAGTCTATAGACGACGCTGGCCGAAAACCCTCGTCGGACCGATCGGGAGCAGCACGTTGACTTTGTGCTCTTTGCATGCCAGTCACCTGCACGCCGATCGGATTGGATTGCCTATTGAATGACCGAGAGCGGCGCATCGGTTCGCCTGTGTAGGGATTCACACCGTCCTCCCTGGCCTGCTGACTGACCATAGCAGCGTTCGACGGTGTCTCTTCCATTGGCGTTCTTGATGTACCACCGTATCCGTTTGGATGGTTATTTTCCCGGTGAAAGGTGCCCAGCAAACTATCTGGCAAGGCTGAAGATTGAATGGCCGCGTCCCTGTCGGAATTGTCGAACCCGGAGCTCACACTAGACGGCGAAAGAGGTGCCTGTAAGCCTCGCTGTGCGTTGACCTGGATATCAGATGGGAACCGCCCACCTGCTTCGGGGCGGCGGAGGTCTTGCCTCGAGCTCGTGCTGGCTGCAACCGCTGTATCTGCCGAGTATGGTTCGTCGTCATCTTCGTCCAGCACGCCATCGCTGCTCGTTGATCGGTGCGAAGACTGGCTTAGGCTCCGCACATGACCTCGCACAAATTCGCTTCTTTCTTGTGGTGTCCGCTCTGTGAGTACTTTGATATCTTCGTACCAGGCCATCATCGTATCATGACTCTCAGCCCGGAAGACCCAGGTGTGGCCGCGATGCATCGACCCCGTCTGACGGCCCTTCAGGATAAACTTATTTGACGAACCTCCCTCGCTGGAATGCGAACCTAATTTCTGCTCTGGAAGATATAGTGACATGACAGGGGCCTGGCCCTTATCCGCCGATTTGAATTCATGGAGGTGAGTCGGAGAAAGTACATACCTACCACCCGGGTCGTCAGCTACAACAAAACAGCATATATGCGGAGGGGTTTCACTTACCAGCCAGCGGTGTAGCTTTTTAGGTATTTGCTCTTTCGCTCAAGAAGACCAGCGCGTATTTCCTGGCAGGCAACGTGGTCTCGCCCGGGGAAGTGGATGTGCTCGGCAGAGCGGATTGGAATGTCAGGATTGACAAACTGATCATTCTTATGAACGTAAAAAGTCCACTCGTGGTCCTTGGGCAAAGCAACAGGGCCGATGCGAAGCTCCTCGATCGTACCATAGGCGGCGTCGGACTCCCGCTTGAGGATACCAGCGTATGCATTGTACGCTTTCTGGATTTCGCCCACTACAATGGCCTCTAGCTCGCGACCCGAACTCTCCAGATTGAGGTATGCTTGATGAAGATAGTTTTCCTCGTCGATCTGACGCTCAACTTGTCTGTCAACGACCAGACGCAGAAGATAGGGGTCCTGCTTGCCGGTCGTCAGAGATGGGTCCAGATCACTTTGTCCAAGTGTATCCTGCAGCGCTTTGACAGCTCTACGGGTGGCGTCCATCTCCTTGTCAACCGAGTTCTTGAAGTCACCCGATAGGTTCTTGATCTCCTTGATCTTCTGATGGAGGTCGCTCCTCAGCCCGGTAAGTGCAAGAATGACATCTTCTTCAATCTCCTTGGCTTTGTTGGACTCCAAGATTGCATTCTTGTGATATGCTCGGAGAATCTGCAAAGCATCGTCGATGCCTCCAGAGTCAAGGAAACCAGGCGGGGACGAAATGTTGTTGGCTACGTTTGCTAACTTCAAGAGGGATTTGGACCTGTGCTCATAGTGTGTCTGAATTTCGCGAAAGTAGGCTATCAGGTCTTTGAGGACTTTGCGCCAAGCTGCAGCACTGGTCAGAAGCCTCCATGGGCATCGAGATTGCGGGCTCGGCGTGGGCAGCTGCGGGAGACTTACACTGGAACCTGTTGGCCAAGGTCTCGGTTGGATTGCCGGAAGTTGGAACAGGACAATAGAATGCGCTGTGGGCCTCGTCGGGGTCTGACGAGGACTGTAAAGCCAAGCTGCGAACGCTTCCGGCCTTCATACTCCTCCGGCTTCCGCTGCGCTTTAGACTGCCATTCCTGCGCAACGAGCTCTTCTTTTTGAGGGTGTTGTGTCGCGAGGGAAGGCTCAGATGATCCTCTCCCGCATTGGAGGCGAAAGAGCTCGACCGTGGCATCTTAGAGGACGGCCCGTCGATGATACTGCTCCCTCTCTGGCTCGCATCCCATTCCTCGGTAAATTTTCCACGGGCGGTAACTGACGGAACCGCTAGGTTGTTGTTGTTGTTGTTGTTGTTGTGGCTGTCGTCGTAGTAGGCGGGCTCGCTGTCCTGAGAGAAGCGAAGTGGTTGGTGGCCACCGTATGAGTGTGAATTGGCGAGAGTGTTCAGAGTTGTTTCTTGGTCGTCAGTCTCATACGGTACAGGGACGGGTGCACTGGGAGGCGCATAAGAGGGGGTCGCGGCGGTCGACTGCTGAGGGAAATAGGACGAGTTATGGTTTGAACTCATTGTCGTGGCTGGGTAGCCTCCTTGGTCTTGTACTTCCGTATCTCCATAGGAATCGGCATCGGCGAGATGCAGCGGGTGTTGGGGTTTCGTGGCGGGAGTGGACGCGAGCGGGGATCGGGCGGTCATGGCAGCAGCACGTAGCACTCTGGTCAACACTGCAGAATTAATTTGAGGACACACCCACCCAAGACACGCCGCGCCTAGTGAGCAGGCGTCGGTTTGGCTTGCCTGAAGGTGCTAAAACGACGCGGCGTGTTGTCTGGACAGGTTAGCGCAGGCAGGAAAGGCGGCGGAAAGATTGTCTAACGCCGGGCTAGTAAATCGCGTCGCTGAGAGTTTGACGCAATTGCAGCCGGAAGGGCTCAGTGGGCTTAGACCAATGTCGTCATCAAGACGCTTGAGTGGCTGCGGAGGCTCCTGAATCGGCGCACTGGAATGCTGATGTGTCTTGTGGTGTAGAAGACACAGAGGTTGCTTATCTAGGTAGGTCGGTTGTCTGGGCTAAGTCAGAATTTGAGGTAAGGTACAAAAAAATCGAGGACGAGAACATGGAAGGACCCGAAGCTCGGATGACAAGTCGAAATCGGTCACGACGCGATATCAACAGACGGTCTTGAGCCTCGAACTGAGCGGCATGGATCGTGCAGAAAGGACGAGGGCGACGGTAAGGACGAGAGAGAACGCGAGGCAGGGATGCGTCATCTGATTAAATTATTTGTACCTGGATGAACTACTTGTACGTGTACAAGGCGTTCAGAAGATCAGGGTTGGACACTTGCTTACATAGTTACCTGCCAGCCGGCAATGGTACGGTACATGCGTAGGTACCGTCCAGTGTCCGTGGCTGTAATAATCCTACATCCATAAGTCTGAGCACTGGCCGATACAGACGTGCAAACTTGAACAAGACACCTACGTATGTACTACTTGCCACCTCCCTCCCCATGGAAGAGATGATGATCGTTGGTTCTGCGAGATTTGGATGAAAATTCGTTGCCTTGGTGGACGACGCAGCGGCATCCACGCCATGCCACCACGCATGTCGCGGCTTACACTTCCGCATCCTTCGAACGATGATCCGGGGATGACCAGGATGGAACTCAGCTCGTCATCCCATCCAGCTCCAGCTACGCCGCGCCGGGACTACGATTCGGGTTTTGTTTTTGCCGTGCAGAGACATAGTATGGAAACAGGGAAGAGAGAATACCGGGCGAGGAAAGACCGGACGAAACGACATGACACGACCCAGCACGGTCAGCACCGTCAGCACCCACGACGAGGCGTCTAGGTGCTTATTACATAAGCACCCTATGCTGAGTACATTTCCTCCTTCGCCTTACTACCTGCTGCTGCAGTAATTAGACTTTGGAGAGCCTGTCAAATGGCACTCTATGGTAGCTGAATGAATCTTGGCAATTGCCATGCGAAGGCATGAACAGTTGGAATGGCTTCACTTCGCCTTGTCTCATTCGCGCTTCCCCGCACTCACTCAGCAACCGTAGACACACACTGCCCGTACATACTGCGCTGCGCCCCTTTCCTGTGCCGCCGCACCCCCAAGACCCCTCATTACACTATAGGACTGGTCGCCAACAAGAAGCCAAGAAGCTTGCTCATTGCACATCATCCCACCAATGACGTAATGCATGCAGCTCTCCCCGAAGCCTCCTCGGCGGCATGACCACGACCGCAACGGCGGATGCGGATGTGACTTGACGGGGCACTCCTGCTAGTGATGGCTGGCCGTGAAACCATCTCTTAGCCATCATCTAACCTACTACCTATCGTCAGCTCCTAACATTGCGCACATACATGGATTTTCTCTCTTCGAACAAGATTATCCTCCATAGTTGTGGAGGGCCGTGTCACATGCTTCGAGTCAGTCGGCCGCAGCTCACCATTGTCGCTGTCGTCCGTCACTGTCGTCCGTTGCTAATGTTTGTTACCGTTCCTGTATTCGTGCATCCAGCAGGGAATCTTCTCCTGGCCAAAGGTGCAGCTGTCTCGGCGAAGTTGGCGTTGATGACCGCCTCAGCCTCGAAAATCATCAAATACAGACCGCTGCACGGCCCGTTCCCACGTGCTCGAGTCTGTGCCTTCCGGGTTCTATAACCCCCAACGGTGTTCATCTCATGTCCTTCGAGAAGTCCAACCTCAACCCGCGCAGCTTCCGCTATTTAGTCACATGAGGAGTAACGCGGAACTATTTGTCACCAAAGGTGGGAAGTTCATCTATAGCCACAGTACAGCAAGCTTAATGGCGCATCCAGTCCTCACACCATACTATACTAGACTTCGTTGCCCTTGCGCAAACCCAACACCCTGCTATGCTATGACTTTAAAGAAATGCTGTGCGCCTTCAAATGCTTTCGCGGTTGCGATGCTTTCAGCGGCCCTCCCAGTGCCATGGCCACCAAATCAACCCAACGCCGAACCCCGTCGTGGTCTCATTCTGCGCGGTCGCCAGGACCAAAATGGCTCTCAAATCTCCTAGCACGTTATGATTCCGACGTAGCAGTCCCATCCGCAACTGGCTCTGCGGGTTTGAGTTTCGTTCTCCGGCGTGGTGGAGGTGCTTTCGGCGGGATCTTCTTGTGCCCATTCAGATGCAACGTAGCGCTCGGTGCAACAGGTATGCCGTGTCGATGCTTCGGAACTTCGGGGAGCGGCTTTTTTGGCCGCGCCGCACCCATTGCCGCCTTCGGCTCTTCCCCTTTAGCCTCTGCTTCAGCCTCGGCTTTGCGGCTCGGGGTGATCACGCCTGGTTTCTCCATAACAGCTGCCACGTCGACGACACTAACGCTGCTGGCCGTCTCCGAACGAGACAAACTGATGCCCAAGAACTTCCGAGCCACTTCTGCCTCGCCGGAACCCTCTTGGTCGCTCAGCCATCTTACTTTAGACACTCGGTCTACCAACCTCACCGTAGTTTCGTCGGCGGGCGCGAAATGAGAGTTACCCAGCCCTCCTAGTATCCTAAGCACTTTGATGACCTCG
The DNA here is from genome assembly GCA_014235955.1 of Colletotrichum sojae. Classification (NCBI taxonomy): domain Eukaryota; kingdom Fungi; phylum Ascomycota; class Sordariomycetes; order Glomerellales; family Glomerellaceae; genus Colletotrichum; species Colletotrichum sojae. The sequence continues at coordinate 58,727 of WIGN01000034.1, forward strand.
TCCCTTTTATAGTGTGGCGGGTGGCTCAGCTGCGTGTGTGCTAAGAGGGGATATAAAACTCGCAGGTATGTGTGTCGCAGTGAGATTTTCTCGTCCGGCAGATCCATAAGGTTTCTTATGATGACATCGAGTAGAACCTTCAGGTCGTTTGTGTAAAAGTACTCGTACGTGGCTTTTGTCGTAAAAAGAAGGTATAATAGCTTAAGAATGAGGAGCTGCAGAGACGTCTCGGTCTCGCGGTTGAGTAGTAAGATAATGTTCTCCCCAAACGTGCGAAACCGTGAGCCGTGAAGACTTAGGCATTTGATGACTCTGTTCGTGAGCGGCGCGGTTGGAGATGATGGGTCGGCCGCAACGTCCGTAGACGCGAGCATGTACTGTTCATTTAACACCAACTGTCGCAGCGCAAAATTAGTCCGCGGGCTCTGTCGCAGTTACTGTTGGGGGGCGAGCTGGTGGGAGAGCATATACCAATACACGTATAATGGGATAGTGGTACGGGTCGTGGGCGTCGCTGGAGAGCTCCTCGATGATCTGAAACAAATAGGCAATGAAGCCATCATCAACTTGGAGTAGGTCGGCGGTGCGCAGCCGCTCAATACGAGACATTTGATACATCAGCTCCAGCAGCAAGCGGTGCAGTCTCGGGTCTTGATCCTTGCGGTCATTTATCAGGTCGAGAAGCCGGGGAAAGCATGCTTCTTCGACCATGCGGGAGAAGGTGGACTCGTCGGCTTGGCCGTCCAGCAACAGGAAAAGGGCGATGACGTGAAGCGATGATTTCTCATCCTCCTGGAGGAGGCTGTAGACTATTTGGGTCCGGATGTAGTCTTTGTTGTCGTGGAACAGCTGACACGAGAGCAGCTTCTCGCAGCAGACAGCAACGTCGGTCTCGGAATCGTTGAATTTGTCCCTGAACTTCGAAGTCAGGTACAACCAAGCCCTCAGTGTCTCGTCAATCAGATCATGTGACTGATATTGGGTGGTGACGACGTCGTCAAGCTCTGTGTTTGCGGAACCGCGCAGAGGTCAGTCTGAGCTGCATGAAGAACGTGGCCAGTAACGCAGCAGAGCCACGCGACAGATAAGACCAGCAAGATGACAAGGGCCAGATGCAACGCGGGCAAACGACTAACCTTCCCAGAACTGCTGCTGGGTCTCAAGCGACTCGTAGACGTCGAAATCCGCCATGATGCTAGGTTTGGAAATGAGTTGTGCCTGCGACGTTCCGCATCACAGGCTGGAGAAGAGCGTTTTTGGAGCTGCAGCGAGGTAGTTCGTGGATGGACGATAAGGCCGACCGGTATTTCGACTCCAAGAAGTTGACACACGCACACTGCATGATCAAAGCTTGGCACCGACCTATTGTGGAGTGAGGTAGAGACCTATGCACCAACAGTGAGGTCAACAAGTCGACGACGGCTCCTCCCCGCACTGCGGCGAAAGGAAACTTGTTGGTAGATACCTATGAAGGTAGGCGCTTCCATCCATGGAAGCGGGATGGAGAAGTGGCGGTGGGGCGTCTTGCATCCGGAGCGGGGGCAGGGTGCTAAGAGTGCAATGTACCCACCGGTCACGAGAGAAGTTAGCCAATTTTAGAAGTAGTAGACACAGTAATTAAGAGTTTTAGTTCGAATAAAAAAACCCTTACCCTTTTTTTTCTTATTATTATCTTATGTATAATTAATAGTAAAGTCAGTAACTATAAGACTTTTATATATATAAATTACTAAAGTTAAAATATACAAAATCATTAAATTAAATATATTATATAAGGTTTTTTTAAGAAATTATTACTTTACTATACTATACTTTAGTTAGTTACTTAGTAGTATAATTGTCAAGAATCGTAGATGCGCACGCTCGTAGGGGTTGTATGGGCACTCTTGTCCCTGTTGTATTGATTGATTGATCGTGTTCTTCTTGCTGTTTTCGCGCACGCGCACCCCTGAAGGAGATTGGTGCGCCACGTCACATGCGAGCCACTAACTCCGATATACCGCGTAAACGCCGAAGTGTACGTGCACCTTCGCCCAGGCCACACACATATGGCCCTTCCATTCAACAATAATCTTTGAATAAAAGATAACATGTAGTTAGTTATATATATATATATATATATTTACAGATATTTCTATCTAGAATTATGGCCTTGATCAAGCAAGAGGGTATTAAGTGTCGTAACCGCCGCCCAAGTCTCTTCATGCACCGTTTCCTGCCGTTCGCCATAACGCCTTCATCGGAATCTTCTCAGAATGCCTTCGTTGAACTTTCGGGTTGTCTAGCATCGTTCCCGCGCTCCACGTCCTGCTCCGAATCCTAGTCCCTTTTTTCATCATCGTAAACCTTGACTTTGTCTGCATACTCCATGATGTTGCTGACAACATAGTCGGTAACAGTGTTTCCCTTGCCGGCTGCAATTCTCAAAATGAGCTCGTTGAGATGCTGGCGTCCGAGAATGTCCACGTGGTCTGCCGTCTTGGGCCCCCCTCGGGGATTGAATCTCTCGGGCTCGTGCTCCATTTCGACGACCGTAATCTGGACTCCGGCAGGGTTGTACCGCTTGTAATTCCACCCGCGATTGCACATGTACCCAGTGCTGATCAAGTTCACAGTGCCATCGCCCTCGCCCATCACGACGCCGTGGTCAACGTCTCCTTGCGTGAAAGCTGTGTCGATTGTGATGTTTAGATTCGTGAGGGCCGGCATCTCTGGCGATCGGTAGTAATACCCTCGTTCGGTGGGCTTCCCCACGCCGTAGAAGCAGTAAATCTTCATGTTGGGCGCGAGAGGGAGTCGGGTTTCTAATGGGTTGATCCATTTCCGAGGATCCTTCTCATTCGCATCAACCTCATCCTGAGTGTGCGCGATCCCGTGAGAGTAGCTGTTCTTAACGTGGTTTTGGTACCATTCTTCTGTCGTGTTGAAGAGATATTCCATAGCCGACTCGACTGTCAAGTTGCGGTCTGGTGTCGTCCAGTTCATTCCACTGCGAAAGTTGAGCAGAGAGCCATACGAAAGGTCCTGCCCAGCATGATCATCTGGTGCCCAGGTAGAGTTTCCCCACACCGCATCCCCTCCGATGGGCAGCATGGAAGAGATTCCCGGCATCGCGCGGAACAGTTGCGCCCGCTCGTCTTTGCTCAGAAACTTCTCAAGCCCGTAGACGGCAAAAGCATTAAGCTGTGCCGTATCCCGCATCTCACCGGACAATACTGCTGTTAAGTCTTTGACAGCACCAAGCATGCAGCCGCTCACGTTGATCCATGCCTCAACGTGGCGGTCAACCCAATCATCACCGCCGCGGCCACCACTCTCGGAGGCCACCCAGTGAAAAAAATAAAAGAGAACCTGACCACCCATGCTGTGTGACACAAGAACTGCCTTCTTGCCCGAAAACTCGTGGGCTGTTTCAATATAAGATTTGAGTCTCGTGAAATATTGGTCGCGGGTCTCGAGGTTCGGATAGGCCAGACGCCAATCGTAGGCAGCGGTGAAGGAGTTGGTCGGGTCGTAGCCGATGGATGCAAGATTCTCAAAGATCTTGTTCCAGATCCAGTATCCGGTGATGAAGAAATCAGTGGCGTCGAATCCCTGGGCAGCGCGCAGTTTGATATTCGGGGGGTCGAGACCCGTGTCTTGGTCTAGCATAATGTGCCGCTTCCAGTTCTCCTTGTCTAGAACCAGGGCCCTCATCATACTCCAACTGCCCCATAAGCGTTTGCGAAAGTACGGGCGGGAAAGATTCGTGGTTCCCCAAGACTCAAGGCCGGTCGAAATGACACCAGGGACCATAATCATAGGGTGATGGGCGTGAAGGCCTTCGGCGCGGGCCTGTAAACCTACCGAGAAGGCGTCATAGCTGTCGACAAATTCGCGCTCGCCTTGCTGTACGAGCAGCCAGGTTAGCTCCAGCCGGATTCCAAATTCGCCCTTCCCAAACTACTGAGAAACCAAGTGTCACTGACCACTAGATCACGCATGTCTTTGACGAGACCGGCGGGTAGAACATCGAACAGGCTGTCCATACTGAGCTCACCGAGCTCGGGGAAGTCTATGAGGTCATTGCTTTTGGCGAAGAAGCCAGCAGCGATGATGCCGAATAAGCTTCCGAGCAAGAAGATAGCGGTGTTGCGACGTTTTCTCGTCTTAGGCTTTAGGTGCTGGACGACGTGGGCATGGTTTTCGGGCTTCTCGGGGCTCGCATCACGCGGCGTTGATGATTCGCTCTCGGTCTGGGGATCAGCGGGGAGGACGCGCCGCCGGAGGGAGGAGGCAGATATGGTCGCCATCGCCGCTGGTTGCGATCCAGCAAAAGTGCTCTGTCAGGTCGAATTTTAGCTACTGGTGTTGGCAGAAGCGACCAGGGTGCAAGTACGAGGTCGGAGGGTGGTGCACAGGGGAGGGCAGCAATCGTATTTAGCAGTCCAGGGAGACGGGTCAAATGCGTAGATTGGCGAGGCCGAAAGGTACAGAAGTACAGGAGGCTGGACCTGACCTGATATTTATCGAGTCGGACGTGACTGGGTGGGTAAAAAAGGTCAAGCTCCAGAGCCGGCGGGCAAGGGAGAATGTTCGCGTGAGTAAAGGTGAGGTAGAGCACGGAAAGCTTATTTGGTCCAGGTTCACGAATTGGCGGCAGCGATCCCGAAACTGTGGCACAAGTTGTCCAGGGCCATGCACTGCAGGAGGTGACGACACACTGAGGTATTACCAGCCAGGTATGTAGGTAGACACCCAAGCTTGGGTGCAGCAGGGGTATGGAATGAGAGCCCCGATCCAGTACCTACCTATTATCCATCCGTACATAAGGCACCTCTACCTCTGATGTGAACACCTCGTGCCATCCATCCGCCCAGCGGCGGGAGCCCGAGTTATGAGCACTGGAAACTTAGGGTATCTATGTTGCTCATGCAATTTTCCAAGAGAGAGATACTGAGGTTATGCATGCTGCATACTTACTGAGAGATGCACTGCTACTCGTTCTTGGGCAGGTTTCAACCTACCTAGGTAGGTAGGTAGGTATCTAGGTGTCTAGATTGATGGAGGAGAGTGTGAGGGAACACTAAGGTTAGGCGGGTAATCCAGTCCGGGGGTAGGCACCTAGGTAGGTAATGCCTAGCAGGCAAGGTGCCGTACGTACACAAAGTAGAGTCCATTAGGTGCGGTTTGGCCGATTTCAACTGAGATGGAATCGTAAATCGTACGTAAATCATTCGCGTGTATGCCTACCTAAGGTACACTACCGAAGGAACAACGTGTGTAAAAGCACGTGGCACTACAGTATAAGTTACGGCAAGGTGAAGTGGGAGGTAGAGGGGGGATGTTGCTAACAACGAACCTTCCAATCGGACATCTGACCAGGGGGCACGAGGTGCCATTCGCTGCGCTCGCTCTTCAGCATGTGATGGAGGTCTGTAGTGGATCTGGGTGATCGGACTCCGAACCCCGAATCACTTAGGGAGGTACCTCTCGCCTCGCTGGTCTTGTTTGGCTATTAATCCGAAGCCACAACACCAAGACCCAAGTCAAGACAGTGACACCCGTCTCACCCGCGCCCCGTTGCCCGCCGGCTGATCTGCAAACGCACGTATCGCAACCGCAAGCCTGCCATCGCTTCTATTCACTTGCGGCAGAGCCGCGTCTTCATGTTTGCAGCGTTCCCGTCCTTGATCGCATTTACGCGCCAATTCGTTCGGTTACCCTCGGCTGCTTGCATTGTCATGTGTTGAGTAATTTTCTTACAACCATCTGCGGTCCTGGCTTGAGCCTTTCTTGTATTCGTCTTTTCCTCTTCTGCCTGACTGGACACGACTGCCCCCAAATCACCGCCGAAAATCGACATGGAGCTTTCCAGGGGAGCCGACCTCCCTGCGGATTTGGAGTATCTTCAGTATGAGCATGGATTGGAAGCAAAATATCTCCCGGCCATCCGTTCTCTCATCGCGAAAGACCTGAGTGAGCCCTATAGCATCTACGTCTACCGCTATTTTCTCTATCAATGGGGGCACTTGTGCTTCATGGTGAGTTCAGAAACTCTCATGCATCGCCGCAGCCTCAGCCACTGACTCTCACCTCACTCAGGCCTTGAACCCATCGGACTCATCGCTCATCGGCGTCATCGTTTGCAAGCTGGAGCTACACTCGTCTCACTCACCGCCCACGCGCCGGGGCTACATCGCCATGCTCGCTGTCGCCTCCCCGTATCGCGGAAAAGGTATCGCAACTGCCCTGGTAAAGCGTGCCATCGAGGCCATGGCGCAGCGTAACGCCGATGAGGTTGTTCTGGAAACGGAGGAGACCAACACGCAGGCTATGCGTTTGTACGAGCGATTGGGATTCCTTCGCTCCAAGAAGTTGCACAGATACTATCTCAACGGCAATAGCGCCTATAGGCTGGTCCTTCTTCTAAAGTCCATCGACCCAGACGCCATCATTGAGGACTCTGACGGCCAGTCTCCGTGAATCGAAACATGTCTAGTCGAGTTATCAGGGCCACCAAAGACCACCTGCTGTGTCATCTAACGTCCACGGTGGCCGGTCGCTCAAGCATGCGAGGGAACGAACCCCGTGGGTCCAAGAGCAGAGCGGTGCGTTTTCACTTGCACCGCGAGGATCATCGTAGGTTATATGACCGCGACGTTAGTTGAATAGTTGGCGGGCGGGGGTGTCTGGGCCACCCATGAGTCTGCTGATCAAGCATAGCGGGTGGCAGAGCGTTTCTGTGGAATAGTGGCACACATGTGCCCAGAGAATGCCATTTGAGTACTTCTGTATAGGCGACCGCAGCGCATGGAGCAACACCAACACGGGCATCACGAGCGAGCGGCAGTGGCGGACGTTCGCGTTCTTGGGTCGGGCATAGGGCTTGGGGCATGATGATAAAATAAGACAAGCCACCACCGCATTGCGAACGATTTACCATCACCTGGCCAGTATCAGGCTCGTTCTTTTGGTACAATAAAAATTTGATTTTGTGTTTATTTCTCTTGATATGAGGGGGATGGTGTGAGACTTGGCTACAATGGTTCTGGTTCGCCAGTTCCACAGTATTGTCCACTCCGTCCTCCGACGACTCGACACATGTCTAGAGACCATCCATTGAAATCAACTTTTTCGAACGGCGGGGTGATGGCTGCCAGTTTACCGAGCCAGGGCCGGACCTTTCAAGACCTCAATACAGGCACGACATCTAGAGAACTATAAATCGAAGCCTTCATATCCCACTTGTTACCAGACGCAATACCAAGATATGTGAATGCATCTAGAGTACCTATGTCAGACTCAACTCGCTTTTGGTCTGTGATAACTCACCTGGTTTGTAGTAGATCGGGCGGCCCATGACTTCAGCAAGCTTCAGATCTCGGAGGCGTCGCAGCACTCTTGCAACATCTGCGGCATCGTTGAAATCGGCCGTGTATACGGCAACAATGCGGTCCTTACGACCGGTCGCATCCTGACGCGGAGCGACCTTTGCGGCGATGCCGAGCTCATTATTTGCAGTGGCTCTAGCAACAACCCTCCACACCTCATCGACCTCACTAGGCTGGCAAAATATCATCCACTGTTTCTCGCAAGATCATGTTGTCAGCTTCGGTAGGTACTTTAAAAGATGGACCAAAGTTCGCTTGCCTTGCCAGCTCTGACTTTGCATGCCTGCGCAAGGGCTAGGATATCTTGCACTGCCGCCTTCTTTTCCCTTGCTATTTCCATGTTCTTGGCTGTTTGAGACTTCGTCGTCTTCCGAATACCGTTCATGAAGTTGCCCAAAATGTCTAGCCTTTCGACTCCTCCCTCGATAAGTGTCCTGAGTTGCGAACCCTCCTCCTCGGGGGCCTCATCCTCGTTACCTTTGCTGAATTGACTCTGGGCGGTGAGTCGATCTCCTCGGGGGATGTACGGGTTGCAAATGAAGATCCAGGGAACGTGGTCGCTGACCTCAGTAGTTTCCGGGGGCAGACGAGCGAGAAAATCGTCGACAGTCTCGGTTAATTGCCACGCGTAGACCACGCCTGCGTACGGGTTGTGCAGCTTCGGGCTGTCCCCAACCTCCGTCTTTGCTTTCCGTCCGACTTGAATGGCGTTCGCCTCCTCCCACCACTGGGTAACATTGAAAGAGTCGACCCGGGACTCCAGAGTGGCGACCGTCTTCTCGTCACCTGGAAAACAGGCGATCAGCATTGGCCATGAGGTAGATCATCTGTCGACCCAACCGTAGAAATCCGATTCCTCCGAATCCATTGTTGCTATTGAAGAGGCCAAAGAGAGAAAGCGCGGTCTGCTACAGGTGATTCACCGCCAAGGGGAAGGTGATTGGATGTACAAGTCGGTGTGCGATGTAGATGTCACTTCATGGGCTGCCTGGGGAAGCCGATTGAGTTGAGTGAGGCTGGTAAGTTGATACTTCGAGGTTCTCAGGATGAAGGAAAGGCACTACTATTACCAGCCCAGGCGAATGAATCGTTCACGGTAGCTTAGGCTTACGGCAGAAAATCCGCTATCTGCCGGGCCTGCCTATAGGAGGCAAACTCAAGGACGGGTATCAAAGGCGATTGTGCCGAAAAAAAAAAAGAAAAACTGAAGTATCTAGGTGCGACTAGCGGAATCAACACGCAGATATCAAGGGAGTCTCCATTTTTGGAGGGCTCTTATTCCACACCCCCAGGTTGAGCATCCCCCATCCCCTGAATATTACAGTACAACAACAGCGGACAGATGCGACAAGGATAGATATAAACAACGGAGACGGACAGAATTGACAAGGACGGACGGCAGGCGACGAGGATGAACAGAAGCGGGATAGTGTAGCTAATGCTAGAGGGGATGTGAGATAGAGGGTATAATACATATCGTGGCGCCAATTCCGGCAAGCGATTTACTACCTATAGGCGACATGCGGGGACCCTTCCGAGTTCACGGACACGCGACTGCCGGCTAGCCCCGGTTCTCTCCCGGAAATTCTCTCTTGTGGTGCGTCAGAGCGCCATCTTCCTCTCTGCAAATTCTGACATAGACTGAGCCTGGATGAGCCAGCATTTCTTCATCCCTTTTCATCTCTCTTCCTTTCTTCTTTCTTTTTCCCCCCGTCTCTTCTCTTTACCTAGTTTGAGGGAAGCACATAGAAAGTCCTCAAACCGGGATCAACCCACCATGGAGACGGTGCGAGACAAGAGCATCGCATCAAAACAATGCATTATATTGGATCTGCCACCAAGCTGCATCGAGTTCTGCCCATCGCACCCGGCATATTTTGTTGTCGGTACCTACAATCTGATCAAAGATGATAAGCAGACTTCGGAAATGACGGAAACCGAACGTACGGACCCGCCTGCTTCCCAGAAACCTCAGAATCGTAACGGCAGTTTGATGGTCTTTCGGTATGAAGACGGAGCTATGTGAGTGATTTCCCATGACCTCGGTGCTGTCACATCACTACAGCTATGTCTGACACGCAATCAGACATCATGTGCAGACGGTGCCACACCCGTCAGCCATTCTGGACCTCCACTTCTGCCCTCTGCCAGGCAAGCATGGCATCCTTGCCGTAGTCTCGAGCACGGGAACGCTGGCCATCTTTCAACTGGACCCAGAAGCGGATGATGCGGAACCGCTGAAGGAGCTGGCAACGAGCAGAATCTCCGATGTACCCGAGGACGTTCTTTTCCTGTCGGGAGTCTGGAGCCTGAAGGAGCCAGCTTCGGTCGGTATCACGACCTCGACGGGCGAGGTGCGCATCGTCAGGCTTGACGAGGGATGGAACATCATCGGTGACGACGCAGACGCAGTTATCTCACACACTCTAGAGGCCTGGACGGTAGCATTCTCTCCCGATGACGGCGATGGCAAAGGAACAGATGAAGCTGGCCACAAGCCGTTCATCGTTTTCTCGGGTGGAGATGACTCCGCGCTGCGATATGCATCATGTGTCGAGGGGGATGACCCGGCGAGCGCGCAGTACCCTCCTCTCAAGATCGACTGTCACGATGCCGGTGTGACGGCCATCCTTCCGATTGCGACTCGACTCGCAGATGGTTCGAGGATCCTGGTGACAGGTAGTTACGACGACACGATAAGAGTCCTCGCCGTTCAGCCTCCGCACGAAACATACGGCATTCGAAAGTTCAACCGACTAGCCGAGATGAACCTCGGCGGAGGAGTATGGAGGCTAAAACTAATCAACGTACGAGAGAGCACTGGTACTTGTTGCATAAGGGTGCTGGCTTCATGTATGCACGCCGGCGCGAGAGTTGTCGAGTTGTCGGGACCGCTTGACGGCGGTGATTGGGACGTCCGCATCCTGGCACAATTTGAGGAGCACAAAAGCATGAACTATGGTAGCGACTTCGTGCCTGGTTCTGGGGATGGCCGTCTCATCTGCGCGTCGACGAGCTTCTATGACAAGCTACTGTGCCTGTGGGAGGTTGAGTTGCGTTGATGTTGTTGACTTTGCTAGGACGGCAGCTAACTACCAACAAAAACTTGCGCATTTCTTCCAAATCGGTAACAGTTACTTTGACCAGGCTTACCGTTTGTCCACAAAGTTAGTGTAGCCCGCGAAATATAGGGGGCTGCATTTGCCGTCGCTAAGTCTCGTAGGCACGTGTAGCCTGTAGGAGACGACAGACCCAACTCCAATGGAGGCATGAGGTCCACTTCAGAATGCCATTCCTACACTGAGGTACCTAGGAACCGAGTGTAGGCACCACTAAGTACATACCAATGTACTATGTATGTATGTAGGGTCCGTCCTACCGGCTCATGGGCTAGGGCATAGAGGCGTAAGAGGCTGGAGTCTGTTAGAGAGGAAGCAGTTTTGAGATAAAAAACAAATAAAAAGGAATCAGAACATGTATAGTTTTTCCTGTTTTTTTTTCCTTCCCCACACAAGTCCTACCACCTCGTATAAGGTCGGGTCGTCACCAGGTAAATTGGCATGCGATGGCGGTATCCATTTAGACTTCACCACAGCTGGGTCCAGTGATGTACCATGCGTATAGGCGCCTGAGCAGGCTCTACATACCTTACCTAGGCACCTACCTAATACATAGTAAGTGCAGCAGCAGTCTGGCCCCTGCGTACCTACCTGACGGCGGACGCAGTCCCTCGCCCAGGTACACGGTTCGCAGTGGTGCCCCGGCCCGACAACGCGACTAATTGAATTGCTCCATTATTTGCTTTCCTTCACAACCTACATCGTGGTGATGCGAATGCTTTGCACTCCTGTCGCTGCCGTTACTTCCGCCGCTGCCTCTCTTCATTTTCTACCGCATACGTAGCTCCGGACGCGATCGTCTGCCTGCATTCTCTCTACTACGATATAATATTCGTCGGTAGGTTGGGTCGGTCCTGCTGGCCGTCTCTGTTCCACACGCAGTTCACTAATTGCTTGTTGCTTCTTGGGCAGCCTTCTCACCGCGCCCGCATCACGCCGCTCCCTTCTGCTCCCCTGCGCAAATCTTCACGACGACCGATCGCCTCGTTGTTTCTATACTGGATCTCATCCGCCTGCCGCCTCGTTCGACGCATGAGCCGATCTTGACTCACCTGCTGTAAAGCAGCTTCCGCGGGCAGTTTTACCCGTACGTTGCGACCTACGTGCAATGGACGGACACGCCGCCAACGGTGCAGCTGGCGCCTCGAGCAACGGCGGGAATTCCGATATCATCTCGCAGATCCATCAGGCGCTCGAGGCCATCCATAGCCCCTACTCTTCCAACGACGCCAGACGAGGTGCCCAGAACTTTCTCGAAGAAATTAAGACAATCGACGAAGCTCCGTTTCACGGGTTCACCCTCGCCTCAAACAAATCACAATCCCCCGTCGTGCGTCACTATGCACTGTCCCTGCTTGAGCATGCGATCAAACGAAGATGGGGTGAATACAACGACCAGCAGTCCACGACGTTGCGCGAATGGGTCATGGAGCTATGCCGCAATCTCTCCAAGGATGATCCGTTATATATCAGGAACAAGACGGCTCAGCTGTGGGTTGAGGTTGCAAAGAGAAGCTGGGGTTCCGAATGGATGGACATGGATGAGCTTCTGCTTCGTTTGTGGCAATTACCCGACTCGCCTGTCCACAAGGAGCTCGTCCTCTTTGTCCTCGAGACTCTCTCTGACGAGGTTTTCAACGGCGACGATGCGGTGGTTGCCATGCGTGAGGGCGTCCTCAGCAGAAGTTGTGTTGAGATCTTCACCCCGTCTGCGGTTCTCAGAGAGGCTTTCCCCAACAGGACTGCCGGTCCCGAGGTGCGCTCTGGCGAAGAAGGCTGGCTGAGTCGGGTTTCCGACTTTCTGGGCCAATGCCTAAGCGGTGACGCTCAGAACAGCGACCAGATACGCTCTTGCTCTGTGAAATCCCTGACTGTGTTTCACTCCCTGATGCCATGGGCCATTCCAAAAGCCGTCGCCGTCGCCAATTGTGTTCCGGTCATGTGCAGAGCGCTCGCTACTCCTGAAGTTTCGATCCAAAAGGTACCGAGACTGGCCCCTATGCATGATTAAGCATGGTGCGGTTTGCATAACTAACTGGCAACAGGCATCTCTGGAGGCTTTGCACGCACTATATTCTCGATCGAACTTCACCGAACAAGAATTCAAGGATCTTGTTGCGCCCATGTATGACGCCAACTCAGTGGATCTCTTGAAGAGGCTCTTCGAATGGTCTGCAGTGGATGTCGAGGACATTGACGAGGACAAGTATCAGTTTGGCAAGAAGTTCTCCGAGGTAGGATAGGCAGTTTCCGAACAATTCAGATACTGGCCGCGCTAATGTTCTCCAGATGCTGTCATTGCTCGGCAATTACCTTGACCGGAAATTCTCAGCCATCCCCACAAACTCAGACATCAGCGGCTTCCTCAATTTGCTGCTGCTTACCGTGCAAAATCAAAGTCTCATCATTGCAATTCCCGTACTAGCTACGTGGGCACGCCTGCTCAACAACAGGTTGGTCGGACAGAACCCAAGCAACGCTCACTTGATCGGACCCCTCCTCGAAGTTTGTGGCGCGCGCTTGATTCGCTATGAGAACTTGCCAGATGACACGCAAGATCCAACATACCTGTTTCTAATGGAAGACACCGACACGGTCCCTGAGCGGCACGCGTTCCTCGGCAACTATAGGAGGTTCAGCACTCAGGTCATAGAAACCATTGTTCAACTGAAGCTATCTGATGCTGTCTATCACATTCTCGGCCAAGCAGAGCACGTACTACAGCATTTGTATGACGGCCACGCACCCATGGACGGTAAGTCGACCCGCGCGGTGACCTAACTCGAGTAGCCGAGAGACTGATAGTTGCAGTGACGAGATACGTCAAGCACTCGATGCCCGTGCTACGCGTTGACGCACAATTCACTGTCATCGAAGCTGCTCTTAAGGGTTACATGAAATGGAGAGCAAATACGACCCAGCAGAGCCTGCCGGACTACGTGAGTAATTGTCCTTAACCTTTGGCTCATGGTGCTAAAAGACGACAGGAACATCAACGTGCTTCTCTGGAAAGGGACCTGGAGTCGTGGTGCAACAAGCTCTTGGAGATGAAATTTGAGGATCCCCTGATTCGAAAGAGAGTGCTGCAGCTACTAGTTGCTTTCTCCACCACGGGTCTTGACAAGAATCCGGGCTTCATGCTCAAGGTTCTTGAACACATCCTCATGACCTGGCCGGCCCCCCAGCCGGAGCATCGAGCCTTTAACGAGGCGATCAAAGATTTTCAGTCCGAGAGCATGGTCGAGCTGCAGCGGCTTGCCTCCAAAGTACCCGATCATTTACTCGCGGTGTATGACCAGATCGAAGCGAAGGTCAACGACATGATATCCTCCGGCACACTGGACGAAAAGCGCCAGATCGCGTACCAGACCTTCCTATTCATCATAATTCACCGAGCCTCCAATATTGACCCAGCAAAACAACTAGAGCGTCTCCACGAGTTCGTCAAACCTGTCACGTCACAGTGGCAAAATCAGGAACTCAAGAGCGCGTTATCATCCTACTCTGGTTTCTGCGAGCTCATGGCCCTAGACAAGGCTAAGCGATACTTGATGAGCCATCGAGTACACGAGGTGAAGGACTGGGGTTCCTGTGAGCTGGATGCTGAAGGTCTGGCTTTGCAGAATGAGTTGGAAGAGAGACAAAAGGTTAGTATCGTCGGTGGCTCTTACGGATACGAAAACTCACAATGCTACAGATGTTGCCACTTCGACCGACCAAATCGTTTCTATCATTTTCCGTAGAAAAGCTCGAGAAATCATCTGCGCCGTTCCAGATCTCGTACCGACTGTGGAACGATACCTTCCCAGTCATTCTTCCGGACTTGTTGCAGTTTCTCAGGTGCGTTGATAGCCATCCGCCCCCGGTTCTTTTCTTGTGCTGACAGACATCCAGTCATGCGCATGCATCGCACAATCCAGAGAACTGGGCTGAACTGCCTTCGGAAATGCGGTCTGTTGTCGGCAGCGTACTGAGCGACCGCTTCTGGCAGGCAGGTATATCCGAGGGCAGTAAGGATGAATTCTATGCCCGGGTAATGGACAAGAAAAACACCCTTGAAGGTCTTGCGTCGACAATTCGCGGAACAGTGCGATTCGTCCGGGAAACATGCTACGCCATTATTTACTGCATGAGTCGGCTTGAGATGCAGTTCTACGGTTTCGGCGAACTACCCGGGCCCCTTGCGCAGGCTCTCTTCCAAAACTCCTTCTATCTTTCTGCGCATCAGCAGATTAACTTGCTGAATCTGGTGCGCTACCTTGTTGACGACTGTCCACTCGAGCAGCGCGAACATTTTCTCCCTCCACTTCTTGCAGCCTGCTTCCAACAAATGGACATCAAGATCAATTCCGAATGGGACAAGTTGGAACGTCAGCAGGCAATCCAAGCTGCTGCTGATGCTCTTACGGAAGAGATGAAGTCAGAGAGTATTCTTCGACAAGTCACATACACAGCTGTGATCATGGTAGCAGATTTCCTGGATCCTACGAAACGCAGTAAGCCCTTCCCCCTTCGTCTTCTTTCCCCCCTTTTACCATGCCATGCCCCTTGTGTTACGTCGTTCGTCTCTATGTCTGCATACGCCAGGATCGCCCACCCGGCAGGGCTGCACCACTCTTCTTGCTACCCTGGTCGTCATCGTCCCGAGCAATCGCTCCCTCGGCTGCCCTCCTTCCAATGGTCTTCAAATTGGCAGAAGATGCTAACAGCGTGTTTAGACCCGCCCCTGTTGAGCTCGCAGAACAACCCCGAGCAGCCTCGCAGGTATCCTTCACTGAGGAAATTCTGCTTGATGCAGTCTAACATCGTCGAGCCTTTGCTCCTCTTCTGCACGCACGCAATCCGGATGAGAGACACACGCTGCTGTAGCATTATTTTGCGGGTGTTCCGGTCCATCATTCCGGACTTTCACCTGACGGAACCCTTGTCACCAAAGTCCCTGCCTGCCCAGCACGGCAGTGACTTGGCCTCTGCTGGCAAGGACCCGTACCTCGACACGACACCAATCTCTCCTGATGCGGCTACTGCCATCCGTGAATACATATCTTCGGACGTGCTTCGAGCTTGCATCACATCCTTTCACGAACCGTACTTTGTAGACCTCCAGAAGGATTTGGCATCTCTGATTGCCTCCATTGTGGTCTACTATAGTTCCCTCACAAGCACACCGCGAGACGTGCTTCTACAGTTGCCCAACATAAGGGTAGCAGACCTCGACAAACTGAACGAATTCGTTTCTAAGCCGGCGTCTCACTCGCGTCAGCAACGAGCACTGGTACTCGACCTTCTCAAGGATCTGAAGGGGGTCAGCATTGCCGAGATGGGCAAACTTCCGAAAAATGGTGGCAGCTTCGGGCGAACGAAGAGGTCAAATCGGAGCAAAATGGCGCAAGAGTTCATGACGCCGGCTAATGAGTCGACAACCCGCAGCGGTGAAGTTTCCGGCGCGAGGCGTGGCACGCCCGACGGGCTAGAAGGGGTAGCCAACTTGTTTGATGGCTAGGCTAGGGCGAAAACGAAGAACAAGAAAACCGTTCTAGTATAGAAGAGAAGATACCACTGGTCGCTGGGCATGCAATCAATATCCGCCCCGTGATAATACTGGCCGTGCTTGATCAATTCGCACGACACTACACGACAAGATACACAAAGGTGGTATACAGCTATAAATATGGTCTTCTTTGCTATATCTCTACCTCACACCATGGGATAGCTTCCCGTACATTGGAATTTTACAGAACATGTTGAAGGGTTTTTTTCTTTTTTCTTTTTTTGGCACCCTCTCTCTCAATGCCTGCACTTACCATCAAGGTGGCGTTGACGTGCCTTTGTATGATTGGGCCATGCGACTCTCGGAGACAGACAGTCTTCGGTTTGGCTTCGACGTCCCCCTTCCGGTGACGAGCTAGATACTGGTATTATTGCCTTCCATACGGGCCGCGTGACAAGTGCTAGAGAGGAACACATTGCAAGAAAATGCTGTTCCAAGGTTCACATTTCGTATGTCTCCGGAGAGGCTTAGGTCCTAGAACGAAGTGGAGTTTGAAAGTTAATAAGGCCATTGTAGTCTACCACTTTTACTGATAGCTTACAACTGTCCGAGGTGGGAAGGGCCGAATCGAATAGGGTTTCTATTCACAGAACAAGGCCAGCAATATGCTCGACGTATTGAATAAACCTGGTCAACTTCATCGCGCCGCGTTTCGTCATAGTAGAGGATGAGGAAGGAAACCTTGGGGATTCATAGTCAGTGCTTCGTCCTTCTATACCTATCAGTATTGAGTATTAAGGTTTCTAACATTGAGAGGGTAAGGGCCTAGTGACTTAAGAGGTCGAAGTTTATTAGTGAAATATTTCATTTTTTTAGAATATAATTTTTTACAAGGGGTTACGAATTAGCAGACCTTTTTCTTGTGTCTTCACATACATGTCAATGAAGGCTCACCATCGCCCCAATGAGTACATCAGTTGGCAGTTGACCATAGCTGTTCCGATGTTGTCTGGATGGCGCTGACGTTGGGACTGGCCTTGTCGTAAGTTCACCCTAATCCGTGCAAAGACTCTCAGTTGGACACGTGAGTTAGGCTTTGAAGACGGGCGACGGTTGACACTTCGGCCATGCTTTCATGACTTCGGCCTCGAGCGATACTTCAACTGACGTGCGAGCGTGCGTGGGTATCCGAGTTGATTCCTGAACAATACCAAGCTGCCAAGTCAACCTTGATACGCAGTGACTCGTAAAGGGTCCTTCGATTCTGTCAGAAATAACAGGTCCCCAGTAGCAGCATACTTTGTCACGCAATACCGGTCCTACCTTCCTTACCCCTCGATTTCGTGCTTTATGGCATTCCGTATTTCTCTCCCGATGCGTTTCCAAAGTCCCGAAGAGACCTGCATATCGCAGGTCAGGGATCAGGTACGGGTGTGCATACATAGTAAACATGCAGCTTATTTCAGGGCGAGTAAATGCCATCGGGAAATCTTGGTTAAGGTGCTGCGCCCGGTGCATCACAGTAATACAACAGCGGGCAGGCAGACTAATCGGGGTGGTTGTCTGGAGATCTGGGAACCACGGCACGGCCTGATCGCCCGACCCAGTGAGCGACGCGATACGGCACCATGTCTTCCTTGCAAGTTGCTGCCCGCCCCTTATCGGAGACCGGGACCTCGATCTCGTTGCTCGTGTTTGACAGAGGCGAGCATTTTCTCGGCAGCCCGCATGATCTGAGGAAGCGGCGACGGCAATCCATTAAACCCGATAGTTTCTTATTGCGTGGGCCCTGGAAGCCCAAAGGAGACGAGCGCTACTGCGTTAGTGTAGTAATTACTCACTTCCTCTACACTAGAACTTGCTGTGTGTTTGAATGGGACCCTGGCATGACATGACCTGACTAACAAAGTTGACCTGTCCTGACCAGCCATCCCCTTCGGAGGCCGGAATTGTGACGAAGTCCTCTATCGTCGCACTCAACCCTCCTCTACGGCAGGGTTTGTTTTGTCTGCCCCTGCCCTGTGGATTGCTTGGCAGTCAGCCAGGGGTTGGTTTGCCTTTCACCTGTCTGAGCTGCAGCAGAGGCTCCAGGCCCAGGGGAGGATTCCTTCCATGCCTGGCCCCCCCCCCTCGCGTTACTCTAGAAGCAGGTCTCCTCCCAAGCTCCAAGACCGCCACCAACGCGCGGGGTCTGTGTGCTGGGCGAGTCGTGCGCGTGACTTTCCAGTATGTACATGCAACGGTACGGGATTGTTTGTGTTTGCCTGTCTCGAATTTATAGCACATCCGCGTGGTGGTGTGGCTGATGTCTTACCTCGAGGTAGGTCGTATTAGGTCACGTAGTGAACGGAGTCTCGGCACCTCGGTCGTGGTTGCTTTTGCCTCCTCTCCCTGTCTCTTCACGTCTGGGCCTCCAATCTGGTTCAACTTGACCTGAGATCTACTCTGTCTCGTTCTGCATTGTCTTGCCCCCTCGTTGACTTGCCTGATTCCTGCATGACTGGCGGAAGTCGGCCAAGCCCAACGCCTCAAGCAGGGTGCCAACTGTCTCATTCTGCCTGTCCCGGCCTCGCGCCGTCCGAAGTGGCACAGTAGAACAACGACCTGAGCTCTCCACTGATCCCCCCTCAAGGAACGTTGGTTGACGCGATGATTGGGTGGGTAGATAAGTGCCTAGTTGCAGTGTAGCTAGGTTAGCAGGTTGGTTAGCGTACTATTAACTAGACTACATAGCTACTCCGTGCTAGTAGTAGCGGTATGTACTCCGTACACAAGTCGCGGAACTACCCGTCTGGCTTGCCCGGAGGCTCGGGTGAAACCACCCAAAGCCCGCCGCGCTAGACAACGCCGTCGGGATAGCCTGTCGGGTCGTGTACGCCATCAACCAGACTTCTGGGGATGGCAGAGTCCGAACGCGACGAATGCAGCCAGAGGTTGATGGCTTCCCTTGTTTCCTCGCACAAAGACAGCCAGCCAAGGCGGGCTCCTAATAAGATGGGGAGAAACCTAGATGTTGAAGCCTCCAGGCTGGATACTAGTTAGTGTCTGTAGGTATTCCAGCCAACCGCCTCCTCCATCTGGGTCTTGTGTACCCCTAGCAAACTACCTACTTCAGTACACACTAATGTCCCCCCCACTATAGCTGGGCTGCCACCTAACCAACGGCCAAACCATGAGCGGACGTTGCGCATCGATAGATGGTTAGGGACCTTGATGGACAAGGGACATACGGATACCTCAAGGTAAGTACCGAAACGAGCAAAAAGCTGATTTACATAATCGCCCGCCACGCCTGTGGAGGTCAGGCCAGGCGAGGCGAGGCAAACAGCCCGGAACACTAATGGGGGTAAAGAGGGAGCTCCAGCCTCCACTGACTGGGCATGTACCGAGGCACTGTACGTATGTATACGTGTTGACGGTTAGTGTAGTTATGCATTGACGATGTTATGGATTAGATGTGTATGGCTCCCTCCCCGATTGCTCCGACTTCCTTGTCACACTGCAGGTGGGCTTCTTCCCTGCGGATAAAGTAACCTACAACGTAGCGCTGTAAGTGCAAGTACCGGGCACTTCCAACTCGGAATCATATTTCCTCTCGGTCAATAGGTAATGACCACCGGGTCAATCTACTGTCCGTCTATCCGTACTCGGTACCTAGTGTATCTGCCTGCACGTCTGCAGCCTACCCCATTGTCAAAGCGGCTTGGCCTTTTGTCTCCCCTGGCCCTTCGTCATCCCCTGCTTCCCCCTCTTTCTCCTGCTGCTGTCGTTGCTCCCCCCTCCCCCACCCACCGCTAAAATACCGTGATTCCCATCATTTCCCCCCTACCCCTCCCCATGTAACGCATCGTCTGCTACAGGCTAGGCACTTGAGCTAGCACTAGCCAAGGCACGTCTAATCTGACGAGGGTCGGCCCAGGTCCACTGTGCCTTTTCTCGCCGTAGTGCATTAGAGGTCAACGAGCCACCGGCCTACCACGGACCAGTACAGATACAAGTACTCAGGTGTCGCCTGCATCGTGCCTGCACCCAAGAGGTACCCTCTCCTAACCGGGACCTTCGACTTCCATCAGAGGAAAAAAACCATACGACACGTACAAACCCACCCGCCCAAAAGACATACAAAATAAAGCAAGAATATAAGGGTTTGACTTCGGAAGGACAGCTTACTCTACCTCTCGCGACTCTCGATTGACAACATCGACCCAGGTATGAGACATACCTATCTCACTACATATCATCCTTCAACACAGTTGCCATCACTTCGTCTACCCTCCTACAAGCTTCCTCGGCCTGCTACTATCTACCTGGTACGAACGCTGCATACGACCTCGGCCTCTGCGAAATCAAGTCAGTCGTGACACTTTTCACTTGCCGTGGCTGGACCAGGGCCACCCCGGATCGTCTTAACCACGGCCACCCCCGGACACAGGGAAACAGGCCTAGTGAGACTCGCAACACCGCCGGTTCTCAAACACCACCGGCGTGGCTTGGAAGCCTCTCATCTATGCGCATGTCTGGCATTCTGCCATCACGCCCACGTCTCCCGTCCGCCCTTACCTCCTGCATAGACACAACCGTTTTACGACCCCATTGGCCCTTCGACATCGACTTGCCTCCCGCGATTCATTCAGTCTCCTCATCACTTCGCTCGCGGTTGCACCACTTCTCTCCATCATCGTAACACGAACACGCGCTCCCGGGCCCGGCTTCTCCCCGACAACGTGCTTCCGAACAGCCATCTATGAGTTGACGGCTCTTTGATTTTTTGGTTTTCTATATTCAGCTGAGCGACAGCTGTCTCCGCACTCCAAGGCGAGCCTTCTGTTTGGGCCGGCCGAGTTTTAGCCCGCAACATTCAAGGGTTAAAACATCAACTGTCGATCTCTCACAGCCAAACTGATCCGCCACCAGTGTGATGACCACACGCTGAAGCACGCCTGTATAATCCTGCCACCTTGCCGACCGGACGAACTTTGCCGGCCTTCAAGTTTTTTCCAAGCTTGTCCACTCCTGCCGACCGAGAGTTGCAGGCGCCCGATCGATTCCGGCTCTACATCAACTACTTCCAGTCTTGACCCGTTCCCGTTCCCGATCCCGATCCCGACACAACACTGCGAGACGCCTAACCTAACAAAATGGTGTACTGCGGAAAGCCCTCGAGGGGCTGCCAGATGTGCAGAACCCGAAGGATAAAGGTGAGCGAGCTGCTTAGGTCGGCGTAGTAATCTACCTGCTAAATGTCTTCTCTGCATAGTGTGACGAAACCAAGCCTACCTGCAACCAATGCGCAAAATCACGACGCCAATGTCCTGGCTACAAGGACGAGTTTGACCTGGTATTCCGCAATGAGACGAAGGCCACGGAAAGGAGAGCCCAGAAAGCAAATCGCAAGGCGCTTGCTCAGAAGGGAAAAGACTCGGACTCGCCAACCTCCGTCTCAGACAAGAGTCTCTCGCCGACTTTCAAAAAGGAGACCGACTCGCCCGTCGTTGTTATTCCCGGCCTCAACGTCCCAGTAGAGCAGATGGCTTCGTGCCATTTTGTTGCTAATTACGTTCTGCTGCCCCGACAAGGCAGCACCCGCGGCTTCATGGAGTACCTTCTCCCCCTCTTGAAGCATGACCAAGGGAATCACCACCTGCAACATGCCTTCAACGCGTGTGCTCTAGCCTCGTTGGGCAACCGACCCAATGCGGCCAGTACGGGTCTCAGTGATAAGGCCCTGGGCCACTACACGAAAGCTCTTGCCGCTACGCACATCGCCCTTCAAGATCCCGATCAGTCCAAGTCGGATGCTACGTTGGCGTCAGTTCTGATGCTCGGTCTCTTCGAGAACATGACAGCCCGGCAGATGGGCATGTTTGCTTGGGGTTCGCACATCGAGGGTGCCATCCAGTTGGTTAAAGCTCGCGGTCGCAAGCAATTGCGTACCAAGACCGGCCTTCTTCTCTTCATTGCCGTTCGCACGCAGATGATTATCCACACGCTCAGCACAGGCACAGCACCCATCATGGGCGTCGAGTGGTGGCTTAGTGACGCTGTTAAGGACGAATCTGCTGCCCAATGCCAACGACTTAACATCAAAACGGCCGAATTGCGAGCCGAAGTTACTCGGCTGATGTCTACAGTGGCCCGAAGCCCGGAGAATATCGATATCATGCTCGACATGATCCGCCGAGCGCAGACTGTCGATCAAGAGTTCGTCAACTGGATGAGGAATACGCCAGACTACTTCCAGTACACAACCGTCGCTTGGGAAGATAATGTGCCCAACGGCGACTACACCAAGGCCGAAGTATTCCCTGGACGAGTAGATGTCTATCAAGATTTCTGGATTGCCAGCGTTTGGAACATGGCTCGAGTGTCCCGGCTTATTCTCGCGTCGGTAATTGTGCGGTGTGCTGCCTGGGTCTGCTCACCTGTCGACTACCGCACAACCCCAGAGTATGCGACGGCGGCAAGGACCTGCGTCGACACCATCAGCGACATCATCGCCTCGGTGCCGTACCACCTTGGATGGCATCTTAAGAGGCCTGAGCTTCTCGAGCGTGCGAACATATCCGGGTTCGCCTGCGGCCTTGAAGAATCCCAGAAGGGTCTCCCGGGTTATTTCCTCACATGGCCGCTGGCATGTCTTCACGGGCAGGACTACACAACGGACGCCCAGAGAGCTTGGGTCGTGGGACGATTGAAGTTCATCGGCGATGAGCTGGGCGTTAAGTACGCTCATATTCTGTCACAGGTAAGATTCCACATTGCTGCTACTGCTGTAAGAGTGACGAGATGGCTAACCATCTCCCTAGTTGCAAGTCCGTATTCCCTCCATGCTTATTAGGCGTGATGGATTGATGGCGCAGCCGTATCCCCAAGCCCACAACTTTGAAAAACTGTTGTCGGCCAGATACGCTCCTCCCACAGCAGGCTACTCTATGAACCCTCTCCAGCAGCGGGAGGCCATGCAGAAGGAGTTTGTTGAGAAACACAAGGCGGAGTTGCTCGCCAAAGCTACCGGAACTGCTGGGCAGGCTGGGCAGTGGGTGGCACAAAATTGGCTGACAGTGCGGTCTGGACCCCAATGATGATTAGGCATAGGGCAAGATGATGGTTGGAACACGGGCACTCGACCACGTCCGCGGAAGACGTGACTTTCTTCACTACATCGCTACACTACTCTCGCGAAGTGCCCACTGGATATGACAAGGCGGCGGCGATACGCTGAGCGAAATCCCAGCGGCTGCACGTGTTTTCTAGGGAACGCTAAGGTCATACAGCCCTTGGAGAGGGAGAAAAGCTTGAAGACACATTTGGGCAACGGCTTGCCGGGGCCCGATGCCGAGGCCCTAGGACAAGAACAGCTCGAGGTCTGCTTTCGAGAAGGGGATTTGATACCACGGCGTTGGATTATGATGTATTTGCTATCCTTTTAACTTTTTTCCCTTTGCAGAGGCGATATAGGTCGTAACATACTTAGGTACCTTCCAATCCTTACTCCGATCGGCATGTTCATGTAAAATCTTTTCCTCGCCGAGGGTTTCTTGCACGAGGTGAAGAGAGACGGTCACGCCAAAAGCGCCGTTTTCGTGGCCAGTATCAAATTGAGACCCCTTAAATTCGTGGATCTGGACGCGGTGAAGCACCTAGGGCACCAGCGACGTTGCCTAAGTTCATGATGTAAAACACGCCACTCTTGATAGCGTAACCCCCCTGCCCCTATACCCTAAATGCGGCCCTTGGCCGTTTCGCGGAGACTTGGTGGCGCCAAGACAAACGATTTTTTTTCTTTGCGCGTCACAGCGGAAGACGGCCCCGGTGCCATCCCAACCTACCCACAGCTGTTCGGCGCTCAGGCGATCGACGGGCCTCGCTCCACCGGGACCCCCACGAAGAACAAGGACGCATTCCGACCATCGCGGGCCAAACGAAGGTATCTCAATGATGGGCCTCCCAGCAACCCAGTTTCCCAAGAAGTGACGTCGCCACGCTCGAGAACCGCGAATCTCACCCGTTTCGCCTATCCCAGAGATCAAATATGTCCGCCTCCCCGCCTCTCTGAGAGATGCTTTCCGGTGACATGCAAATCGACCCCAGAGTTGATCACGGAGGCGATAATAGCGACGAGAGGGGGGGAGAGAATATGGTGCGCCTAGGACGTCTTCGATTTTTTGATCTGTCCGACCGTGTTTCCGCTTAGGTTCCAGGCCTTGACGACCCATCCCTGGGTCTTGTCGACGTATTTCTCGTTCGAGGTGTGCTTGACGCCGACGCGCACGCCGTCTTTGGTGAAGACGACATTCTTCTTGCCCATCCTCTTCGAAGCCGACTCCTGGATTTTGGTCACAGATATGTAGACCTGCCAGAGTACCCAGGCGACGCCGCTAACGAAGATGACCGTAATGAGAAGGGGCAGGACTTGACTGCGGGGGGGCGCGCGCGCGAGGGTGTCAGTGCATTGAGCTTTTCCTTGATTTGCGTCGCGAAAGAGGAGGGGGAGGGGGTTCGATGTCGCATCAAGTCGCGAGAAGACTGGAAGCTGTATTGTCGAGGGCGACGCACATGTTGCGCGCAAATCAAAGAAGTCCAGTCTTCCTCGCCATCTTGCGCTCGTTGTCATTGAATTGTTCGTGGATACACACCTTATGGTCGACGGTTGTGGCTGCGGCTTCTTGCCCCATGCCATGTTTGCGGTCGTATTCCGGATGCGGTTGTCGACTACTAGTAAGATTCTCGGTGATGGTAAAACTGAAACGGCGTGAAGTAAAACGTACTTTCGTTCCAAGTTGTACTAGAAGACGGAGGCAGGAGAAACGGGCTCGTGGTGAACGGTCGAGGGGTTGCTGTTAAACGACGTAACGAAGCAATGTAACTGCGGACCGTCGAAAGAAGAAGGATACGCGGGGAGGGGAGACAGTTAGAAAGCTGAAAATGATTTCAGGAGGAAGGGGCCAGCCAAGAGAAAAGAACGGGGAGGAAGGATGACGGTCAAGAAGCCGGACCACGGTAAGCGGGCAAGCAGTGTAGATATGGCAGACCGTTGACGGGACCAAGCATTATTAGGTAGGTACGTTACGTGCGAACCTGGAGGCAAACACCGGGCCAGGAGCGACCAGAAAGGCACGAGCTAGCGCGAGCAATTTCAAGAAGAGGCGCCGGCGCATCTATCAAAAGCCGAGTCGCAACAGCACACTGGCGAGGAGCAGTCCTGTACTCGGCGCAGGGCTTCCAAGTGCCCACCAGGGCCGCCGATGGTGGGGTCACCGACAACTATGCTTTCCAGTTTGGGGGGAGTCGGGGCCACCGAGCCCCTCTACCGGAGGCCGAGGACAGGTACCCTGTCGCAGCCCGGAACTGCAGTGCCGCTGAGAGGTACGCAGTAGTAGTACCTACACAACCTTCATAGTACTACGGAAACACTGTGAATGCCTCCCTCTTGCTGAGACGCGCGGCGCCGGTATGTCTGTGCCGTTATTTGCTCGGCGCTGGGTCTCCACCAGAATACCTTAATACATGCTTACACACCTAGGCACTTACATAACCTCCTATCCGCAATTCCATTAGAGCCAGCTCGACGAGGATCACAGCTGAGGTTCCTGCCTATGAGGTCACCTTGATCGAAGGTACCTACTTTGGGTATGGTGTGGTTCCTGGCCATCCACTCCCGTCCTCTGCGATCATTGTCGATGAATTCATCTTCCATCCACTCGGCGATGAATGACGTTTCGCTTGAGTTGCGGGGATGCCCTTGACTAGAGCCCCAAACGCTGTCTGTATGTAATCACTCAAGGAGTCAAAATGATCCGTGCGCAATTTTCCGGGTCGACTATTTCCCGCCTTCCGACTTCACTTGGGCCCGGGCCCGGGGGTGCCCGAGGCAGGACCTACCTCCACTGCACTGTCCCTAGCAATGTAGGTAGTATTACTACCTACCCTCTGAAGGCAGATATTGGCCCGTGCACGCTTTAGCTCGTGGCCGCCACTATTGACCGTCAACCAGCTTGGAACGACTGAGTGGGTTAAACCACCTGTCCATTCGACTCTGCCCAAGGTCGGCTGCCACCGTGACTGCATCGACGCCGTCCGACTCCTCTCAAAGCCCTAATCGGGTCAACAAGGTTCAGATCAGCCTCGCCTGAAATCTTCGATCGAACCTCCGCATCCCGCCACCTGTCCTTGCGTCGGTGTTGCTGCTCTGGACACATCTCTGTTGAGCTGTTGTCTGTTGTCATCTTCACCCCTCGCAACTCCACCGCCTGCTGCATACCGCACTCAAAAACCGTCATCCCTCGCGCAACGAGTCGAATTACCCGCAACCACCCGTTCTGAACCCCATTGCGAGGCCTCTCGTTTTTTGCTGGATAAGGAGAAGGAAAAGAGAATACCCAAGCCCACACCCTCTCCATCGACCGCCCAAAATGTCGGCGCCAAACGACGGCTACGGCCAATACAACCAGCAGCCCCAGCAGCCTTACGCTGATCAACCTCAAGATGGCTACGACGCCCAAGCTCCTCAGCCCGCTGCTGCCGACCACGGAAAGAAGAAGAAGAGGGGCTATGCGACGCAGGCATACGAATTTGGGGCCGGTGCCAACTCCAATGCTGCTGGCGCACCTGCGCAAGCACCAGGCGGCATGTACGGCATGCCTCAACCACAGGCTCCGGCATACGGGGGCTACCCTCAGCAGGACGCTCAGCCAGCCGCTGCGGCCTATGGCGCTCCCCAAACCCAGCCGTACGACATGTCCCAGCCCGCCGCCGCACCAGCCGGAGGTTACGGCGGCTACCAGGCCCCGGACGCCGGCTACCCTGCTCCTGGCGGCGTCCCTACTGCCGCCGGTGTCGCTGGCCTCAACCAACAAATGGCCGGCATGAACCTCGGCGGTCAGCCCCAGCAAGCTGCTCCCGGTCAAGCAGCGCGACCGATGACCTTGAACCAGCTTTATCCTACCGACTTGATGAACCAGCCGTTCAACGTTTCGGAACTGGACCTCCCCCCTCCCCCCATCATTCTGCCCCCCAACGTACGTCGGCCCCCGTTAACCCCCGTGCCGAGATTTCCGTTAACCTCGAGACTTGTAGACCAGCGTGACCCCGTCACCCGACGCGAACTGCTCCCCCAAATACGTCCGCTCGACGCTCAATGCTGTCCCGACCACACACTCCCTCCTCAAGAAGTCTCGGTTACCGTTTGCGCTCGTCATACAGCCTTACGGAGCTCTCCACGACAGTGAAGATCCGGTTCCCATTGTGCAGGATCAAGTTATTGCGCGTTGCCGACGATGCAGGACGTACATCAACCCGTTCGTCACTTTTTTGGACCACGGCCACCGATGGCGCTGCAACATGTGCAACCTGACGAACGACGTCCCCCAAGCGTTCGACTGGGATGCCGCTTCGCAGAGGAGCACTGACCGGTGGGGCCGCTACGAGCTGAACTACTCCGTCGTTGAGTTTGTCGCCCCTCAGGAATACATGGTTCGCCCGCCCCAGCCTCTCGTCTACCTCTTCCTCTTCGACGTGAGCTACGCGGCTGTTTCGACGGGTCTCCTCGCTACCAGCGCTCGCACTATTCTCGACAGCCTTGACAGGATACCTAATGCCGATCGCCGCACTCGCCTTGGCTTTATTGCCGTCGACTCCAGCCTGCATTACTTCTCGGTCCCGAAGGATGGCGAGGAAAACGCCGAGACGAGCATGCTGGTCGTCAGCGACCTGGATGAGCCCTTCCTTCCCGTCCCCCAGGATTTGCTCGTGCCCCTGACGGAGAGCCGCCAGAGCATTGAAAGCTTCCTGACAAAATTGCCCGAGATGTTCCAGAGCAACCAGAACAACGGCTCGGCGATGGGTTCGGCTCTCAGAGCGGGCCACAAGCTGATTTCTGCCCTGGGCGGAAAGATTGTGGTACTGAGCGCCTCGCTCCCCAACGTCGGTGTCGGTAAGCTGGATATGCGCGAGGATAAGAAGCTCCTCGGCACCAGTAAGGAGAGCAGCTTGCTGCAAACTTCAAATAGCTTCTACAAGAGCTTTGCCGTGGAGTGTTCCAAGAACCAGGTTTCCATCGACATGTTCCTATTCTCCTCGCAGTATCAGGATGTCGCCTCTCTCAGTAACTTGCCGAGGTATACTGGAGGCCAGACGTGGTTCTACCCAGGCTGGAATGCCGGCCGTCCCGAGGATGCG
Organism: Colletotrichum sojae; assembly: GCA_014235955.1. Lineage (NCBI taxonomy): Eukaryota > Fungi > Ascomycota > Sordariomycetes > Glomerellales > Glomerellaceae > Colletotrichum > Colletotrichum sojae. The sequence continues at coordinate 86,887 of WIGN01000034.1, forward strand.
ATTAAGTTTGCCTCCGAGTTCAGTGATTACCTGTCCTCCGAAATCGGGTTGGAGGCAGTCCTTCGTGTCCGTGCCACCACAGGTCTGCGCATGAACGCCTTCTACGGCAACTTCTTCAACAGAAGCTCAGACCTTTGTGCGTTCCCGGCATTTCCTCGAGACCAGTGCTATGTCGTGGAGGTTGCTATCGACGAGAACCTTACAAAGAACGTGGTTTGCTTGCAGACGGCTGTCCTTCACACTACTTGCAACGGAGAGCGCCGCATTCGTGTTATGACTCTGGCTCTGCCGACGACAACGAACCTCGCCGACATTTATGCTTCGGCGGATCAGCAAGCAATTACGACATACTTCAGCCACAAGGCGGTCGAGCGCGCCCTCAGCGGTGGCCTGGAAGCTGCTCGCGACTCTCTGCAGAACAAGCTTATCGAGCTCCTGCAGACCTTCAAGAAGGAACTTGCTGGAGGCAGCATGGGTGGCGGCTTGCAGTTCCCGTCTAACCTGCGCGGTCTCCCCGTTCTCTTCTTGGGTCTGATGAAGAATGTTGGTCTACGGAAGTCGGCACAGATCCCATCCGATCTGCGGTCAGCTGCGCTCTGCCTGCTGTCAACGCTGCCGGTTCCTCTCTTGATGCAGTTCATCTACCCCCGACTCTACTCTCTGCACGACATGCCCGACAATGCGGGCGTTCCCGACCAAGAGACGAGCCAAATTGTCCTCCCGCCGCCTTTGAATCTTTCCTCCGAGCGTTTCGCTCCTTACGGCTTGTACCTCATCGATGATGGCCAGACGCAGTTCCTGTGGGCAGGCAGGGACGCCGTGCCACAGTTGCTGATGGACGTATTCGGGGTCGAGGACAGGACCCAACTGCGGGTTGGCAAGGGTGCCGTACCGGAGCTCGAGAACGACTTTAACGAGCGCGTGCGTGCGGTGATTCACAAGAGCCGGGACCACAGGTCCAAGGGAGTTGGCAGCATCATTTTGCCCCACCTGTACATCGTCCGCGAAGATGGTGAACCGAGCCTCAAACTCTGGGCGCAGACACTGCTGGTGGAGGACAGGGCAGACCAGGGTATGAGCGCAGCGCAATGGCTTGGAATCCTCAGAGAAAAGGTAAGCATCAACGACTGTTAACGACTAGTAAGGGAGAAGATTGCTAACTGTCTGGACAGGTTGTGACGTGATAAGGCTTGGACGCAGGGTGTCTATTGCACAGGGCTTCAGACTCCCACTGTTGGTGTCGGGTTTATTATCGCTTTAGAATCATGTCTCTTTGTCGAAGTAGAGAACAGCAACACGCATAAAACGTCAAAATACTACCAACCGTGCTGCAGTGGCCCCAGCACTGTCTTCCGGCGTCCGCTATGTTGGCCGGTGGGATGTCGTCTGTCCGTTGAAAGGCAGGGAGCCGTGAGCCGTGACGAATAACATGCCGCACTGCCGAGAAAGAGCTAGGCAGGCTCCTGCTGCCGTTCGCCTCAGATATAGGAGGTCTCATCGGAAGATTGATAAGCTTGTGGGTTAAAAATCCCCTGCATGCATGTCTGCATGCCTGCCCCGTTGACCTGTCACACGTCAGGGTATCAACACCCGGAGCAAGCACAAGGAGGGAGGTTTCTGCGGCTGTTGTGGTTCCGTCCTGGGCTCTGACCAGCTTACGGGCACAACAACCACCTTGGCGAGCATTGATTATTGACTAAGAACCCGTCACTTGCTGCTTGTCAATCTTTCCGCGTGCTCTGCTGTGTTTTCATGTTTCTTCTCTTCAGTTGTTGGTGGGGCTGAGGTAATGCACCACCCAGATTGGCTCGATGGATGTGGATTGCGTGTGCCACCCATGTACGTACGGTGTGGCATTACTGGTGTATTTGTGACTGTGTGTGTGTGTGTGCCCGCGAATTGAGTGATGAAACTGGCACCAGTAAGAGGTGAAACACACGCGCCCAAGTGGGAGGACACGCCTCAGGGACCAATGGGAGGCGGGGCTAGGCGCCGTCGATAGAAAGTGTGTGTCTAGCGCAAGGAAGTGCTGGCCAATGCCAGCCGCGGGACAGAGTTGAAGGCACCCTGCAGCCCATGGTGCTGCATCGCTGTATTTGCGGTCACCATCCAGTTGGCGGGCGTAGAAGAGGTTGGATTATGGCTATATATATACACAACACTAGAGGACGATCGTGGGGACGATACCATTAGCCAGCTTGTCGCGAGGTATCATGGATTGCGATGTACGGTGGGTCACTGTACATATCAGGCCTGCACATTAATATGCACACTAACGGGCTGAACCCGATGGCTCCTGAGTGTGATCGATTGCAAGCGACGGCAATCAACTTACGGCACACCGATGTAAGGGCAGAGAATGGCATCGGTAGGCCGCCACTGCAGCCCTGAATGGAGTGAGCGAACTGCGCTACCGGTTCTACCTGAGTATCCGTACCGCCGACACGGTCTGGACCCTGCGTATCGTGGAAAGGTTGGAGGAGACGTAGTCAATCCTAGGTCGTCGATTGGATCGGGCGGGCGAAAGCCGAGGAGACGCGGTGGCGCCTGTAACCTTCGGGTTATACTAGGTAGGTACTAGCTAACGAGCCGCGGTCAAGTCTTGCCATGAACATATCGTACCTAGTCTCGTTCGCCATGCCGCGCCGACAAGGAGAATATACGTTTCTTTCCCCGGATTGTTTCGGCTCGGAAAGGAGGCGTTCGCCAGCCTTCAAACATGGGGCCAGGTCTCATCTTCTCGTATTCCAAGAGCCCCTGGTTTTATGAGATGATGGATCATGGTCGTGCCGATATGCTACGCTATCCACTGCGAAGTGATACGTACTACCTAGCCTATGGGTGACAAGCGGTACCATCGCATGCTACAGTGTGTTTCTTAAACAACTATGAGAGGAGCACCGGAACCTCCAGTAGACAGACCTAGACCTGCAGGGTGGATTTCTTCAGCTTACATACATAGTAGTAACAAGGCCCTGTGTCGTATGTTTATCCACAGGCGCCGAGCACCTAGGCAGCGTACCTCGTCCCATTGGGTATCTCGGTGTTGGTGGTTGCGCACCGGGTGCAGCTATGGTGTGAGGGACAATTACGGTCCCTGTTTGGACTTTGGGGGGGTTTTTGAAGCTAGCACGTCTCCAAAACCAAAACCAGCAAGACCTCAGTCACCTCACCCAGCATGTACTGCCGCCCCTCTCCTTCCCCTCTTCCAGTGTTCCGTCCCCTCTTCCCCTTCATAGGTAGTACTACATTGGCATAAGGTAGGTAGTAGTAATACCTTGCCTTACCTAACCTATCCTTCCCTGATCCCTTTCTCGGTCCCAGGTCTCGCCAGATTCCCGCCGGCGAAACCAGCAACCCACTTGCCCTCTTCTCTTTCACCTTCCCTCGTCTCCCAAGCTTGTACTGCACTGCACACCGGCCTGGCAAAAGACCAGACGGACATCAGGCCGACAGAAAGAAATCGCCCCTTGCCCGTCTTTTAGCTCGAGAACCGAGATAGGAATCGTTGGAACAGCTCGTCGCTGTGTTTTGGCGGGGTATGACCAGTCTCCTCCCCTTCCTCCATTCCTCCCAGGCCTGATCTGTTTCTGTTGTACTACACCTTATCTCGATGATAGCATCACGGATGGCCTCACCGGACCAATCTCCCCTTGTTTCCTGGGGAGCTTTGAACAATAGGCTTCCTTCAACTGTCCCTTTCCCATCGAAACATCATACACCTTATCGCGCCGCGGCGACACTAACTCATCTCGAGCATAGGCCATCTTAACACACGCCAAGCACTGCTTTTGAATAGGTAGATCTAGCCGACTTTCCTCCATCTGCACATGCGCAGTCAATCAGGTACTGCTGCGAGCTCTTTGATTGTCTTTCCTACCTATCGAGCATACAGAGCACCGGTCCTCTCCACACACATTCAAGTCCCCTTGCTCCCCTCCCCCTCCCCCTCCCCCTCTCCGCCCCTCCCGCCTTCCTGCCTCCAGTTTTCCCTTGAGGAGGTGGGCAGAACACCAAGTAGGAGGGAGAGAGAGAGAGAGAGAGAGACGAGACAGCAGACCGCCCGCCTGTTGTACCAGACGTCTCGCCGTGCCGTGGCTCAGGAGTTTTACCTCTCTTGCCCGCGTGGCTTACTGCTTTCCCTCTCCTCTGCGGGCCTTACATCTCTCGTCTGAAGTATCGTCTCGTCGCAGGGGGTGTGCTCGGTTCATCACCCGCTCTCCCCTTCCACGGCCCCCGGACCTCTTTTTTGTTGCCTCACGACCCGCTTTCACTCCCTCGCCTGCGCCTGTCGCTGTTGCGCTCTTTGTTGCACTCTCAGTCTCTATCTATCGCCCGCGCGCCGCCTGGCCCCTCCACCTTTTCGCTTCTGGAAGCCTTCCGGTCTACGTCTTGTCTGTCCCTTGGAACTCTCCAGGGCCAGCTCGCGAGATCTCTTTCGAGAAGACAAACCAGACGTGTCACTCGTGGCTATACTGTGCTGTACCGTCCTGCCCTTGCCCTCTCTTCAACTCATTTATTGGTGTCGGAACCTTTTTCTGGCTGGGTTGCCTCCTGACCTTAGCTTTCCTTGCCTACCTACCTACCCTCCCTATCCTACGGTCCTCCTACCTGACCCGCCCGCGCTGGTTTTGGACCCTCACTTCTTCACTCAACCTTGCGCATCCCGGGATACCTGCCCCTTCGGTCGCTTGACCCGTTGGAGCTCCCTCCAGCTAACACCCACGTCTTCACAGGCAGTCCAGTCCACGGCCACATACATAGTAGTCTCAGCTGACAATCACCATACGGTTCGTCCATCTCTACCTTCTCGTTGCCGACTCCCCCTTCCCACCGCTTGCTTCGTCTCTACTTGCCTGCCAAGGGGATAGCCACGAGGACGCCGCACCAACAAGGGCAAAAAACTTCTTCCGCTGCGCGCCGTACTACCCAAACCCGAGACGTTGCCTACAACAAAACACTTCCCAGCCTGTGACAAGCGGACCTCACCCAGCACCCCCAAAGGCCCGAGCGGACCCAAGAACCACGGCCCTCGCCCACTCCCCTACCTCCGACGACACTCCCCTTTCAATCCTTCCGTCTGCGCTTCCTCTCTGTCTCTGCACCTTCCTTTCCAACCCTCTTCTCTCTCGAGGGGAAAAAAAAAATACTTCAGGCAATCTGCCCCGCGTCTGTTCATTGACTGGACCGACCTGGCCCCTTCCTATCCTGCCTCTTAGGGAACAAAGTCTCTCCGGCATTGGAATACTTTCTGGCCTCAGCAGCGCCATTATTTTCTGACAGCCGTCGATCCCACCCTACCTTTCGACAAGTCACAAAAGACAATTCCGCCACTAATTATACCCCCGCAGGCGACGATACCAAACAACACCTGGTTCGTTACCCAACAACGGCCCAAGGCAATTGTGGTTCTACAAGAACGCCTTATTAGGACGTCTTAATTCTCACCCTTCCTCTCCTCCCACCCCCCCTTTTTTTTCCTCCGCCCGAGGTAGCATCTCCCTTTCTGAGGACCCGCCTTGGTATTACCTCTTAACGATTCCGCTGCTTGCTCGACGACAACTCCCTCAAACTCGATACTATCGTCGCAAACCACCAGCCATGTCGCGCGCGAATCCCCCTAATGCTTCGGGCTCCCGAAAGATCTCGTTCAATGTGAGCGAGCAGTATGACATCCAAGATGTCGTTGGCGAGGGTGCCTACGGAGTTGTCTGGTAAGTTGGGGAAGCTGTCGCAGCTTGAGACTAAGCTTGACCGTAATACTGACATCGCTCTTGCCAGCTCCGCGATACACAAGCCCTCCGGTCAGAAAGTAGCTATCAAGAAAATTACACCCTTCGACCACTCCATGTTCTGTCTTAGGACTCTGCGTGAGATGAAGCTTCTGCGATACTTCAACCACGAGAACATCATCTCCATCCTCGACATTCAGAAGCCCCGCAGCTACGAGACTTTCAACGAGGTCTACCTGATCCAGGTATGTGACTAGCTGAACAAATACAGGCCGATAAGCAAGGCCGTCGCTAATTGGAAGCTGTCCTTCAGGAGCTCATGGAGACGGACATGCACCGGGTTATTCGTACACAAGACCTGTCCGACGACCACTGCCAATACTTCATCTACCAGACCCTCCGCGCTCTCAAGGCGATGCATTCGGCCAATGTGCTCCATCGTGATCTGAAGCCATCCAACCTGCTTCTGAACGCCAACTGTGACCTGAAAGTCTGCGACTTTGGCCTGGCCCGCTCAGCCGCATCCCAGGAGGACAACTCGGGATTCATGACGGAATACGTCGCAACGCGATGGTACCGTGCCCCGGAGATCATGTTGACTTTCAAGGAGTACACAAAAGCGATCGATGTCTGGTCTGTTGGTTGCATTCTGGCAGAGATGCTCAGCGGAAAGCCGCTGTTCCCCGGCAAGGACTGTGAGTCGGACCCCTTCACAGTTCACAAGGATCCTCGACTGACATGACTCATCGTTAGATCACCATCAACTGACCCTCATCCTCGACGTCCTCGGCACCCCGACGATGGAGGATTACTACGGCATCAAGTCTCGGCGTGCGCGAGAGTACATCCGGTCCCTTCCCTTCAAGAAGAAGGTGCCTTTCAGAACCCTGTTCCCCAAGACGTCCGATCTCGCTCTGGATCTTCTCGAGAAGCTCCTCGCCTTCAACCCTGTTAAGCGCATCACGGTCGAGGACGCTCTCAAACACCCATACCTTGAGCCATACCACGACCCGGACGACGAGCCCACCGCGCCGCCCATTCCGGAGGAATTCTTCGATTTCGACAAGCACAAGGACAACCTGAGCAAGGAGCAGCTGAAGCAATTGATTTACCAGGAGATCATGCGGTGAGAAAACGCGTGAGGGACAGAAGGAGACGTCAGCATCAGGTGCGGAAGCTGCGGGTCTAGGTGTGATTTCGAGAGACCAAGAGAGACAGGAGGCAGCGTGCGGGAGAGCTCGCGATGGAGGTACGGGCGACACTGTATAGACAAGGAAGAGATTGAGGCGAATCAGGCCGCCAGGGTCGTGGAGGTCAGGAAATACAAAGAGGCACATTTGAGGCGAGGCAGGTCCTACTGGAATCAGCAGAGCCATAAATGACAGATATGCAAATTCTTCTCGTCTGGTAAACTACCCTTCCGAGTTTGACGTGTTTGTGGCTATCGTAGTATGTGGAAGAAAAACGATCCTTGACGCCGACCACTTGTGGACCTGTCTGGACGAAATATTGAAGTTGCTTTTCCAGTTCCCAACAGGTACACATGGCCACAAGTTTACACAAGCAGGCCGTGTCTTGAGGAGATGAACTCGAGCCCTTAGGTACATTTCTAGCACGCGCGAAATGAAGTGGTCAAAGTATCAACCGACAAGGTCATGCAAGCGAATCCTGCTTTCAAGAACATTTGCGCCCTAATAGGAGAAATGGACAACGCGCGGAAGTCGACAGGCTTGCAGCAAGCCAAGACTCAGCGGTTCCCAGGGTATCATTACATTACATGCGGCTCCTGTTTTGACCTGGCTGGCGCCCGCCCATCATTGCTCTCTGATCTCATCAACGAGGTGCATAGGGGGCGGGAGCGCCTCTTCCTGTTTGTTTGGCCCTCACGCGCAGACCGGTCAAGGGGGGAGCATTATTCAACAACTCCCCAGTCTACCCACATACCATGGCGTTGACAAGCTTACCAGCATGCAGACCAAAGTGCTGTGCTCTTCCGTACCTGGGTTCCCAAGTCTTGGTCAAAGCCAGCAACCCGGAAGGAACCCCTGGCGTAAGATGAGGGCCAGCGGTGTGTCATGTGAAGGATAGTTCCTTTGGCATGCGTCTGGCGGGTCGAGCGTGTCGTCTCATCACCACTTGTCGTTCACGTTTCGTGCATCGTAGCCAAGTTCGCCCGTCGCTTCAGACGCCCCCGCCCAACACCCACAGCTCGACGCCCAGCACGCCAAACTTCTCGCCCTCGTCGCTGAGCGGCTCGTTGCCGAACGTGTGGCTCCGGCCGCTGTGGCCGCGGTCGAGGCTGTCGTCGAGCCACAGGCCGTAGTGGCCGTCGCCGGCGCCGACGCTGAGGAAGCCCGTCTCGCAGTTGATGTAGTAGTCGTTGATGCCCGAGTATGGGAACGCCTTGAAGCGGATCGACTCGCTCGGCGTCGGCGACGGCTGGGGGCGGTCGTCGTCGCGGGGGAAGGACAGGCGGGTCGGGCTGGCTACGGTGGTGGACCGCGTGAGGTTCGTGGTGTCGGCGGAGGGCGGCGGGGGTAGGGGGGCGAGGGTGGACGCGCGCCAGAGGAAGCACTCGCCGTTTCCGAAGTATTTTGGTGCCGGGTGTGGGTATTCGGAGAGGTACGCTCCGAAGGTCTGCCGTTCACATGTTTAGTTTGTGAAACTACGGGAAACGTTCAACGCCGTGTGGGCTGGGGAGGGAAGACTTACGCCGCCGGCATCGTCTCTGACGACCAGCACGAAACCGACCCGCCGGCCCTGGTACACGGCCGCCTTCTGGTACAGCGTGGCCAGGCTCGCGCCGTCCTGCTCCAGGCTGTAGATCAACTTCCAGTCCTCGACGATGCGCAGCCGCTCCGGGAGCATGATGCGGATCTCCTCCGCCACCCCCGTGCTCAGCAACCTCGCGCTCAGCGGCGTGTTCTCCTTGAAGCCGTGGAGGACGATGGGGTCGAGCGGCGGCGGGCGGAAGGGGCTCGCGGTGCGCCGGAGGTTGGAGGGGACGAAGACGCCGTTGATGCCGTCCTTGTGGAAGGCGGCGCTGCCCGCCGGCTCGGTGTACGCGTGGGAGAGGTGCGAGTGCTCGTGGTGGCCGCCGTCGTGCGGGTAGTTCTCGGGGACGTCGGAGGAGAAGCGGCGGACCAGCCCGGACCACATGGTCGATATCATGGAGTTGGAGAGCGAGGCGTTGGCGGAGGAGTGCGTCGGCGTGCGAGAGCCCGAGTGCGACGGGGTTTCCGGAGGGCTCTGATAAGCCATTGTCGAGGGCGGTTTCGGGATAAACGGGGGAGACGGGCGGGCGCGCTGGGTGGCGGTCTTCTTGCTGTTGGTCGTAGGCGTCGAGCAAAAGTCGTCGGTTGCGGAAATCGTGGCGCGTGGAGGAGATAACGCGAAGGGAAGAGAGGCTACGTCAGATGATGAACCTGGAAGACCAGTGGTGAGGAAAAAAAGAGCCAAGACGAAAACGACCGTGGTTGACGAACGACGGGGGGGGATAAGCAGCAGAAAGCAGAAAGCGTCGGCCGGGTTTGCCTAACAGCACGGTATTATTGATAAGGCTAGGTGACTGACTACCTTGGGATGCATCTTAGGTAAAAACAGCAACACTATATGTAAGGCATGCAACCGGAGGGTTGGTGACCGGCGCACCTTTGTCGGGCCATGGCGGTGAGTCCGCGAAGGGGGGCGGGAGGGGGGAGGGGCAATTAGGCGGGGAACCCAGGTGTTAAGGTACTGGTGCCTTCGCGGCTTCGAAGACGGTGCTATTCCTTCTGACCTCTCCTCTGTTCCATCTGTTCTGCGTGGACAATTCCTCCCAGAACATATTCCTTCTGGGGCGCATGTGCTGTCATCGCCCCTGCTGCCGGACCCCAGAGATGGTGGAATGATTAAGACGTAGCGGGCTAAGCTAAGACTGACGTCGTGGGTTCGTGCCACGAATGAGGGGTATGATTGTGTCCCCACCCCTGCATGACTCCGTACTGCCCGCCATCGTAGGTTGTCACTGGCGAGCGCCTAGCGGCTCCTGTCGCCGGCCCGCCAGCTGGCCTCAAACCGGGCTGAGGCCAGCTGTCAGTTCTAATGTGACCCCCCGGGCCGCCTCGACCAGGTTGGCACTCTGAACCACTGGGAAAAAAGGCTTTTAATCGCAGAGAGATAATGAACCGCATCTTAACTTATCAACAACAATGTATATTGTTGAAAAGCAATGACTCCTAATCCCCTACGTTGTTTTCCCTCTAGCCATCTGTCCGGTCCTGCACCAGTTACGTACACGCAGTCCGCGGGCTGGATTACGCCAATATTACATGATTGGAAACCACATCATTCGTGAGCGCTGGGGATTGAAGGCCGCTTAGTAGCTATGGTGGAATTGCCCTAACATAAGTATTACCTTTACACAAGCTTTACAGCTCCGTCCGCAACCCAACAGCTGTCCAGTGGCTTTCGAGGACATGAAGTTCGCTAGCTCGTATCAGACTGATTGTGTTCCGGAGGCAAACAGAAGATTCCTTCAAGGACGAAGACAGGAAACGACAAAAGAGGTGTGCCACACCTTTCCAAAACACCAAAAACACCATGCCCGGGCCCAAGCCCGGGTCCGTCTTTTTTCGTCATCTTCACATCGCTCCTTTCGTCAAAAGTGCATCGAGTAGCAAGCGTGGGAACCCAGCATGGCGAGCTCCATGCCACCCACGATTGCCACGTCGAGTAAACCGTTATCCTGGTATCGTCTCAATCAATGTCCTCCTATTGTCATTCTTTGTACATGAAGTAGATCCCGTGTTGGTACATGACATATATATTCGTGGAAATAGTACGCCTGGTTACAGCGCCTTTCCAACGCTGTTATTGCTTCCCTGGCTGGGTCTTCGCCCAGGCATTCTCCGTTGTTCTCCGGCACGGTAACCTGCGACGGGACTCTCGGCCTCGAAGCGATAAGAAGACGGGCCGCCTGAAGGCGGCCCTGCAGGGCCGACGTCTGGTCCGGGATCACTCCAACCGTCCATGCTCACTCCGCTACTGTACTTGGAGCTGAAGCTGTCGGACCGCGTGTGCGCCGAACCCGGCACCCGGGGAGCGGTACTATTGACCTGACTGCTATAGTTACTGCTTGCCGTTGTTGAGTGGTTGCCGAGAAGCTCGGGCCGTTCCAGATCGAAGGGATCAGAACGGAACTTGTTCCGTCTGGTTGAAAAGCTCTCCACACTCTGCATCGAGTCCCGGTACACCGAGTCCAGGCGAGGGGAGAATGTTGACCCGCTCGGGGGACGGGTCGTGCTGCCGCCAATAGACGTTCCTCTGGACCGCCGCACGTCAGCAACGTATGTTGTGGGTGGCTTGACCGCCGCCGCAGGTGCTGGAATGGCGTTGGCATCCGAGAACGGATTGTTGGACGATGGGTTTGTGACAGCCAGAGGTGCCGGCTTTGCTGAATCGTGAGGCAGGGCGTTGATATCTGAGAAGGGATTCGCAGAGGCGCCATCAAAGTTGAGGCCCAGTCCCCCGAGGAAGTGGTCGGCTGAGCCAGCGCTGCCCTTGCCTCGACTAAGCCTCCTTCGCTGGGCCTCACGCTCAACTTCCCGTTCATCCATACCCAGTAAAGTGAGGAAGTCGGGTTGTCCGCCTGTAGCAACTTTCCGCTCCTTCATGCCCCGTGTCGCCGCGAAAGGGTCTTTCCCATTGTTGTTTTCGCCGCGGAGTCGCCAGTTGAACTTCATATCCGCTGTGAGTCGTTCCCACCAGTCTTTCAGTCGATCCTTTGCCGTGACAACATCGCGAGGCCCAGTGTGATTTGACAAGGACGAACTGTTGCGACTGTGCTGAGAGACGTTCATGAACTGCGAGCGGCCTCCTGTGGAACTGCTATCGCGGTTTCGCGACACCAGGCTTCCCACTTGGCCGCGGAACCGCCTGAAATTGTAACCCAAAGCGGCCTTGAGCTTCGCTGAGCGTGGCGTCGGTCCCAGAGATTCGCGGTCGATCACATAAGGCTTCTCGCCAGTGCGGAAGCTAGGATCAGTCGACAGGGGCGTGAGCAGGGTGCTGCGACGCTTCTTAAGCCATCTCTTCCGCCAAAACCACAGGAGAAACCCAACCAGACCAACGACAGCCACAGCTCCCACAACACTTGACGCGATAACAACAGGCGTTGCAACACCGCCTGATCTGCCACTTCCGGAAGAGGGCTGGTTGCTCGAGGGAGCATTGTTCCCGGCCTCACCCGCGGCTGTGCCCGGGTTCAGACCCGGGTTCAGACCAACGGTGGGGGCAACGACGGCCGGGTTGCTCGTGGGAGACGGGCTGACGTCGCTCAAAAACGCGGGCGGCGTTTGAGTTGGAGGTGTGGGGACTGCGTTGGCATCAGTCTGGCTGGTTCCTGGAGCGAATGGGAGTGGAGGTGAGTTGGGGATGGGTGGTATTGAGGATGACGAAGAAATGGGAGGTGGAAGCTGAGCTGGTAAAGGGACGCTCTGGGGAGGAATGCTTGGTATTTGCTGGAACGTGGGAATGGTCCTCGCCGGCTCCGCGTCGATAAGAGGCGGCGCCGAGGCCGTGGACGAGGAGAGAGCCACAGGAGGTGGAACAGGCGGAGGACTAGAAACTATAGGAGCAGGCGGCGCTTGTGTCTGCTGCAAAGGAGGATCAGGGACGGGAGAGGGAGTCGTGACTGGAGGTGGAGGTGGAGGAGGGGGTGGAGGAGGGGGTGGTAGTAATGAGGAGCTCGTCGTACTCGCTGGACTGGTAGTCAAAGGAGGCGGCGGCGGCGGTGGTGGTGGTGTTGTTGTCTGTGGTGGTGGCGGCGGAGGAGGCGGTGGTGGAGGAGCAGAAGGGGCTGCCACTGGCGGTGCGCTTGTTTGCGGCGGAGGCGTCGATCGTGTCGTCGAGGAAGATGTTGACGTCGAGGTCGAGTGAGATGTACTCGTTGATTGCCGGTTCTGGTTATTCGATCTCGTTTTCGCCCTCGGCACAGCCGTACACCTCTTCCCGTTGAATGTTGTGATAAAGGCCCCGTCCGGGAGACCTGACCGGTTTGGACTCGACATCGTCGTTAAATGTGTTGCGATTCCAGTCGCAGAGAACCGAAGAGTTGAGAATCGAATAAGGGGCCCAAACTTGGGTTTAAGAGAAAAGAGACGAAACTAGTAAAGCCTAGCCGGCCATCTATGTCGATTCGAAATAGATCATGAGTGTCCTGTTCGAGGCAAATCACTGCGGCGGAAAATCGGTGTGAACATGCGGTATAGGAAGTTGGACGGGCAAAAAGCTGATGGCTGGCAATATCGCGATGAGTCGTCGAGAAGGAAGAAATATCAAGGCAGCCGGCACGCTTAGTCGTCAAGATGAAAACATCCAAGTGAGGCGCGCTGCGACAGATCGTGAGAAGAATCGAAAAAAGGACGAATCGAAGGTGGCAGGAAGAGGAGAGGAAGAAGAGGTAGTCGGGGCGAGGGTAAGAAGAGTAACAGGAACAAAAGGAGGGTAAAGGCAGGGGGGATTGTATGGGAAGCAGGGTATAGTATGCCAGAAGAAGACCGACTAGGAAAAAAATTGGGTGTGGTTTGGTTTGGCTTGGAGTTAGGGTCTGAGTCTTCTGAACTGAGGCTCGCGGGATCTCTCCAATCGTGCGGGACAGGGACCACACACACTCTCCGGGCCTCTTACAAACAGATGCCATGCTACATGCAGGCAGGCACTTGCGTGTTACACGGAATAGCATGGGCCACGCCAGGATGGGTATGGTAGCGAGAAGGATGTCGGCCGGTGGTGGGTGGTCTGCAGAGAGCATAGCATGGGCAATTGGACGGTAGGCGCCGAGCGACAGCGTTACTTCGCGTACGTCTCCTTACTCTAATCGAGGACGACCGAGGTGACAGACCCCAGACGAGAGCCAGCCAGTCAGCAGACGATCCGGTCCAAGACACGCCGGGGACGGGCATGCGAGTCGGAGCCGCTGCGGCGAGTGAAGCCTGAATACGTCGACGTCGGTGCGAGGTATCTGCGAGAGGTGCGTCGGTTTTCTGTGCGCAAGATCCGTAGAACGGATCACGAAGGGCCACGAGCAGCCTGGCATCAGTCAGTCAGTTGGTCTGCACGTCTGAGACTGCATCGAATCGCACCTGTCTCTCGTGCGCAGCATCCGTATAGCCGTAAAAGGTGCAGCAGATGCAGCGGATGCAGGAGCATCAGCATCAGCATCCGCATCAGCAAAGCACGGGCATTGATGGTGTCTGTCGCAGCAGGGGAGGATTGAGCAGTGTTTGATGGATCTCGGGGGAGAGGCGGGATTGGCTGAGGCCCATGCTGGCCGTGTCTGAGGAGGTTGCTTCGGAAGAAAGACGAGTTGAGCGCAGCAAGGAAGCATGGAGAAGGTGAGGCACGCGTAGCAGGGATGGAAGAGGCTGTCGTGTTGTTCAGCACAGGGTACCGAGGCACTTGCCTTGTCTGCACGTCCTATAGTAGCAGTAATACGTACCAAATTGGGAAGATCTGAGGCTCAATCAACTGCAGCGGAGGAATGGGAGGCGGTTCAACGTTGGGTGAGGTTCCCCATCTTGGTCAAGCTGCAGAAGACAGAACGGCGCTCCCCCCGAATCTGTAACACACCTGAAGCACGAAAACCCGCCCCCAAGAGACTCCCGAGGCGCCTCAGACTGGGGACCCCCGCCCATTCCGCCCCACCCACTCTTTCCCGACGGGATCTTGTCTTGTTGAGGGGTGCCCCTCTCTGCCATCTGTGACAGTCTAGCCCAAATGGGCGCTGGTGGCCCCTCCACACTGCGACCGTTTGGCAGCCCCGTTCCCAGGCGCCGACCACACCTCACGGAGGAGGCAGGTAGAGACGGCGTTTCTCCTCGCTGCGGAGGGCAGGCGCGCGCATCCTGAGCCCGTTATCGTCGATTTATCCCTCAGGCTCTCCATAGTCCAAACAAGCACCTTCACTGGGCATCTTGGCCGTGGTCACACCTCTGGCCCCTTCTCTTACTCCATCTCCTCTATCCACCTCGTCAGTCGTCAGACCGTCTGGAAATAGCAGCACATCACATCATAGCACTCTTCTGCGCTGCGATACGCAACATGTGAATCTTTTGAGGTTGCCGTCTGTCGTCGGCCCCCGTCCCTTCTTTCCGGCCAACTCCCGTCTACGATGCTTCGCCTGATGATTCTGAGGGTGGACGTCGCATCCAGGCAGGCCTCAGCAAGGAGGTATTCTTTCGGCATTTGCGCGCCTCGGCTACCCAAGCCCATTATTTCTGAATCCTAGCGACGCCAACCATTTGACGGCTTGCGACGACTGGGAATTGGGACGGTTGAGCCACTGGCGACCGGCTGCTGCTCGCTGAGACGACCTCTCGATGCACTGCATAATTTGCTTGCCATCAAGGCCCAAGCGTGTGTATTTTTCGCAGGCAGTGCCCCGGTATCCCGACCTCGTGGCACGTCCACTAGAGTGGGCGATTAGGATGGCAGCTCGCAGGCTCTTCCCTGTCCGTCCACAATAGCGAGGGGCACCCCGCAACAGTTTGCGACATATTGAACATTACCCGTCGCCTTTCTCGGTCAAACACCTCGAGGGTTTAAGTCGTCGATCCATTGGCAGGCGTCAGGCCTCTGCACGGGTGGCCCTTGGAAACATGCAGAGACGTCCTTGCGGTCCTTCATTGACGCAGCTGCCGGTGAACAGGAATAGGACCTCACCCAGGCACTGCCAGTCTTGTGCGTCTCGAATATCGACTTGCCTCAGAGTGAAAACCCTTCAGGAAGTGCTCAGTGCACACAGCATAAGCTCCATCGGGTTGTGCGCTGGCGAGTTTTGAGGCCATCTCTTGGCTGTACTGTCAGCCAGCCAGCCGGAATGCTTTGCAAGACTCGCGACAGAGAAGCATCTGTGGCGGTGGAGACGTCGATCAAATCCGGGTACTGACCGTCCCATGCAGGATCGATGCCCGTGGTGAACTGGTAGGGCTCTTCTCGCCTTGAAGACTCTCGTCCTAGACAAGTAGGGGCTGGAGCAGCAAGAGGGGCTTCGACGAGGGATACAAGCTTAAAGAAGCCCATGAGCGGCAGGGCGGCCTCGACCTGAGCAAGGTAAGGCACAATAACGTCGGCAGCTATGTTTGTGTGTTGTGTCCCGTGCCAGATCCGCGGATCATCAAACGGGGGCAACAACCATAACCCGCAGCATGAAACCTGATGGCCAAACATATTAGGCCATCGGGAGGTGTTCCGCCAGCTTCGTTGCGGATTGTCGACTCGGTCTTTGTCAGGACCGAACGGCCCACGATCGGTGGCAGCGGTGTTGGGGGCAGCATTGCGCATTTTTGACAGCACACAGCATTCGCGGTGGCTCGCTAGCGATTGGTTGTAGTTGTGATGTGGCTAGTTAGATCTTTGTCAGATGAATGTCAGAATCATTTGACGAATGGCCGACGCCAGTCAGACCTGTGTTAAAGAGAATGGATGAACCTGATCCTAGGGCAGTGATCCAATCAAGCTCGGGTTGCGAGAAGAAGGAGGGTATAACAGGGCCCGGACTCTGATCTTGGCTGCAGAAAGGCGAAACAGTGATACGCGTACTTGAACAGTGCGATGCTTTATTAGTGCCCAGTGTCCGTGAGTAGGAGGCATTCGAGGAGCTGCCGGCAAGATGCTGCCACAGCTTCGACTTTGGCGTAAGGGCCCGTCGCCCTGACGAAGTGTACGCAGTGCCGCCCTGGTAGACGTATCCAAGGAGGAGGCGGAATGGAGAAGTACGCCAGCACGAGGTCAGTGTTTTGGGCTGTAGTTCATGGGTTGCTGAGCACTCGAGGAACAAAACGAGCGGTCTTCCTTCGATGGTGGACTTACCAACTATGTGCGTTGCTGCTCAGTATTAACACAACCCAAGGGATGGACCCGGTCGCAGACAAGGCGATAAACATTGAAATGTCGACGCCGGAAGTGTGGCGTCTGACGTTAACAGGCTTGTTTATGGGCAATTAACCTCCGGCACCACATATTGACAGCTATATGTTAGGGCCATCTAAAGTTTCTTCCCCTCCATTCCACGTCCTCCATCAATCAGAGGCAGGCCGGAGCGGAGGATAAAGTAGGGTGGAAGGGAAGAAACATGGGCAAGGTTCAGGGCCCAGGCGAATAGGGCCTGTTCAATCAAACCGTTCCCTACCGACTCGGGAGTCGGGGCGCTAGTGTCTGGCAAAAAGCACCCGGGCCCGAGGTATCGGAGCTGGTCCGGCTGGATGGCTGAGAGGGGGCGCAGAACGACGCCGCAAGCCGAGGACCCAGCCCGAGGCTCTGGTGAAGCCACCTGCCTACCGTCCGGCCAAGAGCTAGCCCCGCCAGGACAACCATGCTGCGGAACAGCCGGGCTGCCCTCCGGGGCTTGGACCCACCCGTCCCCGCGGCGCTAACGTGTTTCTCCGTTCTGGTATTCCCGACGGCCGAGATGACTCAGCTGAGTAGCCTGTAGGTCTCGTCGTACCTACTATCACTCCACATCTCGTCCACCGAGGTTTTGCGACTGAAGAAGAGGGCTAGGACATGGTGATCCAAGAGGCTGAAGTTTAATTGAGAAGACAAAAAAAAATTCCGGACGAAACTTTGCATACAGAGACTCGTTTTCATAGTAGAGTTTTCGATGGGTTTTTGTCACACACAACACTGAAGTGCCTATCGTGTGTGTACCTTACGTAGATAGGTATATACATCCCCACCTGACCTCAGTCAGCTAGAAGCCTAGGTACTAAAGTACCAAGGATAGGTAGGCAGGCCTGGTTGTAGGCAAGCCGCAGGACGGACTCCCACGTCGTGTGTTAGCCCGCGCTATTCGGCCACTCGCGGGCTCTGGATCCCTGGAACGAACCAACAAACAATGCACTATATGGACGTTCGCCGTTGGAAGGGAACCACACGAGCTGCAGCAACGTGGACGCTGCGTCGCGCAGTGGGCCTACAAGTCGAACGACAGGTCGACAGCGGTAATTAGCACCACAAACACAAATGGTTGGCGGCGAAGAACAACGACCGCCAAGTGCTCGCTTCTGCGCGTCCCTCCTCGTCACGTCCGGGTAGGTTCCCTCGATAGGTACAAGAGGCTGTACCTACCTTGTTGGCCTGCCTGTTCAGTCACCAGCGTCGGGGGCGATACGGATACCCAGGTGGAGTGGGTGAGCACCGGCTGTAGCCTCCCGGAACGGCCTTGTCCTGCTCTGCTCGCTCTCCTCGTCTCTTCTCTCTGTTGCCGCATTGAACGACTTCTCATTTTCTCTTTACTCATTTTGCTGTTTCCCCCTTTCTCCAGGACCGGAGAGGCGAGGCGAGGCGAATCCGAGCTTTGGTTATCGAAATCTCTCATACTACTACTTCGTCTGACGCGAGCGGAGGTGAAGCCATCCATCGCCAATCTCATCCACCAAAGGTTCAACCCCGCTCGAGCCGTCCCTCCCTCCCATTTCATCCCCTTCCACTTCGCCATCACCGCCACCGCCGAGGTGTCTCCTTCCACGCGCTCTACTGGTGCCCTCCTATCCGTGGTTGTGTGATCGCACCAGATCGCTGGTCCGAGACGCTCGCGACGCCATGTTCGGCACGTATCCCGCCCTGGGTGAGTAGACTAATTCATTTAATCCAATGGGGGTGCCTGTCCGGTATGGCGGCCGAAACAACTTTTCTCTCTCCTTTTCTGTGCTCTGGATACCCAATCTCAGATCCGACCGCTGCCCTCACCTCTTTCCGCTACCCCTCCCTCTCACAGCACCAGGGCAAGCACCGGCAGGCAAGCACGCGTCTTACCCGTGCGTCTCGCTCATTCTTTCCTTCCGTTCCTTCCTTCCCCGTCTTTTCCGCATGCCCCTCCGCTCCGCGCTTTTGTTTGTTCCCCTTCCCCCTTACACCTTACTCAATTCCCCACATGTTTGAGAGCTGTCCATCTACAACATTGGTGCGGTGCTTCGCTACCTAGGTGTCGTACAACCCAGAGTACAAGCTGGCCCGGTGCGGTCATTCCTACGACCGTCCGACGGAAGCTTACCACCGCCGTGCCTGGGCTCTACCGGCGGCCTGGCGCCGTCTCCCGTCCCGGCCGGCGGCACCCATCCTCGCCGCCACCGCGGCCAATTAGCCAATCACGCATACTTTATTCCACTCCAGCACCCCTTCTCCCTCCCGTTGTTAGAACCGGCATGATCAACGCTGTTGCAGGACAAGTTCAACCCGTAATCCTAACGAGAACCATTAGCAAATCTGCCAACGGCTGTCAAGATCGACCCCAAAGACGTCCCCCCTCCGACGCCCATTACCCTTCCCGCCAACCGTCCTCAGTTGCAGGCCCCCGCGGCGCCGCCAACCGAGGATACTAAGCCGTTGACCACTGTCCTGCAAAGTATCTATCGTCCCGGGGACGTCAATGACACCGTCTTCGAGGCCCTTGGCGTGCACCTGATCCCGGACGCCACCACGGCAGATCTCATTCCCGGTCCTGCCTACCTGCCCGACTTTGACGCTTGGGATAAGCTCTCCCCTGATGAGGCGCGTGAGAAGAATGCGGATACGCGTACTGACCTGAATAACGGCATGCAGTCTCCCGGCTGCCAGACCTACCTTGACCGCAAGCGTGAGCTATCCCACTGCAACGATGTTGCCTTCCGAACCGTGAGGCGTGTTCCCGCCCCCAAAGGCCAGCAGCAGGCACGCCTGGGCAACGCATACGAGTTCTTCAGATGTCTCGAGGCCTTTACGACGTACTGGGATGACACTTCGAAGCCTGTCAAGACCCCCGAGGAGATGGCGGCGGAAGCCGCAGCGGCCGAGGCGGAAAAGTCTGAAGACGACAAACCTGTTCACGCGCTAGCACGCGTTTTCCGCACGTCGGCCGGCTCTTCGATGCCCGGTGAATATCGCCAAAGTCTCCTCACGGCTTTCCTCAAGCTTGTTGCCTACGACTTTGGCTGCAACGTTTCGGCCCCCAGGACTGAACCCCGTCTGCACATCACAGCCGCCCCTTCCGCTCCGAAACCAAACGGACGCCAAGCCCAGGAGGTGTCCCGCAGGATGTCTTACTTCGCCTCCGGCTGCACCTTCATCTTCCGCACCCCGAGAACCCGCGACGCAGCTCGACAAGGCATTATCGAAGGTCCACTGGCTGCTGTATCTGCACGCGGGACAACGAACTTTGACAACGACAATGAGCAGGCCATCGACCTGGCCCGCGAGATGGTCGCGGCTCTCGTCACTGCTCAGCACCGAGCGCGCGAGGGGAAGCCGGAGAAGCGCTTCGGCGAAGGCCAGTGGTGGACAACCAAGCACCGCTGGGGCGGCGGTTCTGGCGGTCCCATCGGCCGCGAGGTCGAGAGAGACGCCATCCAGGGCGACAAGGACAATGTGGACTCGGAGACTGGTCAGCCGGCCAGCAAGCGGCCGCGCAAGAACATGTCCGTCTACGACAGCTACCGAATGGTTCGCCCGCCGTCCGCCAGCTGGGACCGCAAGACCCGCTACGAGGCCATCGGCAAGGTCAGGGGCGCCGGGTACGACGACATTTTCGTCATCAGCTCGCTGTTCCACCACATCAGCGTCATGCGCGTGCGGGTTCCCGATCGCCTGCTCGAGGTTCTCGCGGGTGCGGACGAGGGCGACGCCCGCCGCAGCTGGGCTCAGGTCGAGGCCCGCCGCACGCCTTGGTTCGACTTCTTCGTGCTCGAGGACCGACTCAACGCCATGAGGCTGGTATGGTCTCTGATGTCGTGGCTCATGAGAAAGCAGGAGGAGAAGACCGGCGAGGAAGACGTTAAGATGGTCGATGCGTGAGCGCCCAGGCCATCGGCGTCGGGGAGCATCAGCCGAGCCGTGTCTTTTCCTTTCGAGCATTTTTGGACTGATGTGCATAATCTCTCCATGCTATTTACAAAATTCAATCTTTGCGTCTGGAAATACTGTCTTGAATATTCCGCGATGATTAGCGGGTGTCCTGATGTCCTGATGTTGACTTCTCTGAGTTGCATCGAGTGCGATCGTCTATTGATCCTTTGAGTCCCAGACTGCCCTCAAGACCCAAACTGTACATCTACTTACTTGGTAGCCTCCATGTCATTACATCGTCGAGGACGCTATGAAGACCAGAACTGATAAATGCGCATAGGTCAATGAAGTAATGTTCCTCTATCCATTTCCACAACAGGCCTGGCAGCGTCTTCCGCCCTTGGAGAGCCTGGGGTCCTGAGTGATGCGAGGAGTAAGAAAGGATAGCCCCCGTTGTCATCTTCAAATGCGAACGGGACCTGGAACTTGGACAGAACGTACCGCACCGATGTTTCATATTTCAGAACCCGCGTCTTCTTACAAGAGGGTAAAAGTAGTAGGAGACCTTTTCCTTTTTTTCCCCCCCAGACCACACCGATATACATGAGCAATGACGACATCTCCCACCCTTTCGTGAACTAACTTACAAACCAACACAACATCTCGGAGAAATATACACTCTTGCCGAACATGCTTGCCTATGAATGACTTGCTTGAACCTAGTGATGATTCGCGGGGGGAGGTAGGGGGCCGTTTAAAGGGGTTTGATTGGGGTGCGTGATAAACATCCCTTCAGCAGATCAACTCAAACCGGCAAACCAAACCTTGCCACCTCTTCCCTTACCCCTCTACCGAACAGACTTAAGATGAAGCTTATTTTAAGCGTTCGTGGGTTGATCTGCGACACAAGAAAGCCACAAGTAAATGTGGGTGAGAAGGGAGGGGGTATCTTGTAGGCCGGAAAGGAAAAAAGCTAGCAGCCAAAGTTTCGCTTCGCCGGTCCATGTTGGGGATCGATGTTGGATGGCATGGCATGGCGCCGATGGCGGGAAAACATCCCAAAAGTCACTTCCTGCTGGAAGCCATTCAGGAATGCCTTGAATAACCATCGATCGACACCCCCTTTCACCGCTCTTTTAATCCCCAAATCTGATCCCATGCCGACGTTTGTCGGGGAACAATGGAGTTCTCGCTTTTCATTCTGCCATTGTGATGTAGTTTTTTTCCTGCGACTCCTGTCGCAAACTACGGCCTCGCCGTGATGAAGCCAAACCCCATGCGAACTATTACATGCCTTCGTCCATGACCAAAAAAAAAAAACTCAGACAAGATCTCACAGCGAGAAACGACCGGTTAATGTGGCGCCAAGGGGACTCCAGGAGACAGACCCTTGAAGTACGGGGCAACTGTGGCAGAATGCCGATTCAGGGAAGCTGGCTGGCGCCCCGGGCATGTAGTTTGACAGAAATGCGGCGGCAAATGGGGGGGCTGGCTTTCCGCGTCCCGTGGCTTGATAGCCGAGACTTGCCATCGAAGAGGAACAAGAGAGCTCGAACCACCCCTTCCCTCGGATTCGAGACTCGACGAGAAACATGTTTAGGACAGCCCAAGGGTCTGGCACGAGGCCGGGATTCGCCAAGAGTTTCTCGAAAAT
The DNA here is from genome assembly GCA_014235955.1 of Colletotrichum sojae. Lineage (NCBI taxonomy): Eukaryota > Fungi > Ascomycota > Sordariomycetes > Glomerellales > Glomerellaceae > Colletotrichum > Colletotrichum sojae. Next base: position 109,072 of record WIGN01000034.1, read on the forward strand.
AGTAACACGATATGCGTGTTGCTTCACTGACCAGGCCGGCTTGTTGGCCTCGCTCAGTCGGCCTCCTACCAAGATTTTGCCGACATGGGAGTTTGATATGGTGTGCCGGGCCTGTCTTGTATGAACAAGTGGGCGGGAAAAAACGGACACAGACGGTAAAGCGTGTCATCCGCCGGAAGAGACTTGGGAGACATGGACAAATTGGAACGCAGCCGACGTTTTGATAGACGTTAGTTTCCCGAGCCCGCGGGCCAGGGTCCAAGTGGCTTGACCTTACCACTACGCACGACTGGCCCGTGGTAGGCTGGGGCGACACCATCAGTAGTCTCGGGGCCGTACTGCTTGTCTCGTATGATATCAGGAGCGTGCAGAATCCCAACGCAATGGCGCAGGGCGATGTCGTTTCGCAGTGCAGTCCCGCCCCATTGGCTCGCGTGGTCGAGGCGTCCCAAAAGCCCGGTGCCGTGCCACAGGGCACCCGGTGCTTTGGATAAGACACTGCGGTGGAAGCTTAACAAGTTGGGAGCTATTATTTCACACCCCCAGGCTGAGTATTTCACATCCCCTCTAGCTATTCCAACCTACTACTACTACTATTTACTTTCAGTGTGTTATTATCACTGCTGTCCGATATTATTACTGTTCCTTATTGTCGCTATTGTCCGTTATTGTCCATCATCGTTACTGTCGTCCGTCATCGTCGCTGCCGGTGCTTTTCGGAGGTGGGATACTCAGCTTGGGGTGTGAAATAATAGTCACCAACAAGTTTGGTGGCCAGCAGGGACATTTCTTATTTTCCACACATTCCTCGCATATCACGACCTTTAGGCCTAACCATTGGCTGAGACGATGTCTAGACCATTGGTTTCTCGTAAGACCGGGCAAGTGAAAGCACGACACGAGGGTCTCGCGTGGTCGGCTGGCTATAACCGCCATCGACGCCGTAGACATGAATTCATCTACAGTCAATATCGTAGTAAGTTGCCCATCGCGTATGTCTTGGACGGACGGTTGAGACTGGCACCAAGGGACATACTTCACCCAAAGTAGGCACATACCGAGGGTGCTTAGCTCTGGAGACGGCAGTGGAGATAGATGCGTGGCGTGCTCTTGTGCGCTAAAGCGAGGAACCCTGCCATTTTGTGAGGTCGCGTTCCGCCCCCATCAGTCAGGTACGCCACAATTGATCGGCAATCCCGTAGCCTTACCGCATTCGGATGGGGGAAAATGAGCTCGCGTACGTCGTCCCTATCACACACTCACGACATCGGATCTTTTCTTCCTGGTAGCACTAGCGGGTAGAGCCTGGCGGCAGCGAAACGGTCGGGCTGTAACGATGCGAACAGCGTGGCTCTACGTGGCCCATGCTTCTCGACGAGGCTGAACCGCGGGCTAGAGGAAATTGTTCGAGACAGCAATGAGAGAGACTAACAAGCAGCGGTGGCTTGCAGATGTTATTGATGATATGTGGCTGGGTTGCCGATGATACGGTGGTGCTATTACGGACTCTCCGGCCAGAAGTTGGCAACTGGAGCGATCGAAGTGGACTGTCTGCAAGGGTCTTCTTGGTATCGCCTTGTGGCCAAGGCTTCGATCTCGGGAACCAGTGCCGTTGTTGGCAGAGGCTATTTACCCACCCTGCCACCTAATGCGTAAGTACGGGTAGCGTGCCGGCTACGTAGTATGGCGTCTCCCTACCTTGGTAGGCAAAGTCGGGTGCGAAGATAGAGAGATGCCGTAAATAGACAAGAATGGCAACGGGAGAGGCAACTTGAAGGCTTCACCAGGCGGCTAATCTACCCCAACAGGGCGACAAGCGCAGCTGAGTCGCGCGGCAGAGCTTCCGCCGGACCCAGGTAGGCAAGGGCATCGTCTGGTTTCACGTAGTGCGGCACAGCCATCTACGCTCAGGACTCTTCAAACCTGGACCTGTTTCCTCAGCTCGACCGGGGTCGAAGCCTCAGGAGTCAGAACAACAAGTGACAGACTTGCAGACCCAGGCCAGGGCTTAAGGCCGTAGATCTGGTGTGGCTCTCGGAGACTCCATCCAGTGGGAGGGGTTGAAGAAAGAAGAGGACCGATGCGAGAGGTTGACGTGTGCTGCATGAGACTGGAGGAGGTTGCAGACGGAACGTTAGGTACCTAGGTGAGAACGGAGCAAACTCGGCACTGTAACTGTTCCCAGATACCTACAGTCAGAACTCAGGGCACGATAGTGACGATAGGGATAGTGACGATACCGGAGGCTGTGGGCACCCAAGTTAAGGTAGCGTGGCTGCTCCCCACCGTGCCCCGTCTGCTCGGTTCTCACCGGGATGGAAATGGCTTGGTATGGCCTGTGCACAAGAACGCTCACTGGCTTGGGCTGTGTGTGCTGTGGGCTGCGAACTGCGGACTGCGGACTGCGGCTAGTGTTGTGGCCCATTGTACCTTACCACCGCTGCACCAGGGCTTCTCGATGTCCGATTTGCTGTTCGTTGGCGTTGTCGTCGTCTTCGAGGGGGAAACATTTTCTGTACTCGGACCCACCTCCGGCATCAGAGGCTCTTGAGCTTCGAGCCGTCCTTTCCGTTTAAATCCAATCGCCAACCCGCGCTGTTTGGCACATGTCATCGTCTTCCTCGGCGCCTACCGCCATCGCCCCAACATTACGTAGCCGTGTAGTGGTCTTGTCGTTGTACTAGTGATCATAGCACCCCGCCTGCCTTGCTTACTCCGGCGTACCTTGCTGAGCTTACTACGCCTGCTCACCTATACTGCGTCCATACCTACCTAGGTATCTTGGCTACCTTGGGTATCCAAGCGCCAGAACGTGTTTCTTGCGCGTCAGCAGCAACAATCCCCCCGCCAAACATTTGCGTCAAACAAACCCTCGATAGCTGGTAGCTCAAACTTTCACCTCTACGAAAACCACAGACGCCAACCTCGGTTGTCTTTGCTATCTCGACGCCTGCCTCTCCATTCTTCTTCCCACTCGATCACAGATACCTCAGGTAAGACCGCTAGCGACAGCACCAGCACCAGCACCAGCATCACGTCCTCCATTCCTGTCACAACTTGAGCCGAGCATTCCGCCCGTTCCACCGTCGTCTTTCTCGAAACCACACTGCATACCTCTTCCCCGTCCTCCGCCAGTCCTCCCTACTGCCGCACCGACGCGCTGCTTGCCCTTGAGCCCTCGACTTAACACAATCTCAGTTTGGACGAGCCTGGCTTGCGACTGACTGCCACGATATCTAGCTGGTTCAGCTAGCAGGGCCTCCTAGTTGACACCCTTGCTGCTGCAGCTGTCTCCCGCTTTAAGGTAGCCCTTCACCTAGTCCCTGCTTGGCGCTGGCGGGAAATATTTTCTGTCCGCCTTAGCTTGAACCGTTTTCGCGCTCACGAGCCGCTGACACTGGCCTCGTTGTCACTCGACTAGTCCCGAGACCTAAGCACGCGCATCGCTTTCCCGCGCTTGTGCCTTTCCCTCGAACCCCTCGCTTCCCCTCACCATCTTCCGTGCCGACGACGACGACGACGACCGCTTGACAACTGCATCGCCTGTCTATAAGAAACTCCAACCCCCCGAGTTTCATTTCGTCACCAGCCAACCTTCTCAGCAGCTTACGTTGACGAGCTTCGATTTCCCCGACAACGTCGCGTAGGCGACTGGCCGTCAGATCACAACCCCACCTACCCCGAACGACACAGTCTTCACCACCGAACGATGTCTGGATATCCGGGACAGTACGGAGGATATCAAGGCGGGCCGCCGCCGCAGCAACAGTATGCTCCTCAAGGCGGCTACTACCCGTAAGATCACGAAGCTCTCTTGTGCACGTTGCGCTCGCGTGCTGACCTGCTAGCGCAATAGTCCGCCGCAGCAAGGCTACAATGGATATCCTTCCCAGGGACCGGGTTACGGTTACCAACAACAACACTCTCCCCAGCCCTACGGCTACAATCAGGTATGGCTGTCTGCCACCTTCGTCTTGAGCTCTGTCGACTGAACTGTTGTTTAGCCTCCCCCTCAGCAATCATATGGCGGATACCCGCCTCAGCCCAACTACAATAGCCGCCCTGGTCAGTTCGCATCCTTGCTGGAACGACCCTTGAATGCCTAAGTCCGATCTAACATTCCATAGGCATGCCAACGGCGAGCTCCAATTCATACATGCACGGAAACCACAACGCCCCCCCGCCGCCACCAACACAGCCGCAACAATTCGGCCATGGCGCACCCAATAATTATGCCTTCCAGTACTCCAATTGCAGTGGCAGAAGGAAGGCCCTTCTCATTGGCATCAACTACTTTGGTCAGCGAGGACAGCTGCGCGGATGTATCAACGATGTGAAGAACATGTCAGCTTACCTTGTCGAACGGTTCGGATATAAGCGCGAGGACATGGTTCTCCTGACAGACGACCAGCAAAATCCAATGAGCCAGCCGACAAAACAGAACCTGCTAAGGGCCATGCACTGGTTGGTAAAGGATGCGAGACCGAATGACTCACTGTTTTTCCACTACTCGGGTAAGTTGACATTGAATATGGCCTCTCAGCCCATTGTACTGAGATTTGCAGGGCACGGTGGACAGACCAAGGATCTCGATGGCGATGAAGACGACGGCTATGACGAGGTCATCTACCCGGTGGACTTCCGACAGACCGGCCACATCACGGACGACGAGATGCACAGGATCATGGTGCAGCCGCTACAAGCTGGAGTGAGGCTCACAGCTATTTTCGATTCATGCCACTCGGGTACTGCGCTCGATCTACCTTACATCTACTCCACCCAAGGCATTCTTAAGGAACCCAACCTGGCTAAGGAAGCCGGTCAGGGTCTCCTGGGCGTCATTTCGTCATACAGTCAAGGCGATTTGGGCGGCGTGGCAAGCAACATTATGGGCTTTTTCAAGAAGGCCACCACCGGCGAAGATGCCCACAACCGTGCAATGGCCACGAAGACCTCACCCGCGGACGTCATCATGTTCTCGGGAAGTAAAGATGACCAGACCTCGTATGGCACCCCTTTTGTTTCATTGTTTAGTACCCCTGCTTCCTGCGCAACAATGGTTGCTTTTCCTTTTGCTCATTGTGGGACTTGATCTTGGGTTGGACCATAGCTCAGGAGTCGAGCACTGTAAAGACGGAGCTTGGAGGACCTGTTCCTGTCAACAGGATAGAGAGCATGTAATAGGCCGGCGATATTGTCAGCGCTCTAGATCAAAGGTTCAACCGACGTGCGGTTGGTTCTTTGATCTAGGGCGACGGGTTACGTTGGATGCCAGCCACCAGTGTGGACACTTGAGCTAAAGGAAAACCCCCTCTCGCTACCATTGCCTCATTGCTGGCCAAGTTGAGGAGACTAACAGCATTCCTACCTAGGGCCGACGCAACCATTGCTGCTCAAGCCACCGGTGCGATGTCGTGGGCCTTCATTACAGCTTTGAAGAAGAACCCCCAGCAGAGCTACGTGCAGCTCCTAAACAGCATCAGAGACGAACTCGCCACTCGCTACACGCAGAAGCCTCAATTATCCTGCAGTCACCCCCTAAGTACGTGCAAAACATCGGTCTCGACTTGTTGCAGTTGACTGACCCAGTATAGACACCAACCTCTTGTTCGTCATGTGATATACCCCACTACCGGCCGGCCGGCCCCGAACATGTTGATGGTTCCCTGCTCTGGCCCCAAACGGTGATATGTTTGGCCCGATAGATATAGTAGGCACGAAAGTCGTCGCCGGAAGGGAATGGTCGAGACGGGCGCGAACCAGGGGCTTACCGGCATGTGGCCCATTTTGTCGCCACTCCTGCCTTCGGTTCTAGTTGGATATAGTTGGATCATGAGGGCTGCATCCCTCCTTCAGGCGGCTTACCAGTGGATTTCAATAAAAGTTGTTCAATTCTAGATTCTCCCAGTATCTACCTGGATGTCGGTGGTGGTGGATATCATGCAAGCTGAATGGCAGCTGACGAGCCCTGGACTATTGCGGTCCAGGCTGGCCCATGCAGCGGCGCTCGCGGTCGTCGCATACGGGACTTCACAACACCGGATTTCGGACATCAAAATTCATTCGAACTACCCAAAGTTGTGTCGGTATCAATGTCATTTGCAACCTCAGGTTCATCATGCCATGCTACAAGTCAAAACGGTAAAGAAAAACAATGAAGGGTACTACTATGTGACCCCCAACTCCTTTTATGACCCCCGTCCCATCCCGTACCATCATCCAAACCGGACAAAAAAAAAAAATCTCCAGGAAGCCGAAAAAAACTAACATGAGGAGCGACAGTATTGTTGGCAGCATACCAGCCACTCAAGTCAGTAGGCGCCCAGAAGGTGTGGCTCAACACATCCTCCTCCTCCTCTTTGCCATCCATCACACACCTCCTTGAATCGAGCTGGGGATGTTGACCAAATAGGCGAGGTTGCAGCAAACCCCCGGTCCGGTCGATCATGCTGCAATCTCCAAAGGTGTGTGTGTGCAAAGCGGGAAAAACAAGTAGCCGGCACAGAACGAAAAGAGGAAAGCTCAACTCCGTGCTAAAGCGGATAGAGGTTGGAGGGTATGCCCGATTATGCCGCGACATCTCTCAGCTCAACTGCGCCCGAGTCCAATCAGAGCTCGTGCCGTGACACCCACCCACCCCCTGGAACTGCTCTCGGGAGCTAGTCACATTTGACAGCTCCTCTAATTACCTAGCGAGTGACTTGATCGCCAGTCGCCGGTCAGGCCTCGACGCGGTCCGCCGCCACGACCTTGAGCTGCTTCCTCCTCTTAGTCTTGCGCATCTCGTCGACGCAGTCTGCCAGCTTCTTGCGGGTGGCCTCGTGCTTGGCCCACGCGCGCGCCGAGATCTGCATCCTGGCGATGAAGCGCGCCATCGTCGCCACCGTCTTGAGCGTCGGACGGCCGGTCGCGGTGCCCGTGGTGGTGGTGGTGGTGCCCTTCCTCGCCGTCGCCGACGATGCCGGTGGGAGGGCGCGGCGGCTGCCGAGAACGTCGCAGCGGATTTGCTCCAGCTCGCGCAGCTGGGCCTTGTTGCTGTTGGTTCGCAGTTAGTATTGGCTACGAGGAAAGCTGAAAAAAAGAGGGAAGGGGGGTCTGAATACGTACCATGCGTTCGCGATGTCCAGCTCAAGCTGGACAAACTTCTTTGCGTACGCCGCGTCGGCGCGCAGGCTGACCTCGCGCTTCCACCGCGCCTGCATCCACTCCATCTGCAGCGTCATGCCGCGGAGCTCCTTGGCATGCTTTGCCTCCGCGTTCTCGGCGGCGCGGATGACGGTCTCGAGCGCCTCGTCCGTCTCCCTCATCCTCTCGTCGATGAAGTGCACGTTGCGCTGATCCCTGGCTTCCGATGCGGCTTGGGACTTGAGGGCCTTGATGTCCTTGTGCAGCTTCTCTGCTGTCACCCGATAAGCCGCTCGCTCACTCCGCGTGCGTTCGAGCTTGCGGCGGAAGGAGCCCTCTGCGGCCATGAGGGCATCGATGGTCTCCTGCTGCTGGATGACGTCGTGCTCCAAGGCGTCTGCCTCTGACTGTGTCCTGCGGAGCATGTCTTGGAGTTCTCTGCGTTCGGAGGAAGACATGTTTTCGATATCGTGGCGGCTGTGGCTTGTGACGCGGCGATCGTTCTCTGCCCTCTCTAGCTTCTGCTTCAGTCGGCGGAGGGCCTTCTCATGCAGAGCGGTGGCTTCCTCGGATTCTCGTTGAGCATCCTCGAGCGCTTGTTCGAGAGAGAGCTTTTGGTCCTCAAGCTCCTCAAGCTGCGTTTGCAAGTCTCGTTCGACCTGGGTAGCTTTGCGTTCGGCCTCGCGCGTCCTCGTTTTCAGGTCGTGAATTGATTGTTGTGCAGTTGAAAGTTGGTGACGAAGCTCGACTACCTCCGATTTCCTTGCGGAGGGGCTGGAGGATGCTGGAGACATGATGATTCGGGACATCTCGGCGTCGTGGGCCTTGCGCTCGAGTTCTGTGATCTGCCTCTTGAGGCCCTTGACCACGTCCTTGTGGGCTGCTTCCCGCTGGAGGAACTCCCGCTCTTTTTGTCGCGCAGCTGAGAGGTCGCGGCGAATGATGGACACCTCGCTGTTACCTTCGCCGGCATCGTTCGACGGAAGCTGCGGCGTCATCGCCAGCTGGTCTTCGTAGTCTTTGATGCGCCGTTCGAGTTCGCGGATGGTGCGGCGCGTGGCGGAAGACTCGTGATTTTCCGACGAAGACACCTCTCGCAGTTTGGCTTGAAGTTGGCGAATTTCCTGGTTGAGACGATCCTCCTCTTCAGCTGCCTTTTCTATCTCATCCTCAAGAGACTTCTCGGCCAACTGCATCTGCTCTGCCAGGGCCTTGTTCTCATCCTTGAGTCTCCGAACTTCGTTGTCGAGCTTCATCTTCGCGGTCCTCAAATCCAGACGCTCTCGGTCGACACGCAGGGTTTCCTCATCGTTGTGGTGCAAGCGCTTCATCTCACTCTCAACCTCGTCGCGCTCGGCCTCGGCTTCCGCCAACGAAGTTCGCAGGGAGTGCATTTCGAGATTCAACTTGGTAAGTTGATCTTGAAGCGTTTGCTTTTCGCGGGAAACCTTGCTGACCTGTGCCGTCGACGTTGAAAGCTGCTTTTCGAGCTCGTGTTGGAGAGAGTCCTTCTCTTTGTTCAGCGTCGACACGAGAGATGTCGCCTCATCGAGCTGCGCACGTAGACGCTCAATCGTCTGATTTGACTTGCTGGCATTTTCTTGCGAAGCCGAGGCCGAACCACGCGCGATGTCTGCCGAGCGACGAAGCTCGTCCAGTTGTTGCTTAAGGGCGTCACACTCTTTCCTAGTCGCCTCCAACTCCTCGCGTGAATGTTCCGACTCCTCATCCAAGGTCGTCTGCAGAACTTCCACCTCATCTTCCAAGGCCTCGACTCTCTCCGTCTGGGCTTCGTAGTCGAGCTGGGTCTGGCGGAGTTCGTCTTGGACTTGCGAAAGCTCGTTTCGCAACTCAGTGAGCATGGCTTGCCGCGTCTCTAGGTTTTGCTGCAGGTCCTCGATTTGGCGATTGAGTGATGCTTGCTCGTCTTTGTGGCGTTGAGCCTCGCTTTCGAGCGCTTCTTGCAGCCTTGACTCCTTCGTGGATAGGTTGCCCTCGGCTTCGCGTAGCTTTTCGATTGTCCGTTCTAATCCTGCTGCTTTTTCCTCCGCCCGCTGGCGTTCCGACTCCAATGTCTGGCGATTTGTCTCCCATTTTTCACTATCATTATCGTAAAGGTTGTCCTTCTCTCGGATTTCGGCTTGGAGATCCGAGATCTCGTCGTTGAGCCTGTCGATTTCGCTTCTGTACTGACCGCGGATATCCCGCTCAATCTCAAGTGCGTGGTCCCTCTCCTGGCCAAGACTCTCTTCTAGCTCCTCGATGGTCTTCTGCAGACGATCTACGTCGCGTTGGAGAGAAGACGATTCACCGGCCAAAACGTCATGTCGGCTTTGCAGCAGGTTCTTCTCGTCTACTCGGGCTTGCAGTTCTCTTCGCAGATCCTCCACCTGCGCAAGTAGCGAGTGATGCTCCCGGCTTGAGAGCTCCCGTTCGTGGTTATCCTCCCGCGCGGCAGATTCCAAGTCGCTCTTTTCTCTCATGGCGCCTGCCAGTTGCTGCTCGATCTTGGCTAGTTGAGACTGATATTCACGGTCTGCAGCCTCCCGTTCGCGGCGGGCTTCCTTGGCGGTCGATTTGAGGTTGTCGTTCTCCTTGACCGTCTCGGACAGCTGCTTTTCGAGGTCGGCAAATCTCGTGTCTGCCTTCTCTAGCTCTGTTTGCAACCGCAGTAGCTTCTCTTCTTTCTGACGAGAAAGGCCTTTGGTAACCATGGACTTGTTTGCTAATTCGTCCTGCAATTCCTCCAGGTCGCCTCTGGCCTGTTCTTTGTCCGCGATGGCTTGGTTGAGCTTGTCCTTCAACTCGTCGGCCTGCTCTTCTGAGCGCCGAAGCTTCGTCTCGAGCTCGTCGATGGTGTCTCGTGCCTCCTCCAGCTCGTCGTTCGATGGCGCATTCTGTTCGAGCTCGATCATTCGCCGCTGTTTGTCCTTCATTTGTTCTTCCATCTCCTCCAGCTTGGACTTGAGCTCGTCGATCTCATCCTCGTGATCGCCAATGATGCGATCCTTTTCACGGAGCTCGGCTTCAAGGTCGCCCACCTCATCCTGCAGCTTATCCACTTGCCCTTGGTCTCTCTGGTCCTGGTCAATCTGGCGCTGCATGTCCTCAATGTCGGCTTCCCTGTCGTCCAAAGCTCGTTGCAGACGTTCTATCTCTGCTAATTGCTTCTGGTCGGCGTATTTTCGCTTGGCCTTCTCCTGCAACTCCATCATTTGTTGTCGGTAGCTCTCGAGATCTTTTTCGGCCGACGTGAGATGTTTCTTGTATTTATGGAGCTCTCTCTGCATTGTGACCTTATCGACCTTGAGCTCGGTGTTCTCCTTCAAGGCCGCCTCGCTGAAACCAGGACCGGCTTTTCGCAGGGCTTCCTCCAGGAAATGAATCTTCAACTTGAGACCAAAGTTTTCCTTCTCGATCTTATCGATAACGCTCTCTTGCTCCCGCAGTGAAAGCTGGTTTCCGTCCTGCAATGGGCCCTTGCCATCGCCTCGTCGCGGGAGGACCTCGAGCGGCGTTGACGCGGTACTGGTGCTGTCGACCTCGGGAAGGGGCGTGCGATCCGCGAACGAGCGGGAATGGTACATGGACGTGTCGATGTTCGGTATGGGCGTCATGTCTTCGTCGATCTTGTTGAGGGCCGCGGGGGTGTTAGGCACCGCGCCATTCTCCTTGCCGAATCCGCGACTTCGTCTGGCGCTGTTTCGCGTTGCCGACTTGAGCATTGGTGTGAACTCTGCTCCCCCAAGACCTGCAGGCAGATTCTTGCGGTCTGTGAAGGGTGCGCGACCGCGCGGGGTACGGAGATTGATACCTCCAGAACGGCCATTGCGCAGTTGTTGTAGCAAGTTGTTGTCTTTCGCGGGTGACTGAAAGGAGGCTTCTTGGGATATGTCGAAATCGGGCTGTCTGCTGAGATACGTTGCGTCGCCGATGTTCGTTCGCGGCGTGTCGAGGCCGTCAATACCCGGTTGGACCATCTCGGCTGCGGTCGCCTGGCAGAAGAAATGAGGTAAAAGTCGAAGCGGTGTCTAGAAATGCGATCTCGTGCTGGTAGTCATGACAGTGAGGCAAGAGCTGTACAACTAGAAATTATGCGCTAGCAAGAAGCAATAGAAAGTCAAAAGAGAAGCGATTGCGCAGCGAGCAAGTCGATTGCGATAATGAACAACCCGGTCAGGCGCGTTGGTGAAAGTGGAATTCGCGATACGACCAAAACAGCGCCCGGGGTGCGCGATCACCTCCACAATGAACCGCGTTTGTTTACTTTGAAAGTTTTGACCAATCACTACTTAGCCTGACTTCGTCCAATAACATGCGGACAGGGTATCAAAGTACTACCATCTTGTCCCACTTTTAGCGCTACGTAGTCTCAGAGCCAATAATCCTTGGCAGCACTGCACCTTACCTCATGCATGTCTGCCGCCACAGCTTGAGACACTTGGAGTGGGAGGGAAGAGTTGGATTTGTGATGCAGCCACTTTAGCTCTCGCTGTCAGGTCGTTTCTTCACTCATGTTCACAGAATCTGAAGCGACGCACCTGCAACACACTCACCCAACTTGGACACCGCCAATTCGACTCCCTTTGTCCGCTGGGCTCGTCATCGATATCTATTAACTCTTGCACTGTGTCGGAAAAGTATTGATATAAGTTTGCAAGCCTTCCGCCAACCAAGTTACCCAGTTTCAACCAACCTTGGCCTCCAGCCAACAAATCTTTCGCCATCATGCTATCATTCGACGACGTTCCGGACGAAATCATTCTACAGATCCTTCATTACGTTTCACCCGAGGACAATCTGCTGTGTTTTCATCCGTTGTCAAGACGCCTAAATAGTCTCGCCAATGAGTCCATCCTTTGGCGCACCTACTGCCAACACGCCTTCAAGTTCTGGCACGCTGATCACAGATTCGACGAAAAATTAGAGCAGCCAGCTTCTGAAGTTTCCTGGAAGCAGCTCTTCCTCCTGCGGAAGCGGCGGCTCATGAGGACTGCCGGACTTTTTGACGGAATTCTGGCCACTAAGCATGGCCGCGTCAAAAGCTTTGAGGAGATTTGCTTGATGGGCCAAGATGCTAAAGATTTCCTGTTGAATCAGGTCGAAACCCCTGATGTTGCAGCAGATGTCTTGTCTCGAAGGTGGGAGCAAGACGCTTGATGCACGCGACATGACTATCCTCTGCTAACCGGACCTCTGTAGATATTTCAGCAACGCTATTCTGGCCAGCGTCCGCCGGGGAATTGCCATCAGTATCTGGGACAACCTTCGCCGCTCGGAAGCATTTGAATCCGCGAGGCCAGACCGGGTTCCGAAAGTTGTTCCTCGCAGGCTAGAGCGCGCACTGGCTGCATTCGATATGTTCGTCATCCAGGACGATGTGGGCGATGTTGACGATGTGCGTCTTCCCCCATGCGCAAGGCGTACATCCGTTGACGAGCTGCAGGTCTCAAGGCAACTTGACAACATCACGGTGGACTTCATAAAGGACCACCGTGAATTCGACAATCTTTGCATCCGGGAGCAGGCATTGACTCTCAACAGATGGCTTAGATCCCGGAATTTGACGGGCATGAATAATCCGCAGGTCAACTACCGCAACCTGAGAAACTGTCTTATCGGGCATGCACTACGAGACGATGCTCATGAATCACTCCCCATGATTTCGTCTGCCATATTTTGTTGTATCGGAGAGAGGCTGGGTTTAAATGCCCACTGCTGCGCTCTCCCAGGACACGTGCTTGCAATGGTCTTTGCAACTGAACACACAACTTTGGACGGATCCAAGGTGACTGACGCCCGAAAGCCCGTTGAGAGGATGTACTTGGATCCCTACGGAGGGAATGAAGAGTTTGGCAAAGAAACCCTTCGCCATTTCATTGCTCAGGTAGGATGGAGCTTTGATGTGGAGACGATGCCACCAGCACCAGTCTCGACTATGATCGGACGGCTGGCACACAACATCCGGCAAACCCATTTGGTTATGGCGTCCCAGGACGTATCCGTTGAAAGGCTGGCTGGGCTGGGACATGGAGCTGGCCTCCAAAACCTAGAGCTAGCGGTCTACGCTGCTGCATGGGCAACGACCCTGTTAGATCCAAGGGCGTTCGTGGATGTTACTTCACATTTCGCACTTCGCTTCAACTCATTGCGCTTCGACGACGCGTGGCTAGTGGAGAAGATCTATGTCAATAGACCCGAGCCTCGCGGAGACGTATTCCTGACTGCTCCCAACCCGGAGTATATACTGCGACTGATCCGACGAGCCGATGAGCAGTATCCCGTCTTCCGAGAGCCACATAACGACACGGAGTACAAGATTGGGAATGTAGTTCGTCATAAGCGATACGGATTCATGGCGGTTGTGATCGACGGAGAGGTGCCAACATCGGGATCGATCCTCTACTACAGGCTATTGTAAGCAATGATTGTATCACAGTTGCGCATTACCCGGAACTAATTAAATCTTAGGACGCCTCCAAATATGCATGGAACATTTTCTCTCGTCAAAGCGTCGAGCCTCGAATTGGTGCGAGACCCTGACGAAGCAGCAGCCTCCATGTTTCCGGACACGGGGCTATTTTTCAAGCGGTTTGAGCGAAGAGACTGCACATTCGTTCCGTCGAACGACGAAATGGTGTACACCCCTCTATGAGATCTAGGTTCGGATCGTGAGCACCTTCGTTTAGAATAATAAACTGCAACCCTGGTCTACACCAGCCCCCTTTTTGTTGAACATTGCTCCTGGACCGTCTTGGGTCGCCATCGACGTGCCTTTGCGACGGCTTGCGTACTCTCCATACCTTGGGGTTGAACTACCCAATGGTCTGCCTTTCTCTGAACCCAAACGCCCATGCATGAAGACATTCTCTCGAAAACCAGATGGTTGCTCCCCGCTCGCTCATGTTGAACGCCCTTTAGGCATTTGCCGTCCATTCCGCAAGGACACCGTGTTCCGCAAGCTTCTGTACCCAGCAGTGGATGGCTGGCGTATGGTCCTTCTTCCGCCCCTGTACGCAATCCTCGTCCTCCTTCATGTTCGCTATCTCCGCCTTGTACTCCCCCATCAAAGACTTTTGCTCTACAACCAATTCCTTATGGAGCTCGAATAACTCCTTCATTTCTGTCGAAGGATCCTCGACCTTCTTGTCAACTGTCGGGTCCGCTTGTGCCCGCTCGATGTCCGCTGCTGTCACACCAAAGCGAGTGAGGCGCTCCACCTCATCCCTCTTCAAGGGCTGCTCGTTGCCGGCAATAAGGTCATTCCATCCGTCAAGGTCTTTAGTGCGGCCTTCGAGGATTTCGAAGGACCGTATTGTGCGGGCAAGATTTTCGGCGATGTTGGTAAGCGGGCTTTTGCAAAGTGCAAGTAGACTGAAGGACAGGGCATTCTCTTCAAATTGGAGCATGCGTGCCTGGATATCAGGCCGGACGAGGTTGGTCCAGTTGACGCCTTCTTCCAGAGGACCGAGACACACCGGCCGAGTCTTCAAGCCATCAAGCTCCCATACCGAGCCATTAGCTGGCACATAGGCGATGAAGTGATAGGCCGAGTCTGACTCGACCTTCTGCTTCTTAGACTTTTTCGCTTTGGCCGGACCCCGTCGATTCTTCTTAAGGGATTCGGCAGCCTCACTCTCCAGAAATAGGTCTGCGTTCAGATGATCCATTCTCCGGGTGAAGGAGTTATGTGCCGAACGGATGAACGTGTTGGAGCTTAAGGCGTGTCCGCGGAGCGGAGTGCTGAGGCCGCGTGTGGCATCCTTGAATTCCCGCAGCTTGGGACCGAGCTCGACCCCTTCACTGTTCATGATGATGTTGGTCAGTGCAACAGTGGCACAGGCGTTGTCCGTAGTCTACGCTCTCGTTAGGATACGGAGGGGCACTTGGGTGCAGGAAAGTGCTTGGGGAACCAACCTGATTGGCAAACCAAAGCTCTCGGCCGTCGACGACCTCATCATCCTCGTAATCTTCTGCGAAGTACTGATAAAGAAAGATGAACCCATAGAGAGGCTGAGGGAGAGTCGCGACGTAGTCTTCGTCAACCGAGAAAACCTCCCTGACCTTGACAGATGGAACGCCCAACTCGTGGAGCATAGCGTTGAAGAAGGCCTGTGGTATTTGGTCAGATGCCGTTCTGAGAAGTAAAAATACAAATACACGTACCGGTTCAGACTCGAAATCACACCAGCCCTCCCAGTCCTGTACTTCTTCTTGGCTGATTGGTTCCAGTGCCTCACGCAGCAGTACGTTGGCCTGTCTGGACTCCTGGACCGCGACGGCGGTCGTGGCTGCGGCTGCGGCCTCGGTGGCCTTGCGCTTAGGGTTCCGCCGAGACTTGTTGACTGATACTTCGTCCATATCTTCACAGGGCGACTCCTTCCTCTTCCTAGAAATCACGTCATGCGCCCCAGGAACGGGGCCGTCGGCCGCAGCAGAGCTTGCATCAACCTCTGAGCTGGATTTAATAGCGTACGGATCGCGATCCTCTACATCAGCTTGAATATTGTCAAATCCCTGCTGAGGTGCATCTTGTATCGCGATGGCGCCTTCCTGCGTGTTCCGGCTTCGCAGCCGTCGTCGGCCCGCGCCAGTACCTGTTGATGCCGACATGGTCATTTCTGGCGAACGGCGACGATTCAGAGGGCGATGAGGAAGTTTCCGCTGCTTGGGAAAATGGTAAGCGACGCCGCTGAAAATGCGATGAAAGAAGAGAATCGAGCTAAGAATGAGTCGAAAGTGAGGGAAAGGGCAGCAGATGCGTCTTGGGGCTCAAATGACTTAGGAAGCGGCTGGAAGCGGTTCGGTTTGAGAGGAGGTTGGGCAAACCGGGTCTTTCGACGATAGACGATGCGCTGACACTTAAACAATAATTCTGGAGGGGACGTTGTCTTTGACTCAGGTAATTGGGAAGAAAGGAAAGTTACAACGGATCTGGGAAACAAAAGTGTGACTGGTCGGTTGGATGACGAGGCAGCTGCCTCGCAAAGACGACCTACCGTTGTCTTGGCCTAATTGCTCCTCGACGTCCAGTTGAAAGAAAACAAATGAGGAATATTATATTGTGAGACCAGTCGAACTAGCTGGTGGTATGGACTACGAAAACGAATAGCAACCATGGAAATACATACCTGACGGGTGTAGGCTTGCTGGCATTCAGCATCTAGTAGCAGATTGCCTGAGCCCGGGAAGGTTAGGCACAACAAGGGATGGCAATACGAAGTGGTCAAGGAAGGTGCTGCCCAAATGCAAGACTGGAATATAGTTGTGGCTCTCTTAGAGCTCTTACCTTACGACTATTGATCAGTCAAAAGCCTGCGCCAGGTTCTGGCAAGATTGCCGTTAACTGAGCTACCTAAGGTAGGCGTAGGTCCCTTCCCCGAGGTGTTCAACTTGCGTCGAGACAAGCTTATGTGGGTCGCAACTTGATTGCCCTTCAGCAAGTGTCAAGGGAAACCGCTGATGTCAGTTCTCCGGAGCCTCTCATACAGGCGCTAGGGAGCCACACAGGGTAAATGTCTGTGGTCAGCATCGGCACTGTTTGTATTTTCAAAAAGACCCACTTATGTACATGGAAACCAATCATAACAAACCTTCCTGCAAGTGGGTGTTGTTGCCAGGCGCGTTTGGACGTGACGAGCATTCGCTGGAAATTTTGAAGCTTGGGTCATTCGCAGCTAGATTTTCCCGCTTCACGTCGCCAGGAACAGCCTATATCGCCGGGAAAGCCCAGCGAATTGTCACCAACCTCCATCGACTCAACCGAAAACCTTTCTCGACCTTCTGGCGACCCGCCTGGCTACAAAGATCATATGAGGCGCTCCTGACCACGGCATGCGATGAGCGCAACTCCGAGACAGCGGACTGGTGGGTTTCCACAAACACCAGCGACCGCAGCACCGGGTAGATCACGACGACAGGACCCCGACCCGAACTCTTCAGTGTCTTCCCAACACACAATGCGGTCAAGTTCCTTACCACAAGCCCCCGAGAACGCAGCCCGAGGGGCCCCTCCGTCAGAGCCAGTCATCCCGTTGACTATTCTCGATGCTCCTCAACAACGCTTTTACGCCTGTGCGATATACGTTGGTCTGTTGGCATGGAGGTTCTACGACTGGATCAAGCTGGTGGAGGACAACGATACCTCAGCCTGGCTGTTTCTGAAATGGGTCTTCATTGATTTTGGATTTCTGTTCGGCCTGCCTGAACTGAGGATTCCATGGCTGGAGTTATCGCAACCGGTCGTCATGGCCATTTTCCTCTTTCACGCATTCTTCAACTTCATGCTGATGTTCAACATCCCGGTAGAACGCCCATTCCCGTCCTCGGCTGTCATGCATGTTCTGGCTAACAAAGTCGTAGCTTCCGTTGCAGCCTTGGCTCGTCGGCTTCATGAAGGTCTTCTACGACCGCGAGGTGGCCGTCTCCGAACACACCGTCAAAGTTTCGAGCATTCTGCACAACCACTCCTTGATTATGGGAAGGCAAATCATCAACATCTTGCCTGAGGGGTAAGAAGTTCTGCACTCGTGTCGCCCGGCGCTCGCTAACTCGGCCAGCTCTGCGGTGCTCAACTTCGAACAGACCCCATTCTGCCTCGGCGAAGGGCGCGATATCGTTAAGCTGCCTATCCAGTTCAACTCGACCATCCCTGCCGAAATGGAGCTCATTCGCATCGATCTTGAGACCGATGTGGAAGAGACGATCAAACTATCGAGCCGCGAGGTCAAGAAGATTGCGAAACAGATCAAGGACCAAATGGTGGACTCCAACCCGGTCGCTCACGCCATCGAGTATCCCGTCAAGAAAACCGGCGTCTATCGCCTAGGCAAAGTCTTGGACGAGTACAAGCTTGAAGTCCAGCGAACCACCAAAGACACCTACGTCGTCCCATGCCCGAGAGCGAAGTTCCGAACCCCCGAGAAGGCTGGCCGGTGTATCAGAGACTTGTCGGATCTTTTCGTCGACGTCATTGGAACCCCGCCGTTAAAGATTGTTTACAGCCGCTCGGTCAACACCAAGGACAAAAGCTTCCACTTTCAAAGTCTACAGCCCGAGGACTACACCTCGCCCTTGATGGGGTCTTCTTCCTCGCAGTTGACTCTGGCTGGCGATGGCGATACGTCGTGGGTCAAGCCTCAGGCTGTGGCCGTGCGGTTGAACGAGACTCTGGACGAGGCAGGCGAGTGGCAGTATGCTGTTGATGAGGTACAAGACGGCTTTGGCAACGTCCAAAAATACGCACAGTCCGGTGAAGAGACCGATTTGAAGCCCCGGGCCAAGCACCTAGTTCGCAACTTCCAGGTCAAGAACCGCCCTCTGGTTCATCTTGAAGGATGCGACTTGCGAAAGCCAATCAAAGTTGCCAAAGGCAAAGGCGCCGAGCTACCAGTCAAGTTCGTCTTGCCCGGCAAAGATGTCACCGACACCTCCCACACTCTGACCTGGGAATTCTCGCCTATCGACAGCTTAACCAACAGTGGTGATCACGGCGACAGGACCTCCGTGGGTTCGCATTCCGCCAAGAACACGCATGACCGCCCCTCGGTTTCGGACCCTGGCCTCTACACACTGAAGTCAGTCACTAGTGGCTCGTGTGAGGGAGAGATCCGTGAACCATCTTCCTGTCTCCTGCTGAACCCGCCGGAGCCCCAGCTGTCGCTTCGCTCGGAAGAAATTCCCGACAAGTGCGCCGGTAACTCAGTCGGACTTCGGGTGGATCTGGATTTCATTGGAACGCCACCATTCCAGGTCCACTACAAGGTGATTGACCAGAACGGGCGCGAAAGAGACGAGCGAGTCAAGGTCAACGGCCTAAGACAGCAGATCGAACTCAGACCTACTGCAGCTGGCCATCACAAGTATGTTTTCGACAGAATTCAAGACAACATCTACTCTGATCGTCCACTCCCGGAGCCGCTGGTCTTGGAGACGGACGTCAAGCCGGCTGCTTCGGCAACCTTCGCGAGCCCCGTGGGATCCATGAGCGCCTGTCTGGAAGAGGAAGTGGAAGTCGACATTGCGCTGCGCGGCGACGCCCCCTTTTCTCTGGAATGGGAGCTGGTCCACGATGGCAAGCGCAAGTCCGAACGCGTTACCGACATTCAGGGTTCTACATACAAGATCAAAACGAAGGCACTGGCCAAAGGTGGCGAGTACACTCTTGCTCTCAACAGCGTGCAGGATAAATCAGGCTGCCGCACGTTCCTGAAAGACGAGCTGAAGATTTCAGTCCGGCGCCAACGACCTCGTGCAGCGTTCGGCCTGGTTGAAAACAAGCGGAAGATGATGGCAGTTGAGAACACACAGGTCAGTCTTCCATTGCGCCTGCAGGGAGACGGGCCCTGGACTGTGTCGTACCGTAATGTCGACGAAAACGGCGATGTATACCAAAAGGTTGCCCATCTTGGCAATGATGGTCTTAGCGTTAAGGCTCGCGGCACGTACGAGATTGTCAGTGTAAAAGACAACCAGTGTCCCGGAACCGTGGACGCCCAGGCATCCCGATTTGAAGTCGACTGGTTTCCTCGTCCCGAGATCAGTCTGGTGCAGACCGGCTCGATCTCTTCCGAAGAAACCCTCAAATTCAAGAAAAGGGATGTGTGCGAAGGAGACATTGATTCATTTGAGGTCCTTCTTAAAGGTAAGAAACTTCCGTTCATATCCTCCTCCGACGAGAATAAAACTAATATTCTCAGGATCCGCTCCTTACCACGTTGAGTATGAACTTCGACAACAGCCCTTCGCCGGGTCTGGGTCCGGCTCGAGTATCCGCAAGGAATTCGACACAGCGCTGAACAAGGCCTCCATCGTCATGGATACCTCCAAGCCTGGCGACTTCACCTACAAATTCTCTGCGTTGGCCGATAATCGTTACGACAGCGACAGGCGCTTCAACTCGCTGTCTCTTAGTCAAAGAGTCAACGCGAAGCCGTCGGCGTCTTTCGTCAAGCCCGGCCAGTCTTTCAAGTACTGCAAAACAGAGCAGGACAGCGAGGACACCATTCCCATCACGCTGAACGGAGTTGCGCCGTTCTACGTTGAAATCGAGATCAAACACCACAGCGGGACTGTGCCCGAGACTTACCGAATCCCTTCCATCCAGTCCAACTCATACGGCATCCGCATCCCCAGGCAGCATCTACGTCTTGGCATCCAACATGTCCGCATCCGCGAGGTCAGAGATGCCAGAGGCTGCCAACAGAAGTACGAAATTGGGGCGCCATCTGTCCAGGTTCACCTGTACGATGCCCCGGCTATCTACCCTCTGGAGAGCCGCGGGGACTACTGCGTCGGCGAGCGCATCGCCTATACCCTGTCCGGCACACCACCCTTTGAGATTTGGTACGACTTTCAGGGCCACCAGCGCAAGGCCAAGTCCGGCACCACCAACTTCCGGCGAATCGCCGAGTCTCCCGGCGATTTCACCATCACGTCAATCTCAGACAAGGCGTCGGAGTGTCGCGCGTCCGTCAACATTCCCAAGACCATCCATCCTCTACCAGCTGTCAAGATTAGCAGAGGCCGACAGACCCGCGTGGACATTCATGAGGGCAACGAGGTTGAGATTCTGTTCGAGTTCTGGGGCACGCCGCCGTTCGAGTTCACCTACACGCGCAGCTCCAACGCCAAGAAGGGGCAGAAGAGTGTGGTGCTCGAGACGCGCCACGATGTCTCTCACGAGAGCAGCAAGATCATCCGCGCCAGCCAAGAGGGCACGTACGAGGTGGTCGCTATCAAGGACAAGTTTTGCGCCTTCTCTACGCAGCAGGTTGCGGACGGCAGCAAGGATCAAAAGATGCTGAAGTACTGATGACTTGAAATGAACTCGAGGATTATACAAGACGGGGAACATGGGCTTGTTTCAGGAGAAGGGGGAGGTAGATGTTTGTGTATACATGCGTGTTGTTGTGCGCAGGCAGGCATTTTATATCATGGCATGGCGTTTTGTTCAGGGGAATCCGGTTGAATAGGACTATAATCAACGCGACCAAAGATGCGTTTTTTGAGTGAACGTTCCGAACTGCCCAGGGCGCACATAGACAGCATAACTATGCTTCAAATTGACTGTATTAATCCGCCTCAAAAGCACCTCCTGTTCTATTTTTTTCCGACCCGCTACGCCAACATGTTGAACACTACAAGATCTAAATAACACTAACGTTCATTTACGACTTCTCTTCGATCCTCTTGATCAAGTCACCGCCGATTCTCGCAATCTCCAGCAAGACGGCGGGCTTGTTGATCTCCACGACATCGCCCTCTGCGCCCTTCGCCTGCTGGAAGTTGTAAGGCAAACCGACGCGGAAGTTCTGCCTGCGCAGCTTGGGCTGCCAGATGGCGCCGATGACGGCATCCTCAGGGGCACCGTTGAAGAAGATCAGCGTGTCCTCATACGCGGTCTTCAGCTTCTCCAGCAGGACGGCGGCCGGGTGCCTGCTCGCGGGCAGCGGGATCTTGCCGGTGCGCTCGTCGAGGTTCTTGAACACCGAGTGGCGCGTGCCGGACTCGGCAGCGGCGTCGCGGGCGACGCGCTTAAGCGCCGAGGTGGAGAGATGGATCAGCACGTCGTAGTCGCCGAGCGAGGGCTGGAACAGCTGCGCGACGTCGAGGACGATGCCCTGCTCCCTGATCAGCTTGCTGGCGGCCTTTGCAAGGCGCGTCATGCGGGTCGCCAGGAGCTTTGAGGGTCCGCGGCGGGTGTAGGCCAGGCCCGCGTGGTCGGGCGGGGTGGCGACGAAGAGGACGGCGTGGTTCATGTTGGGGTCGCGGGCGCGCCACGCCTCGAGGTGCTTCTGGACCACGGAGCGGTCGTCGGCCGTCATGTCGTCCGAGGAGTCGACGACGAGGGGCTCGTCGCGCCAGTCCCACCGCGAGAGGAAGAGGAGCGTGCGGAGGAAGCCCGACATGGCGCTGGAGGGCGCCTTCCACGGGTGCGGGTTGAGGAAGACGTGGAGGACGAGGAGTTCGATGAGTTCCTCGGAGATGTGGCCGGCCAGCTTGTGCGCGTTGAACCAGTGCTTAACGAGCCGGATCGTTGTCGACAGCGTCGTGAAACGGGTGCAGTACGTCGTTATCGTCTGGGTGTGCAGCGGCAGGTGCTTGTACCGCCAGTTCAGGTCGAAGAGCGCCTCCTCGGCGTCTACCCTGGTGTGCGGGTCGAGAGTCTTGTTCTTGACCTGTCGTTCCAAGAGCGTCTCCTCCAATTCGGCAAAGATGCGCAGGCGGAATGCGGCGCCGGTCTCGTAGATGATATCCAAATACGACAGGTTGTCGATGTCCCGCGACGCGTTGTCGCGACCCAGGCTGGTTGTGATGTTGTCGTTGACGGCCTTCAATCTGCGGTCAATGTCGAGAAGGAACTCGATCTTGGTCTCCTGGATCGCGACGATATTCTCTGGCCATTTGCTGGAAACCTCAAAGTAGAGGTTCACGTCCATAGCAGGCGGGCTGGCCTTCTGAGACGAAGTGAAAGGTGGCTTAATGGAGGACGATCGGAGCTCAGGCACGACAGGCGACAGTTGCCGGATGGAAAGGGGTAAGTCCTCCAGACCACGGAGGTCAGACTCCAGGGTCTGGAACGCCTTTCTTGCGGCTTCGAAAGCTTCTCTGTCCAGGGGCGAGATGTCCAGGGACGAGGGAAGCTCGGCATCGTGGAAGCGAATGTCTCCAGGACCGAGGCTCAGATGGCGTTGGAGAACGTAACGGACAATTTCCTCGCAGATGCCCGCCGAAGTCTTGTTTGCCCACTGCACACACTCGAGAATGCTGCCGTCCTGGAAGCGACGCAGCTCGGCCTTGTCACCCCAAAACTTGCGGAACCTGGCCGCCTCCTTCTCGAGCTCCGCCGACGGTCCGTACTCCATCAGTCGGCCCATGTTAGCAGGGTCGAAGATGATGCCAGCCTGGATGTTGGCCACGTTCTTGGGATGGTTCGCAGTCACAGACCACGGCGCAACATCCCGACTTTGGAAGTGGATCAGCTGTGACCTGTCCTTCAGGGCCTTGCTTAGAACCGCATTCGCCATGAAGCTGAGATCCCAGACAGCTCCGCGTCGGTCGGGACTGGTGCTCTTCGAGTGGCTGTCGACGTTTCGGATCTCGAAGATGGTATCGTAGAACTGTAGGGGCATGTCGGCCTTGGTGATGAACGTCGGCTCGAATTGGTTGGCCAGAGGGTCGTTCAGCAACTCCATGGTGGTGCAGGCGTGGAAGTGAAGCAGGCTGGCGGACCAGGGGCTCATCTTGTACAGGATGTTCACTTCGCGCTCGGGGTCGAACATGACGGGCCCGCTCTCGCGAATGACGTCGGTGCCCTGCTTGTAGGTCCCGAACACGAAGGGCTTCTTCGAGAACTCCGTCGAGGCGAGGAACTGCACAGTCGCCTTGAAAAGCTCCGTACTGCTCAAAGCCGACGACAGAGCAGGCTGTCCGTTGCGTCCGCCAGTGTGCAGCAGGAGCGCCGTCATGATAGCCCATTCGAAGTGGCCGAATCCACCGCGAGCAAGGGAGCTGCCCAGGCCTCGTTGTTGGAGCCAGATCCTGCCCAGTACGCAGGCATCCGTGAAAGCGACGCACTCCGTCTTAGCCTTAGTCAGGACGCGAAGATAGGTGACGAAGGTATCCTCGGCTTTGAGGGTCGAGTTGTAGAAGGGCGTCGCAGCGCTCGCGTCCTTGGAGTCATCGGCCTGCCCATTGCGGTTGCTGTTTGCCGCCGGGTGCAGCTTCGTCTTTGGGAAAATGCCCTCAGGGGCGCAGGGAATAACCCGAACGACATAGTCGGCCTTGGGGTGCTTCTTGTGGGCGTCGTCCGCCTCGGATTCCTCTGACGTTTCGGCTGGTCGGATCGAGAGAACGGGCAGAAGCGCATTCCCGTTCAGGTGCTCGAACTCCAAGTCGGCAGAAGTTCCAAGCTCTTTGCGCAAGTGGGCCGCGATGTTGGCGATGTAGTACGCTCTCCTGTAGAAATATCGCATGTTTTGGTGGTCCTTCTCTTGGAATAGCGAGGCGGGCATCTGCAAGATCATGTCCACGCCCTTGTTGGCCTGGTCCTTGGCCATAGTCCTCGAGACATAACTGCCAACAACATTGTAGGCCGAGGGCTTTTCGTAGGACAGCTTGTAGGGCGCATCGTCGGCGGGCTTCGGGTCGGGGTAGGGAATCTTTACGCGATGGGTCTTTTGGAACTTGCGCGTGGCTTCGTGGATCTAACTATCATTAACTGGAAGTTGTACACGGTTGGCGGTTAGTTGGACGAACAGGTATGGGGCCGTGAGGCTCGATGCCATCGACAACGTTCTTGATCTTGCGAAGAAGACTGTCGGCACCATTCAGGGCCGTCGCATAGTCAACCTTGACCTCATTGAGAAGTTCGTCGGTCTGCAGCACGAACGGGCTTGCGGTCGCTATATTGACAGTCCTCGAGCCGCCCTGGTGGGAGACCTTGCGTCTTTTGGGGCTCTGCTCCATTTTGTTGGATTTACTTCAAGACCAGAAACAATTCTGCATAGGCGGTTACAGGCGCATGGTACTCGTCCGCGTCGACACCCTCCGTCCTCTACCTCTCTAGACGGCAATGCTGGGAAATTTTTTGAAGCGTGGGGCACCGATAAGAGGTGGGAGAAAATTTATCCCTGCCCGACCGTCCGATAAGAAACCGACTCACAGGTACCTAGTGTAGAGCTTAGCACCAAAGCAGGTACGGAAAGCATCGATCTACTGCTCGGGTAAGGTGCTCTTTTCAAGAATACCCAAGTGGCTGTCTCCTTCGTATTGAACAGGATAAACAATTATTGCAATTGCAGCCACCTCCTCTTGTCACCCCCCACCGTCAACGATTGACCAAACACGCTGTTCCCGCGTACACAACTAACTTTAGCTTGACGTGTTATTGAATGCCCCTGGAGGTGACGCAGCGGAACACTTCGGAACTTCTCCACAACATCGGATAGCAACAGAGCCCGAGACGGAGACCGCGCCGGAGACTATTGTGAGGTACATCAAATTGGCGCCAAAGCCCATGCAAGATAGGTACGCAAGGGACAACAAAGCTCTAGGATCATGCCGCCGGTATCGCATTGACCGGACAGTCGACCTGAGAGTGTCAATAGGTAGTCAAGGAAGGTTAGGTTCTCTCGGTAGACCTAACATAGGTAGGCACCTCTCGGGTGTGGAGGAGCGTCTGCCGGAATCGCAGGCTGTCAGTCTTCGGCATACTTTTCGGCAAACGGCGCCGCTTACCGAACCGAACCCTACTGAACCTACCTAGGTACCGAAGGAATTCTCGACATGCTTCCTTTGCACGTTGCTATAGGAATCTGACAAGCGAAGCACAGTTCTGAGGATGAGCCGGACATTCAAAAGATCAGCAGAATTCCAACAATTCCGTCACAGCCCGAGTACAGAGTCCTGCAGTGTTGAAGCTGCGCCGGAATTGCCTTTGCGGGGTTGGGATGGGGGAGTTGGGGAGCTCCCTCCAGAGTCCAGTGTCCAGGGGGCGGGTTCCCCAGTTCGGCGTTACAGTGTATTACCCCCAGGGCCAAGCGCCAAAACGTTTAGCCCCGCCACTTTCCGAGTCGCGGAACCGTGAGAGGGGGTCAGGTACATCGTGCGTCAACGCTCTGTTGCCGAGCTCACTCCCGAAGGGGCGGAGCAGCATACTCCCCCCGTCAGGGATTCCGCAGGTCGCGGACCACCCGCGGGTGCACGGCGGCAACCCACGGCCTTGGAAGTGGAAGCTCAGGGTAGGTGAGTATGGACGGACGCAATAAATGGCCCTGTGACTCCCTCGCGCGAGATGGGTGCGATGTGATGCTTCTTCTCTCCTTTCCAACCGTTCTCCGGTCTCCCAGTTCCTTTCGGTATATCCTTGCCGTTGTCACACACCGCTCACCGGCCCCTCCCCTGCCGACGTTTGAACCACAGATCGTAGCTAGACCCGTCTCTTCGCGATGCCTTCACCAGCTCTGTGTGCGCGCGCACTGAGGGCCTACGCCCGCAATGGATCCAACGTACGTCTACATGAGCTCGCTGCGCCTTGGGTCGTAGATTGCCGTTCATTCTAACCCTCTGCCTCTTGACAGCACACTCTCACCCTCGCCCGCGCATTCTCTGCGACGACGCGCAGGCCGGAGATCAACAAGGTGTACCCCTCGGCTACCGAGGCGCTCAAGGACATGAAGCCCAACTCGACACTTCTCTGCGGTGGCTTCGGTCTTTGCGGTGTGCCCGACACCCTGATCAACGAGGTGCTGAAGAAGCCTGAGATCACCGGCATCACCGCCGTCTCTAACAACGCGGGTACGGACGCCTCCGGCCTGGGCAAGCTATTGAAGACGAAGCAGATCAAGAAGATGATTGCCAGCTACATCGGCGAGAATAAGACCTTCGAGAAGATGTACCTCACCGGAGAGGTCGAGCTCGAGCTCACCCCACAGGGCACCCTCGCCGAGCGCTGCGCGGCCGGCGGCAAGGGCGTCCCGGCCTTCTACACCCCGGCCGCCTTCGGCACCGTCGTCCAGACCGGCGAGCTGCCCCTGAAGAACAAGCCCGATGGCACCCCCGACCAGTTCTCCTACCCCAAGGACGTCAAGGTCTTCAACGGCAAGTCGTACCTCCTTGAGCACAGCATCGACGGCGACTACGCCTTCGTCAAGGCTTACAAGGCCGACAAGCTCGGTAACTGCCAGTTCCGCCTGGCCGCCAACAATTTCAACGGCGCCATGGGCCGCAACGCCAAGATGACCATCGTCGAGGCCGAACACATCGTCGAGCCCGGCGAGATCGCTCCCGAGGCCGTCCACCTGCCCGGCATCTATGTCAAGCGCGTCATCCAGAGCACGACCGAAAAGAACATTGAGAAGTACACCTGGGCCAAGGACGAGAACGACGCGGACGCTAAGAAGGCCCTCGGCACCGGCGACACCGCCGCTAAGCGCGAGCTCATCGTCCGCCGGGCCGCCAAAGAGTTCAAGAACGGCATGTACGCCAACCTCGGCATCGGCATGCCCATGCTCGCCCCCGGCTTCGTCGGCCCCGAGGTCGAGGTCCAGCTGCAGTCCGAGAACGGCATCCTGGGCCTGGGCCCTTACCCCCGCAAGGGCGCCGAGGACGCCGACCTCATCAACGCCGGCAAGGAGACCGTCACCCTCAAGCCCGGCGCCGCCGTCTTCGGCAGCGAGGAGAGCTTCGGCATGATCCGCAGCGGCCGCATCGACCTCACTATCCTGGGCGCCATGCAGGTCAGCGCCACCGGCGACCTCGCCAACTGGATGCTGCCCGGCAAGGTCAAGGGCTTCGGCGGCGCCATGGACCTCGTCAGCAACCCCAGCCAGACCAAGGTCGTCGTCACCATGGAGCACACCGACAAGAAGGGCAATCCCAAGATTGTCAAGCAGTGCGCCTTCCCCCTGACCGGCCGCGCCTGCGTGTCTAGGATCATCACCGAGTTGGTAAGTCATCCCTCCCGATCTTCAGATGAAGCTGGAAACTAATGATTGAAACCACAGGGTGTCTTCGACGTCGACTTCGCCAAGGGCCTTACCCTGATCGAGATCGCGGAGGGCGTGACCGTGGAGGAGGTTAAGAGCAAGACCGAGGCGCCGTTCACCGTCGCCGAGGACCTGAAGCCCATGTTGTAAAGATCTGTACACAATACTCTCACTTTTTTGGTGATTCAGCGCGAGGGGGCCATATACCCGCTGGGGAGGGTGTCTTGTTATTGTCATCTAGACTACGGCGTCAAATTTCGGGATCAAAATGAAGTCATGATTCTTACGGAAGTTGCCGGCCACGAACCATAGGTAACTGTCGTGAAGCTGTGTACCCACGTGAAACTATGCTGAATTGCTAGTTTGGTGTCAGGTCTATCTAGTTGTTCGTAGCACAAACTCATTCATACCGTGGAACGTACTTTCAACCTGCCAGGACTGCTAATATTGACAAGGGGCCGTTCCGAGTTAACACGCAGGAGTCCACTTCAAGATCCCAGGAACGACTGCAGGATGTCATCAAGTCTCCTCCTCTTCTTGCGATTCGGATTCAGGCCCGTCTCTACATTCCCCAGTTGCACTGCGGGCTTCATCAGCTCCGTTGCTTTCTTTGCAGCCCCAGCTCCACTACTGGCCGATGCTGTCCTGAAGAACGTATGCCTCGATGTGGCCCATAGCCCTCGACGAAGGTAGGGCACGGCTGGGATGATGGAAGGCCTCGTGGAGCAGTAGTCGCCTAATTGCATGCTGGCAAAAGGCTTGGAGGGAAGAACGAGCTGGTCGGAGACCGTCTTTTTCTCCGGCGCCACGCCAGCCCGTTTCAAATCATTGTCGTCGGTGAGCTGGCCGATGAAGGAGGACAGCCAAAAAGCCCAGGTTTCGAACGGGAAGCCTTTGCAGGTCTGGGCGTCGTAACCTGGCTCATCGACGTACATGGAGAGGTTCTTCTTCGCCGCGTCCCCGAGGCGGTCAAGGAACGACGGCGCGTCTTGGGCCGGGACGAACGTGACGGGCCGACTGCTGCTTTGGCAAAAGTTCAAGAGTCCTTCGTCGATGTTGCGAGCCAGCCCCTGCAGCTCCCTCGGCTGGCTCGCCCCAACAGAGTCAAAGAGCATCAGATACCATAGAAGGTTGTCATGCGGCCCGTGTAATGGCGCAGCTGGCTCCCATCCCTCGTCCATCGCGCACTCGTCCGCCCTCGTCCAGCCGTCTCTCGCTGCCTGGACGTCGTACAGAACGAGTGACGGAAATTTAGACACGTACTTGAGTGATTGCGTGGTCGTGGATTCATCGCTCCACAGCCTGAGGATTCGGAGAAGAGGAAATGGATCGGTCATTTCAGACCAGCCTCGAATCAAACGGTCATCGACGTTGGGGAACACAGCCTGGCTCTCTTCATAATGGGCCTTGGCAGCTGGTTGAATGATCTCAAGAGCGGCGAGGTTCTTCAGCTTAGCGAGCTGCAGCAGCTCGTTCTCGGCAAAGGAGCAAGACCCCGTGATGACAACATGCGTGACGAAGTCAAAGGCAGGGGACTCGAGCGGTGCGAGGTAATGGCGGAGGGCCTCGCTCGGCTGACAAATATGCTGGCGATACCGGTAGAGGCTCAGCGTTTTCTCAGTCTTCTTGTCGTCCTCGGCAAGGAGGAAATTGGAGAAGATCTTCCACGCCTGGAAGCACACACCTCTGCGTGAATACAAGGTTAGGTGCTGGATGTCCCGCTCACTTCCGGGTGTTTAAACACGCCCGCTGCGGTCGGAAGACGATCACGAACCTGTTCTCCAGCAGGCGCCATATCCTCCACAGATACCGCCTCGGCAGGTCGTCGCGGGCGAGATGCTGCTCCGTCAAGTCACCGACGTTTTCCGCGACGAGGTGCATGGCCATCTCGGCCAGCGACCTGGGGCCTCTCGTCCCCTGCCCGCCGCGACCTCGCCGGGGAGGCGCGCCGGTCCGCCGGGACCAGTCTCGGCCGTTCTTGTAGGCATCTGGAGGGCGCGAGGACACGACTTCCATGAATACTTGTCCCGTAGATTGATCAAACATGATATTGTTGCGCGTTCGGGAAGGCTGCCGGAGGAACACTTTCAAGGCGAAAGACTCGCAAGATGACGGATGACAGAAGAAGTGAGGACCGCGATATTTACTGTGCAAAGCGCACTGTGTGATCGGGACGTGTCGTCAAGGCGGGTAGAAACACGTTGGCTCAGACAGATTCATGGAGCATTTCCGTACCTCAGTCCGATCGAACAAGTACACGGCACGTAGTAAAGTTTGCTGCCAATGGGCATAGCACACGGCCCTTTCGACAAAGGGAAACGGACTGTAGCCAGGGCGGCAAAGAGTGGAATTTGTATCGCCGCAATAATTTCTCTGATCACCGACACAGCCGAAGCCGCCAACAGGTCAGAGGGTAAGTGAGCGAAAAGTGCTTCAGTCTTTCCTCCTGTTTCCCCTCCAGACACATTCATTGATAACGTGAAAGCCAGAGTGAATAAGGAGGATTGTTTTATGATTAGGTGAAGAGAAAAAGAACAAATCACTAAGACCGCGAGAAATCTCAGCCAATATATGGGTTTTTCGCGCTGGTGGGTCCGGCGGCTCTATTCTGCCGGAGCCCGAACGGACCCTAGGTAGATACGTGCTGGAGCTCATGGGTGGATCGTCTTAGGTCATGGCCAACACTGTGAAGTTGGATTGCCGAGACCTGCATCCACAGCATTTATTCACCAGCAGCGCGATACGGCCATGAGAGGAAATGGCCGATTCCGTCGGTAATGCATTTCATGGGATGGAGAGTTGACTTGAGCATTGAGTAGAGAGGCGCCAATCAAAAGACAGGGCAAATTGGCCTCAACTTTGACAGCGAGTTACAACTTGCCTGGGGCGTCTTGAAAATAAGGGACTGCCTGTTTCGGTTTGGCGGTGAAAAAGACCCAGAGGGTCCCTTGCGAGTTTGGTTGGCAGCCAGCCAATGACGGCAAAGGTGTTTGTACAGCATGGCTCACCTCTGTATTAATAAATCGCACCTGCAGCATTGTTTACCAGCCGTCATGTTTGCTCTGTAATAACTGCCTGTACCGTGCTCCAAAGATGCTTCGGTTCTTCATAGACGGGAAGAGTAAGGAGCGAAATACACCTGCAAGGTGCCATCTGTAAAGTAGAGTTTGAACTGTTTTGTTTTTCGCACGCGAGGCGAAAAGTAGGAAAGCAAGACCGTGCCTATCACCTCCAACGCCACTTGATAATAGCAAGTGATTCACCGCGGCTCCCGTCTCTTTCTCCAGCCGAGCCAACTGTCCCTGGCCCGCTTCGTGGCGCACCTGTGTAGTGTAGGTAGGCACCTAAAGTGCACATACATAACTACCCCGCCATCTTTTCGCGCCTATTGCCCTCTACAAACATCACATCCCACTTCAGCCCCGCAATCTCTTTCTGCATCGCCAGTCAATCTACCTTACCTACCTACTCAACAACAGCGTATATCCAGAATCACAGTCAAAATGGCCGGTGGACAACCAGGATCTAACTCTCGTGGCCGTGGCGGCAAGTTCAGGAAGTTTACTCGAGGAGGTGAGTCGCAAACCCCCCCGGCGATGGCATCACACGTGCGCTTACCGTCGTTTCTTCACAGGTGGCAAGCACTTTTCCCGCGACCTGCGGCCCATCGACTCCGATGGCAACGAAATTGGCATGTGGAACGATGACAAGAAGAAGGAAGAGAGCGGAAGTGACGACGATTCCGAGGAGGACTCCGAGGAGTCCTCTGACGATGGCAAGCCCCAAGCCGAGCAGTCCCGCGCCGACCGCAAGGCCGTGGCTAAGGCCCGCAAAGAGGCTGCCGCAGCTAAGAAGAAGGGCCAGATTGTCGAGGTCGGTGACCTGCCTCCTTCCGAGTCGGAGGAGGACAGCGACGATGACATGCCCGCCAACCCGAACCACTCCAAGGCCGCTCGGAACCAGACCAAGGCTCGCGTCCCCGACGAGGTCGATGAGGCCGCCGAGGGCGTGAAGAAGCTCGCAGTTGGCAACAACCGCAAGGAGCGCGAGAGCATCGAGGCCGCACAGGCCAAGGAGAGATACCGCAAGCTGCACGAGGCTGGCAAGACGGACGAGGCCAAGGCCGACCTGGCAAGACTGAGGCTCATTCGCGAGCAGAGAGCGGCTGACGCAGCGCGTAGAGCAGTAAGTTGACAACTCATATCCTCTTTCAATTTGTCCACTGGCTAACGTTGGGTTGTTCAGGCCGAGAAGGAGGAACGCGATGCCCAGGAGGCTGCCAAGAGGGCCGAGATCGAGAAGAAGGAGGCCAAGAAGAGGGAAGCCGCATTGGGCCCTGCTGCTGCGAAGAAGGGCAAGAAATGAAGCAAATGAGTTCACCCTAATTTCTTCGGGCCCCAGCCTTTCAGGCGCTCAGCGGAACAAGCGCTGTATAGTTCACTTTTCACATTATACCATCATTCTTCCCGCTTCAGATCCATTCCTAGAACGAGTATTTGTCGGGTATTTTTGTCTATCCTACATTGTGAAAGAAAACTACATGCCAACAACCATGCTAAACGGGAGCACATGTCTCCAGGCCAGTTCGCTCAAACCCGAGTTGATGTATACACAATGGGTGCCTCGTAGAAACGATGTTGTGAAGCGCACGGCGATATAGCTATGCATCCTACATACCCGCCAGCTCGTCCGTACCGACGCTGTCGTACCAGAGCTTGTCAAAATCAACACCCTGCTCCGCGAAGAGGTCCCGAATCTTCTTGGCCACGTCGACCTGTTTCTCCGGCCCGAATCCGCCGGGCTGCGATGACTCGAACTGCACGATCTCAATCCAGCGAAAGAAGAGGTCTTCTTTGCCAATGGCAGCAAGTGCGTCTCTGAAGGCGAAGACCTGTCTCCGCCTGTCGTCCTCCTTGGCACTCTCGCCCATCTGTTCGAAGGACATCCAGCCGTAGTCCTCGTGGTATACCAGCACCAGGGACCTGAAAGCGTCCAATGCAATGACTTTGTCGTCCACAAGAGCGTGGGCGGTGACCATGGACTCCCAGTCAAGATCCCACTGTCCGGTCATGGTGAGGTAGCCGGTTTTCTCTTGTAAGAGCAACGGGGAGGTTGCCTGTCGAAGAAGGGACTGCAGTCCCTGATTCTTGGCCTGGTCCTTGAAGATGTCGCCTAGTTGCTCGTCCCACTCGCGGCTGCGCCGGACGTAGATCTCCTTGTCGCGAAAGCCCACGTTCCATCGCCACCTGACCGGGTTTCCATAAGTGTACCCGAGGACGAACTCGAGAGGCCAAGGCCAAACGAAGATAAAGAGCATGAGATCCAAGGTGAATGAAAAGCCTCGTCTGCTAATCTCCCAGGCAAGCGCGGACCAGGTTGAGTCGGCAATCGGGAAAGTTGTCTCGTTGGGGTATCCAAAAGCAGACTGGACGAACTTGAAGTACCAGGGTAGAATGTAGTACATGCGCAGGACAAAGAGGGCGGCGACGACGATGTTCATGCCGACCGGCACGAGGAAGATCTTCTTCTTGAAGCTTGTTGGCTTGGAGTCGATGTGGGCGATGTACACGTGCTTGGGGGACAGCGTGTCAGTGAAGGCCCGGAGGACCTCTACCGGTTTCTTGAAGGGCGCAGGCGGGGTTCCTGGAGCCGCCGCCGGCTTTGCCGACTTCGTCTTGACGGCCTTCACCTTTGGTGCCATGGTGACCGTCTGGACGCAAGTTTGGCGGAATAGGTTGAGCTTCGAGTTTGGAGGAAGCTTGCTCTGAGGGTGCTCACTGCCGAGAGAGCTTGCTGAATTTCTTCAGGGGCCAGGTACTCACATAGTCAGCTATGCCCCTGCACAACCCCGAGTTATGCACGATGGGTCCCAAATAAGCCAATCACACTGCGCAAATATTCGGGTGCAATTGGGCCATGCCGACCGTCATTGGGACGGGAGCTCGAGAAATTTCTGGGGAGACCGGCGGAAAGTGGTGGTGGTATGTACTTTGCTTCCCAGCTTGCATCACCATTTCAAGTCCACCTTTGCAGTCCCCATGTTGCACACAACAGCAGACCATGCTTAGATGTAGGATATGGAACGTATGTACTCACTTGCCCTCATTCCCACACCTCCGTGAAGCTCATTGTATCTAGGAGCGAAGCAGCTCGTACGCCTGCGCTCTATGTCGCCACCCCGCCCTGGCGCGACAGCGTGGCGGCGGCCGACGCAGCTATTCCGACGCATCGAACTCTTCATCGAATAGCACAAATCGCCCTGCAGCTTTGGGTGGATGGGGGGCGGGTAGCGGTGCGAAATCGACTGGCATTCCTCCGCGACCTGTTGGACCTACAAGCAGCTCGGGATGGGGCAAGCCAGCCTTCGGCGGAAGCGTGCCTCAAGTCAAAACGAGTGGATTACCTTCTTCAGGCGCCGACGCTCCAAAGACCAGTTCACCAGTGGCCGAGGATCTTCTCCCTCACGAAATCGCGGCACGGGAGAGGCTCAGGAAAGCGATGCCCAAGCCAGCACCGCCACCACCACCAGCACCGCCCAAGACCTCCCTGGCCGCGGAAAGGCGAGCCACGAGCCAAGTGCCGATTTCGGATATATTCCAGCGCCGAAGCGACGGAGGCGCCGCGAGCGGGCGGGCCACAAGTCAGGGAAACGTCTCGCAGATTTTCCAGCGCCGAAACGAGGGAGACGTTGAGATTGAGCGAGCCACAAGTCAGCTGAAGCCGTCGGATATTTTCCAGCGTCGAGGCGAAGGAGACCGATCAACGGGTGCCGCTGGGTTCGGACAAACCTTCCGTCGGGTTTCATCACGCCCGGCCGATGGGCACCCGTCTGAACTAGGCGCCAGGAAGGATGGGCCTGGAGCGAGACCGTGGAGGGCAAATGCGCCTCCAGAGAACGATTGGAGGCATAGAGGACTAGAGAAGAATCCACTGCCTGGCAGCGAAAGAAAACTTCAAAGTACGCCAATTCCGCACCACCGTCATCACATCAACGCTGTAAGGGAAGAGCTCGGGGCGCCGCCTCTGGGATCGAAAACGAAACAAGAGCAGAGCGCTTGGGACAAACCAGACGAAGGAAAAGCGGGTTCATGGGGCTTACTCGCCAGGAAACCCAACAAGAACAGTGTCTTTGCCGATGATTCAGCCAAATCTCCGATTTCTAAGGACGACTTCATCTCCAAGTTCCAGGACCACGTCGGAAGCAAGTTTGGCGAGGATGCGCCGAAGGCTTCAGCAGCTGGTACGGAAACTGCCAAACCCGATATGGGCTCTGATGGATTTGTCGAAGAGGTGGTTCAGGTGGAGGAATCCTCTCGCCAGAGAAGGGAGTTTGACGAATCGTACGAAATCCAACGCGACTCGAGGAAACGCGACAAGGCGGGAAGCCGACGTGGGGAAGCTGGGTCGTACCGAGGTTCGAAAAAGTCTTTTGCACAGCAGAGATGGGAGGACGAGAACGAAGCGTGGGACGAGTCGGGTGCCAGACAGGTCGCTGATCGCCGGCGGCGCAAGGCCGAGGAGAAGGCGCGGAGAAAGGCAGAGGCGGAAGCTGCTGCGCCGCAGACAATCTTTCTGCCCGAATTTATCAGCATCGCGAACCTCGGCGTTGCACTGAAGATGAAGCCACAAGACTTCCTCAGGGCGCTGGGCGAGATGGGATTCGAGGACATCACCGAGGAGAGCATCATGACCGGTGAAACCGCTTCTCTCGTTGCGATGGAGTTTGGCTTCGAACCAACGGTCGATACGGGTGCTAGCAGAGACCTCAGGCCTCGACCCCCACCCGAGGACCCTTCGATCGTACCACCGAGGCCTCCCGTTGTCACAATTATGGGGCACGTCGATCACGGCAAGACGACTCTTCTCGACTACCTGAGGAAGTCGTCTGTTGCGGCCCAAGAGCACGGTGGTATCACACAACATATCGGTGCCTTCATTGTCAAGATGTCGTCGGGTAAGCTGGTAACGTTCCTGGACACACCCGGTCACGCAGCATTCTTGACCATGAGACAGCGTGGTGCCAACGTCACAGATATCGTGGTCTTGGTTGTCGCGGCGGATGACAGCGTCAAACCGCAAACGCTTGAGGCCATCAAGCATGCCAGATCATCCAAGGTGCCTATCATCGTGGCCATCAACAAGATAGACAAGGAAGATGCCCGGCCCGACCAGGTCAAGGCCGATCTTTCCCGTCATGGCGTTGAAATCGAGGACTTCGGCGGCGATGTCCAGGTTGTCTGTGTGAGCGGCAAGACGGGCCAAGGCATGGACGAGCTTGAGGAAAACATTGTAGCCCTTGCTGAAATCCAGGACATGCGTGCCGAAGAGGACGGCATGG
Organism: Colletotrichum sojae; assembly: GCA_014235955.1. NCBI lineage: Eukaryota > Fungi > Ascomycota > Sordariomycetes > Glomerellales > Glomerellaceae > Colletotrichum > Colletotrichum sojae. The sequence continues at coordinate 145,024 of WIGN01000034.1, forward strand.
CTGAAGCTTGGGTCTTGGAGGCGAGTGTTAAACCACATGGCAAGTCTGCCAACATGCTCGTCAAGCGTGGCACGCTGCGCCCGGGTGACTACATCGTTGCCGGGACCACATTTGCCAGAGTCAGAATGCTGCGGAACGAGGCGGGTCAGGAACTCGACGAAGCACCACCCGGCACGCCTATCGAAGTCCTTGGCTGGAGAGACGAATTGCCGGCTGCCGGTGACGAAGCACTCCAAGCCCCTGACGAGGACCGGGCGAGAACCGCTGTGGACTATCGCGTGGAAATGCAGGAGCGGGAGGCCTTATCCAAGCAGTTGGCGGAGCAGGAACAGCGCGAGCGTGAGGCCAAGGCAGCGAAGGAGGCTGAAGAGGCCGACGAGGTCAAGGACGATGAGTCGGAGGTTCCCACCGCGAAGGTCGTCAACTTCCTCGTCAGGGGCGACGTGGTGGGCTCCGTGGAAGCTGTGTGCGCGACGATCAACGAGATTGGCAACAACGAAGTCAAATCTCGCATTTTGCGGTCAGCAGCCGGTCAGGTGTCGGAGACCGACGTGGAGCACGCAGCGACGTCGAAGAGTACCATTGTCAGCTTCAACAGCCCGCTCTCCGGCCATATCAGGCGCATGGCCGAGGACAAGGGCGTCAGGATCTTGGATCACACCATCATCTATCACCTGGCGGACGAGGTCAAGCAAGTCATGTCGGAATCGTTGGCAGACAAGATCTCCACCAAGGTCGTCGGCGAGGCGGAGATTCTCCAGGTCTTCTCCATCAACACCAGGGGTCGCCACTACAAGAACATTGCCGGATGCAGGGTCAGAAACGGCGCAGTCACTCGGTCGGCCACGTTGCGTATCCTTCGCAAAGGAGAGGTCATTTTCGATGGTAAGTTTTGCTTCTCGCAACTTTGTCTAGCGGTCTTGTGGGGTTTTTACTAATATCATACTTAGGTGTGCTCGAAACTCTCAAGCAAGGAAAGAAAGACGCAACCGAGATCAAGAAGGGTGCCGAATGCGGCATGTCCTTTGAGGGCTTTACTGACTTCAAGGTCGGTGACCAGATCCAGATGTACGAGGAGGTCAGGGAGAAGAGAAAGTTGTAAGATACGGTGTAACAGAAGATTTGTACAACAAACACGGAGCCGATAGAAGGAGGGGGCTAGCAGCACAGACACACAAAATTACGGCTCGCCATTAGAAGGCGGCGACGACAAAGCTCGCCATAGTAACACCACATTCAACACAAAACTGTAAAATATACTCGCAAGACGACGTTACGTCGAGATTTCATTTCTACTACCACCGCTTTGGCGCAGAGACTACATTAGAGGAAAACGTCCTCGTGTTTACTGTTGCTTGCGAACGCTCCTTTTCGAGCTTGCTCAGACCGATCTTGTCTGTGACCGGCGTGGCATTGATGATGTTGTCAAACTCATCATCGTCCTCGCCGTTGTCAGAGTCTGGTTCGACGTCCGAGTCCGGCTTCAACGTCTGCGGCCTTGGTATCGACTCTGGCTGCTTCTTTTCTGTCGCCGATGGATTCGAAAACGCCTTTGACGCCAGAACCTTGCGGCGGATCTCTTCCATTGCCGCATCCTCGTCGCTGTCGTCGGATATTGCGTACGGGTCTCGGTTCTCTTCATCCTCGTCCTCCTCTTGTTTCTTCGCCGGCTTTTTGCCGAGGTATATGCCGTCGACTTCTTCGTCGTCTCCCGAGTCCTCTTCGTCCTCGTCATCTTCATCCTCGTCTTCATCTGAGTCGGGCATCGCTCTGCGGTTGGTGTTGCCTCCCTTCCACATGTCGTCAGCATCAGCGTCTGCCCTGCTCTCGGCATATTCCTTGTCCAGTCTGTCCATCCATTCCTCTTGCACCTGCTTAACCCCCTTCTCGTCCTCGGCCGCGGCGTACTTCTTCAACAGGCTCCCGTTGATCTCGAGGAATGCCTCGCCATACGAGAACGGCGCAAGGATCTGCTCCGCCCACTCAGGGTGCCCGCAGATGTAAAAGGCCGCGGCGAGAGCCTCAACGCAATTCAGCCGCCACGGCTTGCCGTAGTTGACCGTATTCGCCGCGACGAGATACGGCAGCAGCCGCTCGCACTTTCCTCCGACCTTGCCCCACTGAATCTCTTCCATGCGCGCCCAGCTGCATTCCACAACGGCGGCGCCGTACTGCTCCATGAGGTCCCGGTCGGCGGGCGAGACCGTGTGCTTGCCGTTGGGCGTGATGATGACGCCGTTGTGGCGCTGGCCGACGTGGAGGTCGCGCATCATGCCCATGCGAATGAGCTTCTTGCCGGAGCATCGCTTGGGGTCGCAGTGGCCGAGATCCCAGCAGGCGGCCTTATAAGCCGGGCGGGAAGGGCGGCCGTCTTGGGGCTCGTCGGCATCTCGAGGCTGGCGCTGTCGGGGCGGACCTGAGTGATGGTTCTTGCGCCCACGCGAGCTGAAATTGTCCTTCTTGTGTCGAACCATGGTTGAACTTGACTACCGCTGGAGGGGGGAGACTGGGAATAATTTCGTCTCGCGCAGCGACGACTTTGGCAGCGGGTTGGAGGGGTATTTGCCCAGTAGTGGGGGTTGAAAGCGAGTTAGAGCGGAAAAGTTCAGTGATACCACTAACAGAGGGAAGCTGGAGTGAAATATGCAATTATGCACAATCAAGCTACCTACCTAGGTAGGCAAGGTACCTCTGGTGAAGGAGAGCCCACCCGAAGCACGGATCACAATATGTACCCCTAGGTACCCAATTTGAGTGGCTTCAAGACGCCTGTCACCACGTACGTACCTACGTAGCCCCTCGTCATTCGGCCACAGATGCCAACCATCAAGGGTTCATGAGGGATGCCTGCGCCGACCTGATCCAATCTGTCCAATTCGCAGGCGCTTGCTCGGCCAGCTGCTAATTCCCACGGCCACATCTCCGGATGTCAACTGCGCTTTAACTCCCTTCATTCGAAGAAGACGACGATCACGCCCGCGAGAACCCCCTCCCCGCCAAGATAGTGCCTTTACCTCCGCGCTCGCACCCGAACACCACCACGATGGAGGCCGCATCAGCCCGAGCTGCGGCTCGCGATCGCTGGGGTGAGATGGGCCATCCCACGCCTTCGCAGCTGCAGCGCTTCATCCAGGCTGCCTGCAGCCCCGAGAATTACGAGCCGAACCTCGCCCTCAACCTTGAGATATCCGACCTCATCAACTCCAAGAAGGGCTCCGCTCCGCGCGAGGCTGCTGTCGCCATCGTCAGCTACATCAACCACCGCAACCCCAACGTGGCCCTCCTAGCTCTCAATCTGCTCGACATCTGCGTCAAGAACTGCGGCTACCCTTTTCACCTGCAGATCAGCACCAAAGAGTTCCTCAATGAGCTGGTCAGGAGGTTTCCCGAAAGGCCTCCGATACGGGCGACGAGGGTGCAGATGAAGATCCTGGAGGCCATTGAGGAATGGAGGAGTACGATATGCGAAACAAGCAGATACAAAGAGGACCTGGGCTTTATTCGGGACATGCACCGATTGTTGAGCTACAAAGGCTACACCTTCCCCGAGGTCAGGCGGGATGACGCTGCAGTGCTGAACCCCAGTGATGTAAGGTGTCTTGTTCCGCGAGGAACCATATGGTGTGCTAACTGGTCTAGAACCTCAAATCTGCCGAAGAGATGGAAGAAGAAGAGCGCGAGGCGCAGTCGGCCAAGCTGCAGGAGCTCATCCGACGAGGCACCCCGGAAGACTTGCAGGAGGCAAACCGCCTGATGAAGATCATGGCCGGCTACGACACGCGGTCCAAGACAGACTACCGCGCAAAGGCTGCCCAGGAAGTCGCCAAGATCCAGGCGAAGGCGCGGTTGCTAGAGGAGAGGCTTGAGGCTTTCCAGCAGGGTGACACCATGAAGGACAGCGATGTTTTCTCCGAGCTGGCGGCCGCTCTGCAAAGCGCGCAGCCCAAGATCCAAAAGATGTGTGAGGAGGAGTCGGATGACCACGAGGCCGTCGCCAAACTTCTCGAGATTAACGACAGCATACATCGCACCGTTGAGCGGTACAAGCTCATGAAGAAGGGCGACCTCGAGGCCGCGAAGAAGGTGGCGAGCGGCGCGCCTCTGCCATCCGCTTCAACCTCTTCGAAGAGTGCCGCGCAGGAGCTGTCGCTGATCGACTTTGACGGAGAAGCGGACGCAACTAATGGTTCAGCTTCGTCGCAGCCGGCATCGCAATCTACTGGCATCGAGAATGATCTTCTCGGGCTGTCCATGGACAATTCTAACAGTTACGGTCAGGGCGGTGCTTTGACCTTGGGTTTCGGGGCGAACTCCAGTAAGCTATATCGATATCCACGAGCCATGCTACGGACTAACGAGAGCCAGATGTCCCAGGTCCCGCGCTGCTCTCTTCCATGACGGAGAACAACAGCGCAAAGGGCCCAATGAGCAACTCAGCGACCTCTCAGACTTCTTCGTTCTCTCAATTTGCGTCTTTCACGTCCCCTTCTGCTTCCCAGTCTGGCACGCCCCAGCCGTCCCTAATGTCTGCTTTCAAACCGCCTCAGCAAGCTACGGCCTCGACCGACCCCTTTGCTGCCCTCGGTTCCCCCGCTTTCTCATCCAAGCCTTCCACCCCGGCTCCCCCGGCTGCCCCAGCGGCATCAGCTGCAAACGACGACGACGAGTGGGCCTTCTCGTCCGCACTACCTCCCGAGCAGCCCGCTCTCCCCAAGGAACATAGAGCTACCATCAGCGAGTCCACCGTAAAGATTGAGATGATGGCTGGCAGGACAGGAACCGGCAACTCCCTCAACTTCAGTTTCGCCTTCTCCAACACCTCTGCACAACCAGTGACCGAGCTCCACTACCAGCTCGCTGCGACGAAGGTCAGCATTTCTTTCTAGATCAAGGGTTGTGCGTTTACTGACAGAATCAGGGCTACGAGCTTATTCTCAAGCCTCAGACCGGGCGCGCATTGGAGGCCAAGCAAAGCAGGGGTGTGACGCAGGGAGCAGAGGTTTGGTATGCCGGCGACCGGAACCGGAAGGTGCAGTCAATCAAGCTGCGATGGAGGCTATCGTACAAAGTGGGAGGGGAACAGAAGAACGAGATGGGCGAAATTCCGGAGTTTAGTATCGCATGATAAGGCGGGATGTTTGAATGAGGAGCGATCAGCTTTCGAACACTTTGAATGGTAGCAGTAGGAGCTATGATTAAACAAAAGCGGTATAGAGTTCAAGGTATTCGAGAAAGCTGGTGAGACGGCAGCTAGCACGCCTCTCGATCGGGCAGTCTATACAGCGCAGGATTTCTTCCCAGTGGACCGACTATGTGACATATACAAAGTGCTGTAAGGCCAGGCGAAAGAAATACACGAGGTGCGCCGGTGTGTCATGCGCTTGTTGCCCAAGTGGGGGGAGGGAGGTCAGGCCTACTACTACCCTTTATCTATAACTTCTCGGCGGACTGTTAACGTGAACCTTGGGCGAGCGGTATGGTAGTAGCCGTAGTTTTCAAGCTATGTGAGTAAACACATTCTGCAGACCCTTGGTTCGCTACTCAGTCAGAGCCCTCCCTATGTGTGTCTTTAGCTGCATTCATTTGCGCAAGATTGCATGTGGAGGGGCTTGTGGCAACCGTTTTGACTTTTTGGCTAGTGGCTCTATTGTTTTCTTCATTTTTGTACGTTTGTAAAATAGTTTGTGTTGATACTGTTCGAGCGCGGGTTGGGCGAGCTCTTACTCATTCTCTCTTTTAATGGCGATGATGGGTATTTTGGTGTTGTTGCCGTCTCTGGGGAATCGGGGGGCCGGTGGGGCCTTGAAAGGTCCGTGCAGCGGCCCGGAAAGACGGCGTCGCGGCGCGTTCGGGGCCAGCGACCGTTCCATGGCAGGCAGGCACCACCTGCGATTTAGATCCAGCGGAATTTTCCATTCAACACGGTCTCAGCCAGAACATTTTCTTCGCCGATCATTCTTCCGATCTTCCAAATCCCTACCGCAGAGCCGGCCCGAACCTCAGCCGCGCCTGCGTCTGTCGTCCCCAAATTTGCGACTTCTCCGACGATACTCCCGCCGCGTTTCGTCCCATCAGATCGCGTCTACTTCCTTCCGCACGCCTCCGTTGTCACGATGGGCTCCGACGACGACCACCACAGACACAGGTCACGGCGCAGCCGACCAGACGAAGCCGACGACGACAGATCTCACAGAGCGTCAAAGGACGGAGGAGACGTCGGCCACGGGCGCAGGCGCAGCAGAGACAGGGAGCGAGACCGCGACTCGGACAGGCGGAAGGAGAGACGGAGATCAAGGTCGCGCGAGAAGAAGGAGAGGCGACGCTCGCGCACACCAGGATCCCCAGAGAGAGAGCGCAGACGATCGCGCTCGAGGGACCGCGACCGCGACCGCGAGAGGCGCAGACGACGATCCCCCGGCACCGGCGAGGACAAAGAGCGCAGCAGCGGTAAGGAGCTCGCGCGCCGACGCCGCCGCCACTCCGAAGACTCCGGCTCCGAAGCGCCCGCCGAAAGCAAGAAAAGACGCGGCAGCCCCTTGCGGCGCGCCGGCCCCCTCCCCTCGCAGGGCGACTCCTTCGCCGTCTCCAAGGGCGAGGAGCCCGAGAAGCCCAAGGAGCAACCGAACCTGCGCACGACGGGCCTCCTCGCCGCGGCCTCGAACTCGGTGCAGCAGGCCGACGGCACGTCCATCGTGCTGAAGTACCACGAGCCGGCCGAGGCGCGGAAGCCCCCCGCCCGCGACCAGTGGCGCCTCTTCGTCTTCAAGGGCGCCGACATCGTCGACACGATCGACCTGAGCCCGCGGAGCTGCTGGCTCGTCGGCCGCGAGGCCGCCGTCGTGGACCTGGTCGCGGAGCACCCCAGCATCAGCAAGCAGCACGCCGTCGTGCAGTTCCGGCACGTCGAGAAGCGGAACGAGTTCGGAGACCGGGTCGGGAAGGTGAAGCCGTACCTGATCGACCTCGAGAGCGCGAACGGGACGACGCTCAACGGGGACAAGGTCGCGGACAGTCGGTACTACGAGCTTCGGGACAAGGATATGATCAAGTTCGGGCATAGTACGAGGGAGTACGTGCTGATGCTGGCGCCCAGGGAGTAGGGGGCGGCTCTCTGGTAAGACGGTTAGGCAGGATATCCCGTACGGAGGAGGTCATCGTGTGGATGCATATCAAGACCCGGTTAGGTCTGAATTGACGGTCGACTTAGGAGAGAATGGCAAATAGCCCATAGCTTATATGGAAGCATGTCAATAGCCAGTTTGATTCGGAAAAAAAAAAGGTTCGCTTATTCCACGGCGCCCTATGTCACATCCCTTCCAGCTACATTACCCCGCTGCCGTCTGACTTCATAGCTAGTGTTCAGCATCCTTGTTTCATGCTTCTGTTCGTTCGTATTATTTCTATTCACCGTTATTGATTCTATCCGCGGTTGTTGTGCTGTGTTAAGGGGATGTGGTATGATACCCAACCGGGGGTTGTGGAGTATGAGTCCCCTTGAAAAATGAAGAGATCACATACGAATGACGGAGCCGAGCCTGTGGCTCGCTCGGCCTTTATTATACCGGTATTCTAATAGTGGGGAAAACAACCAGATCAAACAACCATGAACTCTCCAGCTTTTCGCCCAAAACAATGTAACGCCCCTTTCGTCCCAAGCAATACAGTCTAAAGAATGAAGCCATCTCACATACTGCGCCCAATAACCCAACAACTCAATACGGAAAGAAGCTCGGATGCTTGCCGGTGTGGGAACCCTCGGAATCTCTACAGCTCTTCTGGACGTCATTCTCTTCCAGTGTCTGTGCGAGGGCCTCGCTATCGCGGCATAATCCCTAGCCCTACTGGCGACACATCGGTAGAGGATCCAGTTCCATTGCTGTCATTCCTCTCCAGCACTGCTGCTTGCTGCAGTCGCTCTCGATAACGTGCTTCGCGGCGACTAGCTGCCGCGATATCAACAGGTATGTCGCCGAAGGATATTATTCTACCAGCCAATCGAATACCTCCAGAACCGGATCGCACCATGTTCTCGCCCCCAGCAGCGATTCGGGAGGTGGTTCGAGGATTCGTCAAGTCTGGGCTTTCTGGAGGAGCCTCAAAGCTGGGAATGCGTGCATCTGCAAGCCAATGGGAAACAGGCACCTTACTGCCGCCAACACGAGGCTCGCTACGGCGGCTGTTCCTATTTTCTCTCCGTGTCCAGGCTTCATACGACGTTGTAGACATATCGAGCGGAATGATTCTGGGCGAGGGTTCCGTCTCAACAAGAGATGGAACTGGTGAGCGATTAAGGCTCGCTCTACTGCCACCGTTGCTTCTCGGAGAAATACCCGATGGACGACTTGCGACGTCCACAGGATGGTTCGAACTGGGATTTCTGGTCATCGGTTGGGATGTGTAACCGTCTGGTGACCGTGAAAAGACAGGGCTAGAAAGAACAGTCGTTGCCTGTGACGAGATGTTTACTGCTGGGCGTCCAATGCTGAGATCTGGCCGTGAGAGAGCCTCATCGTAATGATCTTCCGGATAGTACCCGCGTAGTAGTTGGTCAGGGGTATGTTGACGCGCTGCTGAATCATGCTGCAGGCTGCCAGAGCTGTTGGTAACGTCTTGCAGACCAGGGTAGGATGGGGGCTGCCGTTCGCCTGGACCAGAGTTGGCAGTTCTTGTGCCGCCTTGGTGTGTAGCAGGCTGATTTTCCGGCTTTTTTGAGACAGGGGACTCTGGTTTGTCCTTGGATTTTCCTGACCTAGTCATGCTGATCTTTGGCTCACTGGCTGGTCGCCTGAAACGACTCAACACTGAGGATAAATAAGACATTGATGGAATTGAGCGACCCTCCTGGCCGTGCCCATCGGCGGTCGTGTTGTTGGTCCTCGATTCATCGGGAGGATGGATTGTTGAAAAGGGCTGGGTTTGAATCGTCCTGTGCCAAGTATATGATGTTAAGGAAGGGACGTCAACGTCGACAGTTCGCAAACTATCGATCGACATAGAATCATACGTCGCCATCCGATCAAGGGTTCCTGCCCTGGACAGCGGGTTGGAGATGGTTGGAGAGAGGGGCGCCTCATCTTCAATCGCCGTGCCCGACAAGGGTTCGGCGTAGCTCGGACGGTCAGATCGTGGTTGTATGGATGCGGCAGTTCCTGCACTAGAGGCACTGGAGCTTCTGCCCTTATATATGTTGCCGCCCCCTCGTGGAAGCGCAGGTGCGCGTGTGTAGAGGTAACTCAGCTTCGCTTCAGCCTCACTTCCAGCGGAAAGTCTCGACCGACTTCGCGACCTGGCTTCCCCAGTTGACCCGGGCGGAGAAATAAGCCCGCGGGCAGTCTCGCGATTGACGCTGACGCGAGGGTCGTTCACGGATCCCTCTCGCCAGGATCCGCCGCGGTCGTGATATCGTCGCTCCTTGATTTTCTTAACGGACCGATGGTTGGAAACCAGTGTCCATTCGGGCTCCTTGGAATCTGGATAGTCGCTGATAATGTCAGGAGGATACGGTGTTACTGTTCGGTCGTCGGGAAACTGGTCCTCGGCTTGGGGCTCCTCTATTTGGGGGATTCGGTGATCTGGCATATGAAAGTGATGGGATCCGTCGTAAGTAGTCGGAGACTCGTGCTGCACGTAGTCTTCCCCGGGCAGGCGGCCATACAAGGAGAGGCGGGCGTCATTAGAGTTATTGGTGGATAGCGATGACATGCTGTTGCTGCGCTCGAATACTGAAGAATGTTCCACCGCTTGCTTGCCATCAACGATGTTACTCGATATGATTCTTTGTAACCCGTCAATCTCCTCCGGTAGTCTTGCAAGCCGAGCCTTTAGGTCTGACTTGGCGGCTGCAAGATCCACGACGTTTCCGTTAAAGGTTTCCGTTGGCTTGTGAAGTCGATCTAGGTGCTCCATCAACTTCTTGCCGTGGATAGCATATCGCCTGTAGTCATCAGGCAAGCCGGTCGCGGGGTCCCTCTTCATAATTGAGTCTGCCTCGTCGAAGGAATGGCAGAAGACCCGAATCGCCCGCTCCAGCCAGAACGCCAATTGCTTTTCCTCGTCCAAAAGCTGAACGAAGAACGCCTGAACAACGCTGTGGATGCGGAGGACGTCCAAGGGATCTTCGTTAACATCGACGCTTTGGCGAGAATCCCGCGAGGAAGAGGATGGAATGTCGTCCATTTCATTCCGTTCAATGAGCGCAAACTTGATGAGGGTAACCAGCGTCCTAGTCAGGCTCCTCTTGTGCCCTGTCGTGTCCGTCTTCACAGGTGTGCGTTTGTCTAGAGCCTTCAGACCCAGAGCTAGCATCTCGACGGGCACGAGCTGGCTGAAGAAAGAGAGAATGTAAATGAGATTCAGCGCAGAAGTGTCACCACGGTGTTGGAGCTGATCCCGGATCGTCGTGTATGCAGGTAACATTCCTCCCACCTTCGGCTTCCTCTTGAATCCTCTGACGTACTTTGCCAGGGGCTCCCGTGTCGTATTCATCTGTTGTGCTGCCGCGTGGATCATCAGGGGAAGACGATCCATCATTTGCACCAAATCCAGGGCCCGGCTCAAATCATCCGTTGTGTACGGCTGTTTCTTTCCCATCTCTTCTAGTAGTAACTCCTGGGCGTCTTGGACCGGAAGTAGGTTGAGTTTCATGACGCGCGGATTGTCTAGAAGATGATCCCCTTCGACAGCTCGTTCGGTAGATGTGAAAATGAGGCTGGTGTTTTTGCGGTCGGGGATGAAGTCTTGGACATCGGGGTCGTCGAAGCGAATTCCATCGAAGACGAGCAGCCAGCCATCGTAGTCGTTGAACCAGCTTCGCACAATCTTCACCATGTTTTGAGGGTTCGAGAGGTCATGCTTGTTTTCTTTGTCGACCATTTCTCTGATGGCTTCGTCTTTGGCAATGCGCCAGAAACCATCCTCCATATCTTGCAGTGTAGTTGACCTGATCCAGTATATTCCTGCAGGATAGTCGTCCTTGTGGTTGAACACATACTGGCGAGCCAGGTGCGTTTTCCCTGCCCCTGGAATGCCTTGAATCAGGACTGCTGACGTGCCCTCCGAACGCCTCTTCTTGTCCATCAACATGCGGTGGAGGTCCCGAAGTTCTTGCTCGCGCCCCTTGAAGAATGAGTTGGGCCGAAACCGGTCGGGGTGGACAAAAGGGGGTTCTCGTGGGGACGGCAAATCCTGAATGGATCCATCTCGAGACCCGTGGGCCCTGCCGATGGTGTAGCCGAACGATGTGGGAGGCAGATCTCTTGACCTGAAATCTAGTTTCGCGTTAATCATGGTCCTAGTGCACCGTGGCTCCATTTTCAGCTTACCAGGCGCGACATCTGAAGCTGGTCGGTTCTGTTCCTCTGGTTAGTCGGACTGACACCGCCATAAGTAGCGAGGGGGTAGCTACTTGCCATGGTTGCTGTCTCTCGGCCGAGCCAGCGGCAGAGCACTCGGGGGTTGGCGTTTAGCTGCTACTAGTGCGGCTTACGCGCCGTCCAGAAAGGGGTCGTTCTTTTCGTTTAAGGTAAGGTATGGATGGATAAGTCGAAGGGGGTAAGAGGAGGCTCGCTGATGGAGGGGACCCTGCATGAGACGTCTTTATAGCACGCAACGACTCTGCGGCCAAAACGAGCCCTGCCTTCAAGATACAGCCTCCCCAGAACAGTATCCTGCGTGGGGCCAAAGGCGGCTCGAAGCTGTACGTTGGGGTCAGCCAGCGGCGCTTGCTGGCTGTTTCTGTTCTTGTCTTTCGGCCCCGGGTATTCGTGAGCAATACTTAGGAGACAATGGCCAACTTGCCTAGCGATGGGGGGGTGACACGTCCGTCGCCCTGGTCACATAGCACCGTAAACTCAAAGTGCAAGCTCGAACCGGTGAAGATAAAAAGGGAGCGGAGCATCAGGAGCCTCAGCTCTGGTGCAGAAGTGACGACGAGCACCGCGGCGGAGCGCAAGCAGGCTGGAGGCAATCCGCGACAGGGGTGTTGGTTTCTACGCGCCATGTCACACCCAATGAACATTGCGACTTCCCACAAGAGCAAGTTGTGCGAAGGCTTACCCATGTTCATATGCCGCTCAAATGGAAGGCTCCATCTGCTATTACCGGTACCTGTGAAGTCCAGAAAGACAACGTATCTACAGTGCCTTCCAGTAGGCTTCCCAGGTAGCCCTGGTAAGGTACATACGGGGAATCTGGGTGACAGGGGCGCATCTGCACGGCATAAGGCAAGAAGGTGCTTCAGCAGATGCATGGAAGTGGCAAGCACGAGTGGCCACACCGTAGGTTCCCTCCTCCTCCACAACCAGTGCAACAACACCTCACCTGCCTTCCTTTTATTGACGACAACTTACGGATACCATCCCGAAACATCAAACGGCATCACCGAGACTGTCTCTGCATTCCCGCTCTTGTCTCTTGTCCGTTTCTCGTCTAATTAAGTTCTGACCGATGACTTTCGCTGCCTTTTCCAGAACCTGACCTCAAATGTCTAAGATAGCTGTCTACGATGTAAGCCATTGGCCCACCTTCTGAAGACGAGATGACAGTTCAGATATCAGATCAAACCGACGGGCAAGAGCCGGTGCAGCCTAATTCGTACTCTCAAATGGAAATATCGATGAGACATTCCCAGGAAAAGCGAGTCGCCCGGCACAGGCGCACCGCACCGCGCGGCACCGCGCTGAACTGCACTGCCTTGCTGTTTCGGTGAGAGAAAGCAGATGACGTCAACAAACAATCTGACCCTCGTTCTCGGCCGTGTCCTCGAGGCGGGAGGAAGCTGTTGACTCATTCTACCGCTAAAGTCGAGAGAGCCGAGGGAAAACAACAGTAAGCCTCGCTTGGGGCAACGCGAGAAGAATCAGGTGGCGGAGGCTTCGCAAAAAAACACATGGTGCGAGCGGAAGCGCCCCCACCCACCAACTCCTCCGACGGAAGCGCGGCGGGGCGTGCGACAAGGAAACGCCTCTCTCTATTTTGACATCTTGGCGGCATGTCTCGACGTTGCCAGCCTTTGTCGTTGGTTGAGCGGACCTCCTCTCTATGGACAAGCGCTGAAGACACCGCATGACCTTGGAAAGTGGAACTCTTTGTGCCTTTATTCGAAAGTCTGTAATGCTGTCTTGACTCAGGCCAGCGCCAACGAAGTTTCAACGGCTAAGCTTGAGAGCATTGGGTGGAATTTTCCCTGAAATGCACGAGCAGGCGATCTTGAGGCTGAGACCTACAGACCGCTAGTCGCGGGCGTCTCATATGGAGCCGCGCCGCGGTCATGCGATGTTGGTCAACAAGTATCAAGGCGACCCCAACCTTGTGCATAGTTGCCGCCCTGGCTACCGGGAGCCAATGGTTTCCACAGGTCGCCTGTTTGTCCGACACAGAGAAGCATGTTGGGTTCTTGACATCGTTGGTGTTACTGATGTTGATCTATCTCAGGGATGACGAGGCCAAATCGCCTAGCAACGAGAGCGCTTATTCGGTTTTCCCTCCGCGGCCACCGGCTTTGGGAATGATCTGCCTCCGTAGCGTCCAAAGTGCTGTGCAAGTAGTAGCTGTCTAGCTTGAAGTCCGGTACCTAGTACGACCAGCGTTGTGCGCAGTGGTTGAATTTAGAGAACGCCACAGTTGCAGGTTCCCATACGCTTCCAAAGTTGTTCACGTCCGCCCTTGGGAAAGATCTCTATCCGTTCAACTTCCATTCTCTTCAACTTTCGCCAAACCTCACTGGTACCGTGCATGAGCAAATCAAAGCAAACAACTGGACGCCTTAGAGAGGCGATCTCGATCTGACTTTTCGCTTATATCACAGAGCTTAGGAGGGATTTACGTTTCCGCCCTCGACCTTCCAATCTCGGACAATTACCTCTCGTCAGCCATCCATCGGGACGGTTGAGTCACGTTACAAGCGTAGATGGCCTTTGCCTGTGTACAGACGTGGGTACCTATGCAGTGCAATATCAGCAGCCCGGGCGACTCACTCGGAGCTGCCAAAAGTATTTGCCAAATCATGTCACACAACATTTCTTGGATGTCAAATGCATGATAAGAAAGGCGAAGTTGGAGGTATCGGCTTGCCCGTCTCGACAGACATGACATACCAAAGTCCAAATGGGATAATAGGGCGGTGGCCGCAGTTGGACTCGGCCAAGTCTCGACCACTTTCGGCCTTGGGCTCTACCAGTACTCGCCCAGGCATCAGAGCACAGGAATCTTTCTTGTATGGTCTTAAGGAGAATATTCTCAAGAATACGTCACGGGCTCTTTGTATTGTACACTTTCGAGCTCATACCTTTTGTTCAGTTGCCTTGCTTGCATGCCATTACGTGAAATTCCAGCAACGGGCGGCGCATTTGCTACAGCCACACCAAACTCCCTGGACGGAATTCTATCATTCCCACAGACTCCAAAAGCATCAATCTACCATTTTGAAAAGCAGCCAAGCGAGCGCAACAGCCAGGGAAAGCGACGGACCAGCCGACGAGAAGGGGGAGGGAGGGGCAGGGGACGCTACTTAGGCGTCCTGGGAGTTCTCGGAGGCAGCGTTTGCGGCGGCGTCGGTGTTTGGCACGGCAGAGTATATGGGATAGTAGGTCTTGATTGGGTTGATGTACATCAGGGTGAAAAGGGCGACGACCAGGAATATCAGCTTCCCGGCCATTTTGAAAGGTGTTTGGGCGTGTGTAAGAGACTATGCTCGTCAGTTAAGAGGGGGGGGTTGTGTGGTGCGTGTTAGCGGGGAAAGATGTCTTGGATTTTCGAGGCGTTGGACTGCGAGCGACTTTGGGTGTGTTTTGCGAGGTGGTGTGAAGAGTGAGGATGCTGGATTGGATGGTGGATGATGAGGAGGAAGTTGAGCCCCTGGGGAGCTAGTCGGCTTATTATACACATCCATTCGACGAGAGGCCGTTTGTTCTACCAAGTCTACGACACATTCTGAAAACAAGAGGTATTCTGAAAGCGAGACAATGCCATAGTCCCAGAATAAGAGGCAGAGTCGAGGACAATGCATAAAGCATGCTTATCTGCGGACTCATTCTGAAAGGCAAAGTTGGCTGTGGCAAAGACAGCTTACATGGCACATTCCTTTGCAAGTCCACATATTGCAGCGGTACATGGCACAGAGAAGCTTCGCCGGCGAGCACAGTGTCGAGAATCAATAGCGCGCAAGTCAATGAGTTGATGTCATTTGAGACTTGGACTGCGTTGAAGCAGTCTCTACCCTAAAAAAGTGCCGAAGTTGAGAACGCCACCGCAACTCCCGCCCTTCCAAAGATTTTTGTTTTACCATCCCGGTGTTTTTGTTTTCCGCGCTGAACAGATATAAAGAAAAAAGGGTTTTGTGCAACGCCTGAATAAAATGCATACCCGTTGTTTCCCCTTCGGAGAGGAAACAACTTCCCTTTCATGAGCCATGTTAAATGTCATGCATGTGAGCCTTGATATATCCCTTGATGAATTGGGTCGCCCCACGCTTATCCCTTCTGAACCATTTTTGTTGAACTGGGCATGCAGGCCCAATGTGGTATCAATCCGATCCTCCCTTTCATGCGGTCGCACCGCTCCCTAGCATACGCGACGTGCGCTGGACATCCTTAGATGCCAGCGTCAACACGCCAGCCCTCAACAGGGAGGGGGAAACCAGAGCTCCAGGCGGCGATCTCCTTGCGGAGGTCGTTGATCTTGGCAACCTGGCCACCGGCGACCTGGGCCTTGAAGTCCTTGAGCTTGTTGGCCTCCTTGGGAAGACCGGCCTGGACCTCCTTGCAGATCTTGATCGACTCGTCGATGTAGGTGGCGACGCGCTCGAAGTCCTCCTCGCCGAATCCACGAGAGGTCATGGCGGGGGTGCCGATGCGGATACCGCAGGGCGTCAGGGCGCTCTTGTCACCGGGGATGGAGTTCTTGTTGCAGGCAATGTTGATCTGCTCAAGGACGGCCTCAACACGGGCACCGTCCAGGTTGTGCTGGCGGAGGTCAAGGAGGACCATGTGGCTGTCAGTGCCGTCAGAGACAAGCTTGTGGCCGAGGGCCTTGAATTTGTTCTCGAGGGCCTTGGCGTTGTCAACAACCTTCTGCTGGTAGGCCTTGAAGTCAGGGCTGGCAGCCTGCTTCAGGGCGACGGTCAGAGCAGTGATGGTGTGGTTGTGGGGACCACCCTGGTGGCCAGGGAAGACGGAGAAGTTGATGGGGTTCTCGAGGTCGTAGAGGGTCTCCTTGCCGGTCTTGGCGTCGACGGAGCGGACGCCCTTGCGGAAGAAGATCATGGCGCCACGGGGGCCACGGAGGGACTTGTGGGTGGTGGTGGTGACGATGTCGGCGTGCTCGAAGGGGGAGGGGATGACACCAGCGGCGATGAGACCGGAGATGTGAGCCATGTCGACAACGAGGTAAGCACCGACGGAGTCGGCGATCTTGCGCATGCGAGCGTAGTCGATCAGACGGCAGTAAGCAGAGGTACCGGCAACGAGAACCTTGGGGCGGAAGAGGATGGCGTTCTTCTCCAGGGTGTCGTAGTCAATGATGCCGGTCTCGAGGTCGACGCGGTAGGGCATGGTCTCGAAGTAGGTAGAGACGGCAGAGATCCTGGTTGCAGCCTGTTAGTACGATGAAGCCGAACATGTGTCGCGAAGCAGGGGCCTACTCACTTGCGCTGGGGAGTCTGGTAACCGTGGGACAAGTGACCACCGTGGGGGAGGTCAAGACCCATGAGACGTCCGTGGACGGGCATGATGGCCTGGTAGACCTGGAGGTTGGCAGGGCTGCCGGACAAGCACTGAACGTTGACACCCCACTTGGCGGGGTCGAGGTTGAAGGCGTGGAGGGCACGCTTCTGGCACAGGTTCTCGATCTGGTCGATGTGCTGGTTACCGCCGTAGTATCTGGCGCCGGGGTAGCCCTCGGAGTACTTGTTGGACATGGGAGAGCCGAGAGCATCGAAGACGGCACGGGAAGTGACGTTCTCGGAGGCAATGAGGATGATGGACTCGCGCTGGCGCTGAATCTCCTCCTTCATGATCTCGGCGACCTCAGGGTCGGAGTCGATCAGAGACTTCTCCAGCATCTGTCGGTGAGTCAGAATCAGCATGTTCAGACACGGCGAGGGAAGCAGAGCAGACTGACCTCCTTGTGGGAGACGGGGAGGGAGTAGGTAGAACCGTTGGCAGCCATTGTGACTTGTGGTGGTGAGGAACAAGCTAGGTGAATGGGGAGGATGACGGGTTCACGCAAGCAATGGCAGTGAAGAGGGAGATGTAGAGTAGAAGAAGAAGAAAAAGAATGGACGAAGGTTGGGAAGGGAAGGGTTAAAGCTTGCGAGAAAAAATTAGGAAATTGTCGGAGGGACCAAAATCTGAATGGCCGCATACTCACGCTCAGGCGGTGGGGTATGGCGGGGTGTGATTGGCGGGGTCGAGCTGGCGACGCGGTAGAAGTGAAAAAGTGTGTGAGGTGGCTCACTGCGCGGTGGTGGCGTAGGAGGCGGTACCGGCTCTCGGTGGGCACTATACACGGTACCTCAGCGGGAGCAGCGGCCTTCACAGTGGCGGGTTAGCTGGGACAAGCGCTAACAGAACGTAATCCCTGGCTGCCCTCCGGTGGCGGGGTGTCTCGACTCCGATTCTGGAACGGGGCCGCGAGTCAACGGAGGGACCCTGCTCGAAGGGCGGCGTCTCGAAGTAAACCAAGCTTCGGTCGCGTCGGAACCTCCAGGCGAAAATGTGGCGGCGATAATTCTAGCAGCTTGCCTGTGCCGCGGCAAACGGATATGAGTCAACTGGAGCGATTCTGGATTCTTCGAAGAGCCAACTGCCCGCAATCTCGAGGGCAGAGCTTTCCTCGTATGGAACACTGCAGAGCATTTCAGTGAGGGGCAGCTGCGGGCACCAGCCACACTAGCATTTTCATGAAAGCCTCCCAAGGGAACCAACGGGAGAGGGATGCCCGTTCTATGAGACACGAGCTCTTAGACATCACGAGGACTGCAGGCTACAAAAATTGGCAGAACCTTTCAGGACACAGAGGGCAGCATCTCGCAAGGTGGAAAGAAAAAGGTCTGAGTCGCTGAGTCGCTCGGTGCGATGTCGGCCCACTGCAAGTCAGGCGTTGCAAAGACTAAGAGCTCATTTCAAGCAGAGCTGTGATAGGCCAGCCGACCTAGTCATACACTCCCAGGTACCGAGTACAAACACCTCCCAGGCAGGCACCTACGAAGCAAGGGAAGGCAAGGAAACGCACCTTGACAACTTGTGGTTACAAGGGATACTGCGCAGCTGTCAAGATGAAAACTTAATGCAACATGGGTAACCTCATCATCTCTACTCTTATCCATATTGGGTAACATAGAGTTGCGGCTGGCAGGTCAGACTGGCAACCTCACACACTCTTTCTTGAGAAAATTCGTAGTGCATGGTAAGTATGTGCTCAAGAAGCACACCTTTCAAGTTTGCAGCAATTGTCGGTGTAAGTCCATGGAAGACGCGTCGGTCGCTCGCAGGAACACTCAAATGATGCTGCTGACTCATCTGAGGGGACGGGACAATCGCACCCCAGGAGCTCCGAGCTCCGACACATCCATTCCACCCCGGGCCATGGCCTGTCCAGAACGGCGGCCTCAGGTACGAAAGCGCCACAATGCGTTTCTGCCCAGGTCTGACGTGCAAGCTATGGGCACTTGGCAGAGCAAAAGAGCATAGCAGAGCAGATTATTGTTAGGCAGGTGCGCTAGCAGAGCACCACGGAGCAACAGGGACCAGCTTCTCATGTCACCAATCCACATTGTTGCGTGATGCCAACCAGTCAATTGAAGCGTCCTCTGAGAAATGAAGCATCCGAGAGGATGATGGGCAAAACACAGCTGCAGCAAAAGCCAACGAACGCGAAACGGCTTCATGCTGCGATCGACTGCAGGGACACGCGATCAGACACGCAAGCTCCGTCCTGGCTGCGTCGTAGTAAGTAAGCTTGGGAGAGAGTGTCACCGACGGATTGTAGTGTGCCACGCCAGGAGCTCCAGAAGCAGCGCACCTGTCGGGGTGCGTGCCTGGGGCAGCTCCGTCGCCTCTCCAACAGCACCCCAGCACATAATAGTGGGTCTTGTATGTCTTTGAAGACAACCCCAGGCAGCTAGGTGCGTCATGGGCAGTCGTACCTTGCGGAGGCGGGCGGGCGGGCAGGTCACGCACCTTCATACCCGAGATAAGGTACCTACTTAATAGGTACCTACGCGCCGCCCCAGCCCAGCTCCCCGTCCACTTCTTCCCCCCGTCAACACATCATCATCCCCATCTTGTTCCAACCCGATCCTCACCAGCATCTGCATCGCGAAGAAGCATCACCGCAAATTGGGTTCACCAACGAGTTTCTCGACCACGATGAAGAGCACTCTTCTCACCGCGGCCGTGCTGCTGGGCGCTGCCCAGGCAGACGTCCACAAGCTCAAGCTCAAGAAGGTCCCCATTGCTGAGCAGCTGGTCCGTTTGCCCCCGTCGTCGCGTATCTCGCCGACCGCTCTTACTGACAGTCTTCGATGCAGAACTCCGCCCCAATCGAGCACCAGGTCCGCTCTCTGGGCCAGAAGTACATGGGCGCTCGCCCCGACAACCATGCCGATGCCATGTTCAACCAGAAGCCCATTCAGAGCACCGGCGAGCACCCCGTGCCTGTCAGCAACTTCATGAACGCTCAGTGTATGTCTTGCCGGTTATACCTGCTCCACTGCTATCTGCGTACTGACATAAAACTCCTGCAGACTTCTCCGAGATCACCATCGGCACTCCCCCCCAGACCTTCAAGGTCGTTCTGGACACCGGCAGCTCCAACCTGTGGGTCCCCTCTCAGCAGTGCGGCAGCATCGCCTGCTACCTGCACTCCAAGTACGACTCGTCGGCTTCGTCAACCTACAAGTCCAACGGCTCGTCCTTCGAGATTCACTACGGCTCCGGCAGCTTGACCGGCTTCGTGTCGCAGGATGACGTCTCCATCGGCGACATCAAGATTAAGAAGCAGGATTTCGCCGAGGCCACCAGCGAGCCTGGTCTGGCCTTCGCCTTCGGTCGCTTCGACGGCATCCTCGGTCTTGGCTACGACACCATCTCCGTCAACAAGATCGTTCCCCCTTTCTACCAGATGGTCAACCAGAAGGCCATTGACGAGCCCGTCTTCGCTTTCTACCTCGGTGACACCAACGAGGAGGGTGACGAGAGCGAGGCTACCTTCGGTGGTCTCGACGACTCTCACTACGAGGGCAAGATCACCTACATTCCCCTCCGCCGCAAGGCCTACTGGGAGGTTGACCTCGATGCCATCTCCCTTGGCGACGAGACTGCTGACCTCGAGGGACACGGTGCTATCCTCGACACCGGCACTTCCCTGAACGTCCTTCCCTCCGCTCTTGCTGAGCTGCTCAACAAGGAAATTGGTGCCAAGAAGGGCTACAACGGCCAGTACTCGGTCGAGTGCTCCAAGCGCGACGAGCTTCCCGACATCACCTTCACCCTTGCTGGCTACAACTTCAGCATCTCTGCTTACGACTACATCCTGGAAGTCTCTGGCAGCTGCATCTCCACGTTCCAGGGCATGGACTTCCCCGAGCCGGTCGGGCCTCTCGTCATCCTGGGAGACGCCTTCCTGCGCCGGTGGTACTCTGTTTACGACCTCGGCAAGAACGCCGTTGGTCTGGCCAAGGCGAAGAAATAAACGCCTGCATAACCAATTTTTCCTTGACAACACACGCGCGCGCACGCACACGCATATCGACTACGCGGAGGCTTGGGGTGTGGCTGTAATTTTAACTACCAAGGTAGCTAGTCTGGACACCAGTGTGCGAATACCAATAGTTGCATCTTTCCTTGCGTAAACCAGAGATCCATCCATCATATGTGCATGCCAGAGAATTGCATCGTTGTTTGACTGCAAAACCGATTTCTTGCCACAACTTCATGGGGTCGTGACGACGCTATGGGCGAGCATGGCAAAACGAAAGCTTGTCAAACTGACAGACGTGACGAGACATGGAGGTTGTGAAAGTGAGAGATCTTGGTATAAGTACCTCAATCTCCACGCCAGCGACGGGGGTCTGCGGAGGAGTAGTATTGGGTGCCACAATAAGCGACGGGAGACAAAAGAAAGAGGGGAATGGAGAAACGAAACCAAGGATTGTAGGTACCGAGCTTAGTAGGCAAATCGCAACGTCAAGTAAAGCACCCCAAGCCAAGACACCTTGGACACACGATGAAGGAAACCAGACGTCGGGAACAACCTTGCCTGAGTTCAGCAGTTACCAACGGCGCTGCCAGTCAAGGTACATCGATGCCGCCCCCGAGCAGGGAGCCGGGCGATGGATCTTGGTCGCTGATCACGTGCGTGGGTCGTACCCACTTATTTGGACTATGTGATTCGCCCCCGTCGGCCAACCTTAGCCTCTAGTCTTTTCGCGGGCAGGACCGATCAAGACACATTCTTTCTGAGCAGACGCAGCCTCCCAACAATCACGGAGGGAATTGGCCCAGCACTTGCAAGGCCGAAAAAAAATCGTGAATCGACCTATCGATGGCCCCCGGCTGTCGTCCGTGTCACTTTACTTATTTTTGAGTGTGTTCTTGGATGGAAAGGCTCTTCCAAACGCCCGGCCTTGCGACGCTTGACGAAAAAAGGTTTTGGAGTTCCACCAACCTGCCGACCGACGAACCTCGCGCGTCGCGACAATCCGCCCTCCACTGGGCGACCCGACCTGCCACCCCCGTCGTCCCGCGCACCGCTGACGGAGCGAACACCCGACGCGCCAACCCAACGCGACGACGACCGCATCTCCTCACGACCACGACACAACACGCTTCACAATGGCGCAGCCGGATTCGGTCCAGGCGAACGGCATCCCTGGACCGGCACCGGACCAAGCTGGATCCCCCCAGCCCGTCGTCCCTGTGAAGAGAAAGCGCGACAGCGAGGACGAGGCGAACGGAGATGAACCCGACAAGATGGACGTTGATGGCGAATCGCCCCAGGTGCCCCGGGAAGACGAGAAAGCCGCCATTCGCAACTACTTTACTGTCCTGACCAGGTACGTTTGCACGCACCCTCGTGCTCATGCGCCCTTGACAGCGCATCCGACCTCTCCTGTCGCCTCCGGGACGCCATCGTACTGACCCGCACTTCACAGTCTGGATGCAACTCCATCAATTTTGAAGCGCCCCCTTCCCGATCCCGAGGCTGAGCAGCGCGACGCGAAACGTCAAAAGTCCACGGACTCGATCCAAGACAAGGTCTCGCAAGACTCCTACGCGCATCTCGACGAGCTCGCCGCCGATGTCGTCGCTGCTGCTAGCGACCAGCTCAAGGAGTTGCAATCGGCCGCGCCGGAGGATGGCAAGGAGAACAAAGACAAGTCCGTTGGCACCGCTGTGGTACGAACCAAGAAGTTTCGGGACGAGGCTCTGGACCTGCTTCGCCGAGAGATATCGTACCCGCGCACCGCTGCAAATATCCCGGACACTAAGCCCGACGTCGAGTCTGCCTCTGACAATGCGGTGCTGACCGTCTATGGATTGGCCGGTCACGGCAAACAACTCTTCTCCAGTTTGCCCAAGAAAACTCCCGGGGCGGAGACCTCCACCCGGCCATCGCCTTTAAGCCTCCCCCCAGGAGTGTCGACGACTATCATCATGCCGTCGCGGCAGAGCGAACGAACAGCCACCCTCGGGGAGCTGTTCTCTTCAAGCCGCCCTCTGCCGCCCTTACAACCGCCCAAGCAGCCCAAACAAACGGTCAAGGGCAATGTCTTGAACTTCCAACATCCGGATCCTGCTGGAAAGTCCAAGTTCTTCAACGAGTCGTACTCTAGTAAGAAGGTTGCCGTCGGCTATTTCCTAGACTACACCAACGCGACGCCATCATCCAAGACGAAGACGAGGCAGCGCGAACGTGCACAGAGCTTGGCAGGTCGCAGGCCGTCTTCTGCGGAACTCGAGGTTAGCGAGATGGAAATGCTTTTCCGAAGCGCATTTTCCAGTTTTGCTCCTTGCAGAGATGACTCTGCGTCAATAATTCCTTCCAGCCACGCCGGCCGTCTACACTGGCAGCTCCTTGGCCAGAGGAGCTTCAACAAAATGATCGATTCGGAGCTGCAGGCATTCGAAGACGACCAGCCAAGTGAACAGACGCCCGAGGCTGAGGAGATCGACGAAGAATTCGTGAACGAGGCCATCGAAAAATGGGACGAGTGGCTTGTTGACCCTGCGCTGCAAGACATGGACAGCATCGTTGCGAAGCCCCAGGATAAGAAGGACTTGGCTGACAAGGAGGTTGATGAGCTTCTCGGTGAAGTCACCGACATGATCGAAACCCTACTCTCCTACCAGCGCATCCGCAACCTGACCTTACCCTCGTCCCAAAATCGTTACTCTGGCGACCCCGTTGGCGGCGACATGCTTTCCCATGGAGTCGTCTCGGCGCCGACGGAGGAGGAGACTATGACATATGAAACGCTGAAAGCTCAGTTGAGTCTCATCATCAACACTCTCCCGCCCTACGCGGTAGCCAAGCTCAACGGCGACCAGCTGGAGCAGCTACTTGTCAGCACCAAGCTGGAGATCCGCACAGACCAGTACAAGGGAGTCATGGAGGACGACGCAGCCACCCAGGCCGCCCGCATGCGCCAGCAGCAAAACGTTGCCGCCGCTGCCCCTCAAAGCCGGCCGGCGCCGCACCGGACGCCAAGCGCCTCGACCCCCTACAACCACAACCAGTACGCGGCCGGTCAATACGGCACACCATCCAGGACCCCCTCCATCGCGCCTACCAACTACTATCGGTCCGGGCAGCAACCAGCGATGCCTCCGCAACAGGGCCCCATGCCCAGGCCCGTCGGTACCCCCCACCACATGCCTCCGCATCAAACCCCGCGCCCCGGCCAGCCAGGTGGCTACCGTCCACCGAATGGGTACACCAGCTTCGCGCAACATGTCGGGAAAGCGCAGACGCCGTACGGCCACCAGGGAGCCCCGTATGGGTCGCAACAAAGGCCTCCGCAATATCCGGGGTACACGGGCACGCCTCAGCATGGAACCCCCAATGCCCGCTATCAGCAACCGTATCAGCAACAGTACCAGCAAGCGCCTAGCACCCCGTCTCAGCCGAATTATGGAGGCTATTATCCCAACGGCGCCAACAACATGCAGCAGCGAATGTCCCCTCAAATCCCTCAGGGCCAATATCAATCCCCGACTCCCATCCAGCAGCAGCGGCACCACGCGCCGCCGACTCCTCACCAAAACATGCCGGGCACTCCCATCAACCGCCAGCAATACCCGAACGGAGGCCTTATGCCGCAGCACACGCCAAACCACGGGATGAACGCAATGACCGGCTACAACGCGGCTGTTTACAAGGCAGACCATGCACGCATGGTTGAGCAGGCGAGGTACAGGGCGCAGGCGCAGCAACAAAGCTCCGCGTTTGGGTCTAAGATTCAGAACGGTTACGAGGCGCGCCTGGCCGCGATGCCGGCGGACGACAATTATGATGGTTCTCCGCACGGCGCGAATGTGAGAGCTCGCATGGCTGCGGGCTCTGCGTCCAAGCCACAGAGCCCTGTCGGCAGTGTTGGCAGGTCGAACGGCACGCCGCCCATCCCGCACAAGGTCACGCCCGTGCCTGTTCCTGTTATACCCCAACAACAGCAGAGGAAACCAGCTTAGCGAGGTGGACCAAAGCCGACATTGGAGGCAGGTGGATCAAAACTGACAGCGAACACTGCGAAGGCAGCACAGGGCCAGCCGACTCAAGTCCGGCGGTCGCCCAGGAAGGTCACGCATGTACCGGTTCCGAAACCCTGAGATCGCTTGGACGGAGCGATTGGCGGAGAAAGGAACGAAACCCTCAACTTTGGGCGTCTCCCGTCTGCGAACCGTCGCTTTCACTGCGCTGTGGTGTGTGAATATTGAGGGAGCGGTTTTACTTTTGGAGTTCGTGAGAGAGCAAATTTCTTTCAAAAGGGGTCTTGCGACTCGGCCGACGGAGGGACTCGGCCGCTGCATAGGTCGTTCATGGGGGGGGAGGAGGCGGCCTAATTGATGATGGAAATGGGCAGGCAAGGGATTCCAGACACTGGGGAAGCTCGGAAAAGGTCCCACGGGCTATCTCTCCCTCGGTTGTTTGTTCTTGAATCCCTTTTCTTAACGGCGTTTCAGGCCCTTGTGTTATTAGAAATTTTGAAAGGGGAAGGAAGCGAAAGGGCTGCGGCTCGTTAGATGATGCGCTGGCAGGGCGTACCAACTTTTTTTTCCCTCCCCTGGTTCGCGAGACGGCCAGCGTATTTTTCTGAACCCCCGATTCACTGGCTCCCTTCACATCTCAAGCGTTGTTTGCTTTTTTAGTTTCGTGTTAACTTGCAGTTTTTATTTTGTTTTTTTTGGTCTCGTGCGCAGGCTAGGCGGGGGGAGTTCTGGAGAGAGGAGGGAGCGGAGGAGGAATATCTTGGCTCTCGAGTGTATAGATTCTGTGGGGTAGCCGAATGCCATGCATCATAATCGTACACGGTGACGTTCGCATGTTGACTGTGAAGTTTGCTTCCTAGGCCTAGTGTAGATAAGCTGCCCAGGCATCTAGGGGTCGGTCGCATGTCCCAAATGCAGCGGCAAGTCAAATACATCCGAACTACTGACCTACCTACCTAACCTCGTCTGAACCCCGGATGGCTAAGCTGCACGTCGCGGCTCAGGGTTCATAGGGCTGGAGGCAAGCTAATATGAGACAAGACAAGAGTTCGACCGATGTTTTTTTAAGTAAATGCCCCGTTGAAGAACGGAGCAGAGACCGGCAGGGACGGGGCTGAGATCTCCCAACGGCTACGCTAAGACTAGGACGGAATCAGAGTTGGAAGTTTCGATGTGCGACTACTGATTTGGGATTTGGACGAAGAGTTTTCCTCGTTGGGAGATTGCTGGCAACTTCAGGGTGCTAGACTTGCCGCCCGCATGTGCTCTACCCCAACTGGCATTGAAGATCGTGATCGGTAGTAAACTTGACGCGTTATTGCAGTGTTCAGCGAACTATGTGTGGAGAACACAAACGTCTTGGCACTCGGACTCTGTAGTACTAAGTTCCGCGCAGCTCTGTGTCTTGTATCCCACATCTGAGCATCACTGACGAGTTGACAACTTAGTCGAGACTCATAGAGGGTGGCGGCAATATCAAAGATACTAGATAACATCCTCCAAACACCAGGTCCAAGTCTACTAATGTTGTGAAGACCTATTTGATAGGGGCAGGTTGACAACGAACTTGAGAGCAATCTGCAACTGAACAACTCTGGGGACACTGTCCCAGTCCCTGAGTATTCAATATGACCTAGGTACGTAGTTATGGTGGTCTGCGTCTTCACAACTCGACCCTTTCTCTCAAGACGGAAGGAGCGACGAAATATTTCCCGCTCCTTCCTCAAGAGAATGAGTTAATTTATTTCTTGAAATAGTTTCTTTGAGAATTGTGTCGAGCCCTAATTATTGGCGAGCCACCTCTCTCCTATTGACAATTCAATCTCGTCCTCTCTTCTCTGGATTCCTCCATCGTCAACCTCCTCATCGCCAACCTTGCCTCCGTCCAGAGCGATTCAATCCCATTCGTCAGAAGAACTCTCGACAACTCAGTTACCATCACCATCCCTTATTCACTTCTCCCCACAGTTGCTGGCAACGTTTTCTCTTCTGATCATTTCATCCATCTTCTGATATCCTCTTTTCCTTCCGGTTGCTGGCGACCGTTCCCTTCGGACGATTTCTCAATACCCCTTTTCCTTTTTCTCATTTTCACGGCTGCTCGCAGCTTCTTCTTCTCGCGGTTCCTCGGCAACAAATCCATCTCACTATACCATTCTACCCCCTTTATGGTTGCTGGCAGCCTGTCTATTATCTTCATCGTCAAGTTCGGAAAGCCGCGCGCCGTCATCCCCTCTGCACCATCCTCAACACCGTCAAGATGGGCCGTCTGGATCTGTCCTTTCTCCTCGACTCCGGTCTCTATGTCGACCTCCACATTGCTTGCACCGGGGATAGCGGCCGGGAGCACACCTTCAGGGTACACCGGGCTATAGTCTGGGCGCAGTGCGCGAGGCTTCGAGAGATGGCGCTCGACGCCCCCGTGGTAGGTTCTGCAACCCTCAGACTACGCGGCGATGAGCTGACCCTTTGCCATTTAGACTTTCGACGAAGAGCTGCGAGTTGACGTCGTCGACCTGGGAATCGAACCCACGATTTTCGAAGGTGTTTTGCGCTACCTATACTCGGGAGAATATGAGGCAGTGTACCAGGCCGCTGAGGTGGAGTTTGATCAAGCTGACGTCGACGATGCTTTGACCGACGACGCCCATTCGATGTTCTACTCTTTGAGAGTGTGTCAGCTGGCCTGCGAACTCGACCTGGCTGAGCTCTTCACCGAGTCCGGCCGGGCTCTCTGCGCGGCCGCAAGATTCTCGACCGAGAATGTCGACTTCGCCCACGTTGTCATGGATCTCTACGACAACCTCCGCGCCGACCCGCGATTCGACTACACCTTGGCCGAGATCTCCCAAATCATCGCGGAGACAATTATGAGAGATGCGAGGTTCAAGTACCGTTTCGAAAAGGTCATGCAAATCTGCCCAGAGGTGGCTATCGACGTTGTCAAGGCGATGATGAACAGCCTGGCCGCTGCCCAGGAGGAGCTGAGAAGACGGGATGAGAGACTCTCGCCCATGTTAGGACGAGGCTCGCCGGGAGAGGAGTCCGACGACGAGCCGCAGGTTCGGCGCCGTCGTCGTCGCTCCGATGACTCCGACGAGGAGAGTGAGGAGGAACGCGGCCGGCCCGTGAAGAGGCGTCGCCTGTCTTGAGGTGTCGTGTCAGTTGTGGGGAAGGAGAGGAAGCGGTTGTTGCATGTACGCTGGGGGTCCTGGTTGATTATAATGAAGGGCATGTACGATGGGCTGGTCTCGGTTAATGATGACGAAGGGCACGATATCAGCATCTTGAAGAATGCAAGGAATGCATAATACAATAGCTCCCAGAGCACTTGACAAACTTGACCTGCGTGTTGTACCTACGTTCCAGTCACCTGGTATTCCGAGTCCTCGTCGCTTTCCCATTGTAGATCGACTGAAAATGCCATCGTGACTCCCGGAGATCCGTGATTCGAGATGGAAAAATATCTCAAGGACTTCGTCCGGTCTGAGAAAAACATCGTCCCAGCCACTCTGCTGCAGATTCCAAAAGCAAAGGCCTCAAGAAACAAGCCGCCGGCGAGACCTACTCTGCCATCGCAAGTCTCTTGTTTGGATCCGAAGTGATGATGCTGCCAGGACGTGCCTCGCTCGGCCCGCTAATAACATTCGATGGCATGAACGGGTTGATATTGAAAAGACGGCATTAAATGAGTGCGAGGAGATGAAGATTACGCAGAACGATCAGTCTAGAGATGATGAGGTTATCGCTGATGGGTGAATTTGCTCGCCTGGCTGTTTGTACCACCTGGAATGTGTCCGTGTCTATTCAATTAAGAACTTGGATTTCAATTAAACATGATTTGATTGCTACCGGGTATGTGTCCATGTCGAACTCCGCTATCTGCTGCCTCGTTGTATATACTACATTTACATCTATCCTACATGACATCCAGGCACCGGGGCCCTGCTGATGGTCGCCGAGAGCGTCCTGCCAACGAGGGCGTCGTTAAGGAGCTGATTACTTGGATCGCACGGCAGGTACTCGTCCACCTCCGTGTCGGCAGGCCACTGCAGTACAATCTGGCCGTCATTGCTGCCTCGCGGCAAGCTCTCGATCTTCTCGCGCAAGGCGTCCACGGTTTCTTCCGGGACCATGGGCTCCGCGAAAGCCCGGAACGCGCACAGCGCCTTCGCCAGACCCAGCGTCTCGCACATTGTCGCGTCTTCCTCCGCCGTGGGAAGCCACTCGTCAATCACCCACCAGATGAGCAGCACCATCTCCTCGTACTCGCCGACGAAGGCGAGCGTCCGCATGTACTGGTGGATGTGGGCGGCCTCGACGGCGGCGTTCGGCTTGGGGTTGTGGGCCGGCCCTGTCTGTGCCAGGATTCGCCAGGACGTCTTGAGCCGGACTGTTGCTGCTCGCACCGACTCGCACGGCGCCTCGGGGCCTTCTAACTCTTGGTGAATGAATGCGTGCGTGGGCTTGGTCCAGCGCGTCTTGTCGGTAGTCTCCCGGCGGAAGACCGGGGCTTCTGGAACCGAGAGAGGCACCTCAATCGGCTTGTACAGCGACAAGAAATCCAAGTCCTCGGGCGTGGTCTCGTGATCGTCGCTTGCCCAGGCATCGAGCCTCGAGTGAACCGCTTTCTGTACGACCAGGGCATAGGAGATCAACATGTCGACGTTCAAACCACAGTGATCCTCGGCTTTCCCCATGACCTCGGTGGCCAGGGCGAGCGCGTGGGTGTCGTTCACTTTGGACGGACTGTGCGTGAGACTGACCACCAGGCGGGGCCGAGCGAGGCAGGCCATGATTGACGTCCACGCTGCACGGCCCGAGTTCTTGGGCGGCACCCATCCCATCTGAGCCAGGCGAATGGCATAGTGAACGAGCTTGTGTTGCCTGCCCGGGTCGACCCCTTGTGGTCGTCGACCTTTGGGACGGCTCGGCTGCAGACGACACAACAGGTCGATGAATGCGTACAGAACGTCACGAGGCGGTCTTTTGAGGACTTCGTTTGGTAGGTTGCCAGACTTCTCGATAGCCCACCTGAGATCCTTCTTGAGCCTTCCGTCCATGCTGCTATGGTCCACGTAGGCCAAAGCATCCCATATACTCGGCGCGTTCCGTATCAGGAAAGCCAGCGAGCGTCCTGATATTCCGATGCCTTCCTGTTGCATCCACCAGGTTAGGCGCTGTATACTCGGTGGACGAAGCCGGCTCTTCTCATACTCGCTGAGGTTTGCATCATTGAAGGGGAAGACCTCCCTTCCGTCACCGGGGAGATTATCATGGTCCGGGTTTGCGTCCCTGGCCACCAGCTTGGTGATCAGCTCCCAGTAGACCTCCTTCCCCGCTACCATGCCATCCTTGGGGGGATTCAGGAAGATAGCCCATGCCTCTTGGGCATTCCGAGTTGTTCGTATGAGAGCCGCCCACATAGCTTGCTCATGGCGGATGTTGCGGGAATAGTTGGCCCTGGTCTGGACGGTGGGCGAGCCATCTGGTGCCATGCCTCCGAGAATATCCATGGTCAAATCAATGTCTTCTTTGGCGTAGCCGGCCTCTTGCATCATGAAACCGGCCTTCACGGTCCTGCTCAAGTACTCGTCGGTGCCGGCCTTTTCTTCCATGCCATCTCGCAAAATGCGATATGGTGGCCAGGAGCTCGAAAGGGTGGACGCTGTGTCTCGTTCGGCTTCGCTCTTGGGCAGGGCGAGCAGAACCTGTCGAATGGCTCGGTAGCTCTCTCGCTCAATGATCAAAGTCGGCTGCATGCCGGATGAAAATGATAGCAATTGCGTCACTGCCTTCCAGTTGTAAATCATGTTGTCGTACGGGGATTCCCTCGCAGGGAACGTGACGGACTGCAATGCAGTGTTGAAAACCTCGCACTGCATCTTGTAGGCCTTGTTCTTGTCCAACCTCCCGAGCGGAACGTTCCTGATATACGTCACCGCTAGGTCCGCGACTTTGCGCATCCCGTAAGGCTTGAGCCTGCTCGCATGAAACGCAAGTTGGGTGAGAACCTTGCGGAACAACGTGGGTGTCATCCCGAGGTCGGCCCCGGCAGGGCCTGCAGCAGACTCGGCATCCTCTCTCGGTCCCACGTACCACTTTTCGACGTAGTCAAACAGCGCCGAGTAGCATTCGGGGTCCGAAAAGAACGGCGCCTCGTTCAGGAGGTAGAAGAGAACAAATAGGGGCTTGTGCTGTGCATCGCTGAAGAAACGGTACACCCTAGTGTCCGCGTCATCCGCCAGCATGATCCATGCCCAACGAGCCACATCTGTCTCCTTATACCCCCTTTCTTGAAGCCGAACTATCGTCGCATTCCACCTGCTGTCATCGGGAAGAAAATCTTTGATTCTCCGGTCGAGTTTGGATATACGAAGAACTAGCTGCCCGGTGACGACACTCAGCTGGTCGTCCTTCAGCCCGGCAAGAGACAGGGCGTCTGCAACTCCTTCATCCGACAGAGTCAAACCCGGGTTTCGATAAAATTCGAGGGCACGGGCGAGGAGGAGATCGGCGTAAATTGAGCGCCGCCCGGAGATGATGACAGGCCGATGGTCAACAAGTGCCGGTGCAGACGAGTCCGGATTAGACTCTTGCCACAGCGAAGTATTCTCGACGGCGGGCGCGGAGGCTATGGTATGATCGAAACAATAATCGGGGCGTCGCAGACAGAACTGGATGAGAGGGCAAGGTCAGTAAAAGTAAGGAAAGCTTCCAAGGAGCACTTACAGCTTGCCGAGCGGGAGCAAAAGCCCAGCGGCCCCTGGTCAGGACTGTTGGGTGTATTCTGGGAATGCGAGGTAGCCGCATCGCCCCATTTTCGCTGGCAGACGTGATACTCCCCAAGCTGAGGCGAAACAACGCTGATGTAGGTAGGTAGGGAATGAGATAGCTCAGAGCTCCAGAATCAAAAGTGCACTGCTGCTCGAGAAATCCGTCATGGCGTCGCGGGAACGTTCCGCAGAATCACGTGACGATAAGAAAGTTTAGAAAACATGGCTGATAAGACTGCCATGGATGGACCTGAAAGTCTACCTTTGTCAGTGCCGTCCGGTGCAATTCCATCCCGGCCCCGTCGATGTGATGCCCGTGTACCCGCAGGCTTTTGTCTTGCCGTATCCGTAGACGTCTCGGAGACCCATTCAATGGCGCCAAAAGTCTCAAAATGCGGCCCTGCCATCTCAAGATAGCGTCCTCTTTCACTCGCGGCTTCCACACGGCGCGACTCGCACCCCGTCCGCAGCGATACTTCCACCTGACAACTCAAGCGAGGCTGCCTAGGAAGCGCAACTTCTTTACCTCGAATGTCTACCTTTCCCAGAACACCGACGAGCCCTCGACGAGGCAATTAGATCATCGCAATGACGAAGCATCCCTGCCGGCCCCCACGAAGCGCAAGCCCGTCCGTTCCGCCGGTGCGAAGAACTCTCTGCGCCGCGTAGCCATCATCGCCCAACGACCGGCGCAGCGCGATGCTGGAGCCCAAGATGGAGAGTCGCCTGATCCCTCTGCGTCGACACTAGTCAGTGCCGTGTGCATTGCCGAGTCTTTCAACATGTCCTTGGTCGTCGATGCCCTGCGGGCGCATGGATTCGACATTGATCCGGACCAGAGCGGGTTCGAAGCGAGCGAGGTTGTCCATGCGCGCGGCGTCAATAGCGGCGACATCTTTGTGTTTCCCTCCGGAACGATAGTCACATGGGCGCTGCCCCCGGACGTCGTGACGAAGCAGCTCTTGAGCGCCGCGGAGACGCCGCTGAAGCCAGCCCTTCGGGAGGTGGAGGATCTGGAATACGTCGCCGACCCGTCAAGGGAAACGAGCGGCCTGAAAGGCGATATAGTAGTTCTGGGCACAAAGCTCGAGGAGAGGAACGGCGACAGGCTAGACACGACGCTGGCCAAGATTGCCTTCTCTTCTGGGCTGGCGAGGAGCACCAAGCTTGCCGTGCTGGAGACTGCCTTGACGGCGTACTTTGAAAGCACGAGAAAGATCCCTTCCCTCCTGTCCAAGGGCACCGGGTTGCCTCTCGGCAGGAAGTTCATTCTGCAAAAGACAGGGGAGCTCCTGAGCTTGCGTGCACGGCTCAACCACTATTCAGAGCTAACGGACTCCCTGCCGGATATTTTCTGGGACAGCCGAGCTGAATTGGGCCTGGAGGGGTACTACGAGCAGGTCGGGCGGGCGCTTGATGTCAATGTGCGGATTCGTACCCTGAACCAGAAGATGGACTATGCGCAGGAAATCGCCAGTGTCATGAGGGAGATGTCAAGCGAGCAGCACAGCACGAGGCTAGAGTGGATCATCATCATCCTCATCGCAGTCGAGGTTGTATTTGAAGTCAGGAGGATCGTTTTGGAGTGGAGTGAGGAAGAAGCAGAAGCCAGCAAGACGGCTGCGTGAGCGGACGAAATCCTCAGGAGTAGAAAGGCAAGAGGCGTTGCTTGTCAGATAGGAGTGGCGCTGTGAAGCCACAAAAAAGATACCCAACTCAATTCATCCGCGAAAATTCTACTCGATACTCTGGAAGTTTGTAGATCGCTTCATGATCTTCTTGGCTGAGTTGCTGGTTGGATGTGGTCTCTTCGCACGCTCCAGGGCTCAACCTCCTCTCGACGGCAATTGCCATCAGTTCATCCTTTAACGATTCAGTGGTGCACGCTGTCTCCGCATTCTCTCATGCCCCGTCTCTCAGTCGCGTAGGTGTAATACGCAATACTCCGTACCCTTGCCTTACAGCGGATCGCATGGCTTCTTCCTCGTTCCTTTTTGGGTCTTTTTAATATTTTTCAAACGTGAAATTGATACCTAACTCACGTACAATTTTGCCGCCTTCCTAGCGCGTAAGGGTTCTGTGACTCATGTTCGCACAAATAACTTTGTTCCCGAAGCTTACCTAGCGCACAACAGCTGCCATTTTCAGACGCGCGCAAGGCCATTGGACAATCGAGCTGCAGGAACAACTGCGCCGTGAGACAACCGTTCCTGGCGACGCGTGGTCCCCGGGCCGTTCCACTACTTCTTTCCCTCCAATCACACAACTACTTGTCAACAACACTAGGGTCGTGCTTTCTTCAATAAGCCACTGCCTCACCTCACACCTGGACGGGGAGTTGACAACTGCGCCCAGGCAGATGAGCTTCAAGTCGCCCAGAAACACTTCGCGGCAAGCTATTGGGTAAAAGTTTTACCCAATTAATGGCAGGTACAATATTTGCATCGTCTTGCGCCTTCCTCCGTTTCCCTACCCCTCCCTTTGTTAGGGCCGGCGTGTTCAGTCGCGTCTTAGTTTGGTATCAACCTATCACCAAAGGCACACCTACCTACCTAGGTACCTATTACCTAGGTACTTGCCTACCTACCAACTCATTTCATCTTTTCTTCCAACCACGCAACGAATAATCAGAAATTAACAGCAACGGCATTTCTGGCATCTCTAGCTTTACCTCCATTGAGGTCGGGTAGTCATCTCGTCGCAAGCCTGACTTGCTCCGGACATCCCGTTTGGTTCTTGCCAGACGCGACTTAGCCCAGAAAAAGCCAGGCGTCTGCTCCTTCTACATGAGAGCGGCTCTATGAAATAAATGGCTCACAAGAGGTGAGAAATCATATCTTTTCAGGTTTGATTTAAGCTTCTCGTCCCTGTTATGTCCTGTGCGCTAACACAAGTGAAGACACCATGAAAAATTGCGCAACCGAAAGCACCATGGAGGACTCCAATGACGGTCTGGAACCTGACTCCTGGGAGGGCTCGGAGTACGACGAGGACCCAGACTGGTTGAATGAAGATTTTGCTAGGATTGAGGAACGTCAAACCCTGCAGGCGTTAAACGACCCTGTGCATCTTCCCGCGTTTACCGATGATGCTGCATCCGACCACTCGCAACAGGACTACTTGGTAGCGACAATACCTGAAACAAACATCTCAGTGGATATTCCGATTAGCACGCTGGTCACGTCAAGGTATCTGTACGAGGACGAAAAAGACCTGCCTGCACAACCCGAGACCGAACGGAGCGCCGTGCACCGTCTACTCGAGGAGCACTACAAGCAGCAAAATCCAGAGGACGATGACTTTGTTGAGTTTGAGCTGGACAACTTCTCCATATATTCGGAGCCTTGTATAGCTGGTGCCAAAAAGAGCTACAAGGAGCTGAAGTACCCCAGTGAGCTGCGACCACTGCAGTATCTGTCGATCAAGCCAGGATGTGATCAACTCTTTGTTGACGGGGTCTTGTCATGCGGGACTAAGCGGTACTTCATCTGCCAAGCGCCTTTTAAAGAGCTTCCTATCGGCAATTACGGCCTTAATGAGCACACAGCGAGCTCCGATATCTGGGTCAGATCCAAACTAAACGCCAGAAACAGTAACGAAATTTACTACCGCCTGAAGAACCCTTCGACAGAATACCAACGATATCACAGCGGTTTCCTGTGGATCGTCGATTTGACAAAACACGTCATCGACTATCTCTTTACGGCTGCCGAGGAGAATCGCGATGTGGTTTTTCGGGACTTTTGCTCAGACTTCGCCACATGGCTCTCCAGGATGCATAAAGGCTCTGTTGCCTTCGACCGTTGGCGATCCAAGTATCCGGGCAACGACTTTCGCGTTGCAATTCATGCAAATGCGCATTTTATTCGCAAAGAAGCCTTCGGTATCCCTAGTCAACATGACATCACATCGATGCACTTATGGAAAGAGATTTGCGACTTCACCGCCTACCCAGACAACCCAAGCGTTTTTCCCACGCCAGCGCTTCCGGCATTATCGCTGTCACCTTCGTCGACTTCTCCCCGAAAAAAGGAAAAGACTCCGACAACGCCAGAAGACATTGCAAAAACAGTTGTGACGCCATATATTTACGAACTGTTCAGTCACCTGCCCTTTGGCTTTTTGCTTGATGGTTTGAAGCCGAGCTTGCAGTCAGGGAAGCTACGAAGAGACATCTCCAAGGCCCATAAACTCGAATTATCTGCAGAAGTTCATATATCGGCGAAAGAATTTCACGACCATAGAGTTGGAGATTCTGTCCACGTCGGCGATGTCATCTCGATCCCCAGAGACTCGAATGAAGAAAGCAACTGGGCCCGCGAGGATTCTATTGGCTTTCCCGACATTGACCGCTGGTTTGGATTGGTTCAGAAAGTTCACAAGCTGAAGGATGGGGATATGAGCTTCGATGTCATTTGGTTCTACAGGCCTGTTGACACTGTCTGTGGGGTAATGCATTATCCTTGGAACAATGAGCTTTTCCTGTCTGACCATTGTTCTTGTCGAGACGGGCATGCCAAAATCAGGAAAGCAGAGGTGCTTTCAATCCACCGGATTGATTGGGGTGGGTCGTCAATAACTGATGCCGACTTTTTCTGCCGGCAGACCTATTTGCATGAATCCCGTCAGTGGGTGACGTTCCAGAAGAGCCACCTTCGCTGCCTTCATCACCACGGAGACTCAGAAGCGAAGTTCCCGTATGAGGTTGGCGATACTGTTCTCGTGCTGCTCGAACCTGGAAATGTGGTCGACCCCTGTGAGCTTCTGTCTCTCCCGAATAGCACAAACTCGGTGTCTCTGCGGCTTCTCTACCGAAGACAGCAGCTACAACCAGATAAAGCAGCACCGCCAAATGAGCTGGTCTATAGTGATGATTTCAGATCAGTCAAGACCCGCCTGCTCCGTGGCAGGTGTGTTGTTCGATTCTTCCGGCCGGACGAGCCCATACCGCCTCCCTATGGCTACAATGGCACGGGCAATGCGTTCTTTATTACACATGGCTCACGCTCAGGACGAGTGGCTCCTCTCGAAGAAGGATTTGCATCACTCAGACAGGGCTTCGATCCGTCAAAGCCGTTTCCTAAGCTTCGCGGAGTGGAC
Organism: Colletotrichum sojae; assembly: GCA_014235955.1. NCBI lineage: Eukaryota > Fungi > Ascomycota > Sordariomycetes > Glomerellales > Glomerellaceae > Colletotrichum > Colletotrichum sojae. The sequence goes on from WIGN01000034.1 coordinate 181,604, forward strand.
CTTTTCTGCGGAGGAGGCAACTTTGGTCGGGGCCTTGAGGACGGAGGAGCCATAGACATGCAGTGGGCCAACGACATTAATAGCCAGGCCATTCACACTTATATGGCGAACACGACCAATTCGGTTCATCCGTTTGTGGGATCGATCGACGATATGCAGAGGCTGGCTTTAGAGGGAAAGTTCGACGAGGAAGTGCCGCAGATCGGCAAAGTTGACTTTGTCGCCGGTGGAAGTCCCTGTCCAGGTTTCTCCTCCATGACTAACGATAAGACGACAAACAAGCAGCGCAAAAATCAGTCTCTTGTGGCAGCATTTGCGTCCTTTATCGACACCTACCGGCCAAAATTCGGGTTGCTCGAGAATGTGGTGAATATCGTACAGCCAAAGGCAAGGAGGAGGGAGGATGTCTTCTGTCAGCTCATCTGTGCCATCATTGGCATGGGCTACCAGGCCCACTTCTTTCTACTAGATGCGTGGGCATACGGATCGCCTCAAAGTCGAAGCCGCGTCTTTTTATGCTTTGCCGCCCCGGGCTACAAGCTCCCGCAGATGCCTCAACATTCCCACTCACACTACGAGGAAAACCCTCGCGCCAAGACTGTGGGCAAGCTGACGAATGGTCAATCCATGGTCGAGCGCTTGGTCATGGACACACCGTTCAAGTTCGTGAGCACGAAGGAAGCCACTGCTGACCTACCGGACATCATGGATGGAAAGCCTGACTGCTGTATCAGCTTCCCCGACCATCGATTGGCTGTTGGTGTAACGAAAAGTCTCCGCACACAGCTGAGCGTAATTCCCATATGTCCCTACGGAATGAATTTCCAAATGGCGTGGAGGAATGGTGAAGGGATCATGACAGCGGCGGAGAGAGAGTATTTCCCGACAGAGGGCGACAGGGCCGAAAAAACGAACTCCCGCGGGTGGGGCCGCAGCTTTCCCAACAAAGTGATGCACACAGTCACCACGACGCCGTCCCCAACCGACACTCGCATTGGTCGCCTTCTTCATTGGGAACAAAACCGAGTCTTCAGCGTTATGGAGGCGCGACGGGCCCAGGGGTTCCGAGACCACGAAGTGATCCTTGGGTCCCCAGTGGACCAGTGGAGAATCATCGGCAACAGTGTCGCAAGAACCGTGTCGGTCGCGTTGGGCTTCTCCATCCGCGAGGCTTGGCTGGGGTCCTTGGTCGACGGGGACGAGAGAATTCCACCGTCCAGGGGTGACGCAAGTGAACCGCCGCAGGAGATTTCGCAGGAGTTACCGCAGGAGTTACCGCAGGAGTTACCGCAGGATCTCTCGCAGTTGTCGCAAGAGCTCTCTCAGGATTTCCCGCAGGAATCCTCGAACGACGCCCACTCGCCAAAGAGAAAGCGACCGCTTGGTAGCAGTGTGGAGATTCAGCTATTTGCGTCAAAGATCGCAAAGACTGGGCCGGGACAAGCTGCCGGCGGTAGCAGAGGCGGATCGGCAAACGGCGCTCCGGCAAACGGGTCGGAGCCGATGAATGATCGGGCGTACTAATACGCGCGGAGAACAAGGACCGTCTGGTGGACTAGACCGCGTAGAGCGGCTTGGATTGGTTGGCAGAGCTCCGGATAGACGGGCATAGAAGGCTGCGGGAGGTACTATAGACGAAGAAGCCTTGCATAGGAGCTCGCGAAGCTCAGATAATGAACACAGTTAAATAGCCTGCGGAAGCTCCGATACGTGACATCACTAGAGGGGCAAGCCCATCATAGACACAGAAATGAACAAAGGTGGGTATGATAATGGATCAGTTTTATTCCAAAAGCAGAGTGTAAACATGTTTACTAGATATCTCAAAAACAAAAGTTAAAGCAACGCTATATTTTCCCGGGCCTGAAATTACGTAGAGTAGTTGAGAGCTGTGCAGAGTGTGATTAATGGTATGATGTTGTTTGCGTTCAGCCAGTCTTGCGAGGCTCTACGCCCGGAACGATGAGGGTCATGACCTCCTTCTCCGTCTGCGTGACCGTCACCGTCTCGGTCTCCTTTTGTGTCACGGTGACTGTGGGAGCCCCCGGGCCGGCGGTGACTTTCGCCACGGGCACCGTTGGCACGGTGGAGGGGATGGGCTCGAAAGTGAGGGTATCGGCCGTCGTTGTCGGGGCTGCGTTCTCGGTTGTGGTGCGGGTGCGGCGGCGGGTGGAGAATGTGGTTGGGGTAGCCTCGACGTCGTCTGTTGTCGTGGTCGTCGATAACTCTTCTCTGGTGGTGGTCTTCGTCGTCGTCGGCTCTGGGTCGGGTTCCACGGTCCTTGTGACGACGATGGTTGTGGTGAAGCCTAGCGTCGAGGTGCGCTCGGGCGGGGGGACCAGGACGGTCGAAGTTGCCGTCGCGACGGGGACCGCGGGGTTGGTGGGAGGGTTGAAGCCCGGCGGGGTGACTGTGATAGTGGAGATGGCGGTGACGATCGGCGTCACGGTCGTGGTCACCTCCGAGACGCTCTCGGACGCGGGCGGGGCCTGTACCGGGGCCGTTGCGGACGTCTCGGGGCCCGGCGCGGGAGCGGACTCGCCGAGGATTTTCCTGGCCGTCACGGCATCGTGGCAGCCTACGACGACGCCCTCCGTGGTGTTCATCGGGAGGGCGAAGCATGCCTGGGCCGGGGGGCACTTTTCGATATCGAACGCGCCGTTGGGTCCGCAGGTACCGAAGCCGCCGCTTAGGCAGGCGACCTGGCCGGCCATGCAGGCGGACTGCTCGGTGAGGGAGGCGAAGATCGCGTTGAAGGACTTGGCGGTGGCGAGGTTTGCGGCGGCGACTTCGGGCGAGATGGTTGCCGTTGCGGCGGGCATGGAGGTGCGGATGGTGGGGACCTGGCCGTTGGGTGTGCCTGTGGCTTTGAGGGTGGCTGTGGGAGGCGTGGTCTGGAACGCGGGCGGTGTTGATGTCACCGAGGAGGTGGTGTCCGGGGGAGTTTGCGTGACGATGGTAGTCGTGGCGGCGGACGTGGGAGTGGATGCCAAGGGCTGCTCCGTGACTGTGGTCGTCGGTGCGCCGTTGGTCTCGCCCGGGACGGGGAAGGGGAGTGTGAGCGACGACTGCAGAGGGACTGTCGGAGAGACGGGGGACGAGGCGTCGCCTCCTCCCGGCGTGGGGCCGGCGGCTGTGGTGGGCTCGGCCGGGGACGAACCGTTGCGCGCAGCAGAGGTCTCGTATGGCGGGAGAGAGATGGTGCTGGACATGGGAGGTAGAGTCGCGGCCTCCTCCGTGGTTGTCGGGGTTGTGGGTATAGGCTGGGAGGTCGGCGAGGACTCGACCGGCGTGGAAGGGTTCTGACCGTCGGTTTGCGTGGCAGCCGGTGTGCCTCTCGTCGTGTCGTCTATGGTGACGAATATGGGACTTGGTGTTGACCCATCGTCCTGTTCCTTTTGCGCTGTTACTGGGTTTGGAGTCGCGGAGGAGATCTCCCTGAGACGGTGTAAGTGGGCGTTGTTGAGTTGGGAGGTTAGGACATACGTTGGATCTGAGGGTGTGCTCGACGCAACATCTGCTCTGTTCGGTAGGCTGGAAGTGGTATTCCAGTCCCTCCGATAGCTGTGACTGATGTCAGAATTTGAAGTTATGGGAGCGTTAAGTCTCTACTGACAACTTCTCGGCACGTCTTAGTGGGCCGGCCTGCGTGGTCTGAGATATCAGAAGGAGCAGCAAGACGTCTACTACGCGCATCGTGGATGGCATCGTAAGGTTGAGATGGAAGGACAGTAGACGCGTATTTTGTTTGACAGGAGAAAGTCCGAGGACGTCTTCGTCAAGAAAAGCCCGGCGGTATTATGAGTCAGTGATGCCTGCGGCACGCGGTTTCGCACTGGCAAAAAGAGGGAAGGATCTCGTGCAAGAACAAAGACGATGATCAGCCGGGATCAGAAACAGAGTGCGGAGCAACAAAGCAAAGAGGGACGCGGTGGAGAAGATCCAGAAAGCGAGAAAGAAACACGAGGAAAGTGAGCGATGACAGAGGAAAAAGAAGAGAGAAAGAAGGACAGACGTCGATGTGACTGACAGACTGAAAGATTGGCGGATGACGGGGGGCTTCGAACACTCGTTCGACGCAAGACACGCGAGGATGCAGCCCCATCTTGTATGACTGGGCTTGACGAGACCACAGCTAAAAGGCAAGGCCCAGAACTTTGAGCCTTGTCGCGACCCATCAAGCAGCCGGGCTGTGAAGGCATTCGAAACAGACCACGGCGACTGGGCGAGGCGAATGGAGCAGTTTAGATTGAGGGCCCGACAGCTTGGGGCCATTTTCAACCAATACATTGGCAAGTCGACAGGCCGGGGACCGGACGGCCGGCTGGCACCACGGGTGGTATTGGCTCAAGCGCTTCTTTGAGGGTCCTGAACAAGCTGCGAGAGCTGCGATGGGGGCAAGATGGAACGGTTTTTTGATGAGAAGGGGTTCCTGCTGTGTGGTGTTTTGGTGTTTCTTGAGAGGCCGGCTGCAGACGCGCGGGAAGTTATTATTGGCAGGTCGGGGAGCCCCTGTACCGCTGCCGTGCAATGCCAGCCAATGAACAGCACAGCGCTTACACCACCTGGAGCGGTGGGGTTCGAGGGGACTTGGCCCTCTGCTGAAAGGACATTAGCAGAGGTAGTGCAGTGTACCTCTGCATTAGCTGTGTCAGTGGCCGGAAGGCAGGTCGCTGTAGGTACTTATTTAGGTATCTTCTTAGGTAGGTATGTACGTATCTCCAGGTAGCTCTGGAGATGATCAAAAATTGCCCGCGACTTCCCTCTCTTCTTCTTCACCTTACGTATTTGCCTATATAGAACAGCATCTTTTCTCCTTCCTCACACGCGGGATCTGCCTTTTGGAATTTCCTCTCGTCCACGTCACTCCTCCAAACATGATGACACCATCTCTGGCGCGCCACCCACGCCTCCATCAGTTGGCATGTTTCGGTCGAGTGTCACGCCAGCTATGGCCTGGGCCATTGGCATTGGGCCTTGACTCCTTGAACGTCGTCTCTTGACTGCAAACGCGCTGCTCGCGTGCCATCGGAGTCTACCGGAGCTTTTCGCCCACCTCCCGGCAGCACAGCAGCAGCTGCAACTCCAGATGATCCTGAACAGTACTCACATCACTCACCTCACCTGCCCTACTGAGGGAGGGCTCAGGTGCTTAATGTCTTATCAGAGTATGATTCCTGCGGCACGTGGGCCTGGACGCTCATGTCACCTTCCCCTCTCGAACACGAAGAGGGGGACGACGACGTTGATTTACGCTTCTCCCCCAAGGCTTCCGCTGCGCTCCGCCGGCACGTTGTCCATTGCGTGGCGTCCATTGGGACGGGTGGTCGATCGCCTCCCGACGCCAAGCAACACTTGCACAAGGAATAGACTTGGCCTCCAGGCACGCTGCTAATGTTCTGCAGCAGGTGTCAGAACAATTCGTTGTCGTCCTTTCGACAAAGACCACTTTTGTCTGCTACGTACCGTTTTTTTTCGTGGATCAAATTCCTTTTCAACGCTCGCGGTCGACGAGTCCGGCTCTAGCACCGGATCTCTCTGCCGTTGCGCAAGGCAATTCCATCATGCCAAGCACAGTCTCTGTCCTGCATCCGGTAGCTCTGCTGGTTTGAGTCGCATCGCATGAAATGAAGCCAATATTTTGGATGCTCGACTATTTAAAAGGCTGGAAACATGCTGCTGCCACCCCGAGAGAATTGTCCCCTAGTCCTCAGCTCGACGTCTGTCTCTTTCTTGCTCCTCTCCCGGTTTTACCAGTATTCTTCGAGCCCGCACCTTTGCCGATTCCACGATCGAGATGCGCGCCGCCGCCATTGCAGCTTCGGCGTTGGCCCCGGCCCTTGTGTCGGCTGCACAAGCTAGAAACTTCATCTACATCGTCCCGGATGGCTACGGCCAGGCGTCGCAGACCATGGCGCGAGACTACGTCTCCCTCCTCGCCAACGGCCAGAACCCCGATGCTCCCGTCAGCATACAGCTTGCGGCTGATAAACTGGTAGCCTGCTCATTGAATGCGTGAGATCCAACTTCTTGCTAATGTCCTCGAGGTCCTGGGCAACGTTCGTACCCAGTCCAGCGACGACTTGATCACGGACTCTGCTGCTTCTGGAACTGCTTTCGCGTGCGGTGTCAAGTCATACAACAACGGTCAGAAGCCGGACGAGCGACACCGGCTCTTGGTAGAAGCATGCAGCGGCTTACACGTGCGTAGCTATCGGCGTCAACCCCAGCGGCGAGCCCGTCGGCTCCGTGCTCGAAGCGGCCAAGCTTGCCGGCATGAAGACCGGAATGGTTGTTACTAGCACCATCAACCATGCCACCCCTGCGTGTATGTCAGCCTAGAAGCCCGCCACGAGAGGATGAACACTCACCGCAGCCAGGCTACGCGGCTCACGCTGCCGACCGCAACTCGTATGCCAAGATTGCAGAGCACGAGATAGGCTACGGCCACCCGATGGGCCCTGTGGCCGACATCTTGCTCGGCGGAGGCCGCTGCTACTTCAAACCGCAGTCCGACTCTACCTCCTGCCGCAAGGACGACCTTGATCTCTTTGGTTTTGCTGCAGAGAACGGCTACGCCGTGGTGCAGGACCGCCCTGGCTTCGACGCCCTCGCCAAGGGCCTCGGTGATGTTCTCATCCCCTACATCGGCCTCTTCAACGATGGTATGTGATTGCGAGCCAAGTAGGGAACAAGATGCTGAGAGTCCGCAGGCCAGATGATGTACGAGATTGACCGGTCTCGTCAGCCCCGGCAGGAGCCGTCTCTCCTGGAGATGGTTGAGACCGCGCTTAACTCCCTCGACCGTGCCACTGCGGGTGCCGAGAAGGGCTACTTCCTGATGATCGAGGCCTCTCGCATCGACCATGCGGGCCACGCAAACGACCCGGCTGCCCACCTGTTCGACACCATTCACTACAACGAGGTCATGGGCTACGTTCGAGACTGGATCGACGCGCACCCGGACACGATGCTCATGTCCGCCGCCGACCACGAGTGCGGCGGCCTGACCCTCAACGGCTTCAACCCGCTCCCGATGGCCGCAGTGAACGCCTCTACCGAGGCCCTCTCGAAGATCTGGAGCGCATACACCGGCCCCGACAAGAAGTCGTTCCTCATCAGCGAGATACTCCCCGCCTACGGTCTGGGCGACGCTTCGGACGCCGAGATCAACACGATCCTCGCCGCGAGCAGCCTGAGCTCCGAGCTGGGCAACTTGCTGTCGAGCAAGTCCGGCGTGCACTGGTCTACCGGCGGCCACACGGCGAGCGACGTCACCCTGTACGGCTACGGCGCCGGCGAGAACGGCCGCGCGATCAAGGCCGACATGGCCGGCAACTGGGACAACACCGAGCTGCCGAGGTACGTGGAGAAGGTCCTGGGCGTCAGCATGAGCGACGTCACTGCGCTGCTCCGCGCCGGCGGCAACGACTGGGTCGGCAAGCGCGACTTGAACGCGCGCGACGAGCACGTCCATGGGCACGAGCATGCTCATTAGGTGATCTACATATGGTTGTCTTATTTATACGAAACATCTCTCAAAAGTCATAATTCTAATGTATATATTTTATCGACCACAATATCGCTGTCTATGGTGTGTGCTCGGTTTCCAAAACAGATGCAGCTTTTAGTATTATGCACGTGGCCCGCCTGCGCGGATGAGTCTAGTAGACATACAAGAACGGCTCCTGTCCGTCCTTGGCCTTGTGTTTGCCCTGCGCCACCCGTCGGTTGTGTACGAAATACACCAACTCCTGCAGCAGCGCGAACGCCATGCCAACGGAAACCATAACGATCATGGTCAAGAGACCTTTTTCGTAGCTGTTCGAGTCTCAGGTTAGATGTCTCCTGCAAGAAGATTCCGGGTGGCTTACAATGGCAGGTCGTCGCCTCTGAAGTACTGAGTTCCAACCATCAAACCGCTGATCGCGGACATCACCCACATACTACCGTCTGTCAGCATCCGCATCGCGAGATTCTCACACCCGTGCTCTACTTACGCAATGGCGATGCTCCGCTCCCCAGCCTCGCGGCAGTTGACCTGCAACCACGTATTATGCGCCGGGTGATACGCCACCGCAAACCCGTTAATCGCCGTCCACAGGCCCCAGCGCGACCACTTCCCGACATGCGGATGCACGCTCCGCGCGACGACGAGGACCGTAAGGTAACACACGTGCGCGAGCAACACCGCCCCTCCTCGCAGATTCGTCCTATCGCTCAGCGTAGCAAACGCAAACACAACGCCCATGGCGAGGCACGCGCCCACCGCGGCCAGCGCGTTGGCGGCGATGCGGTCGAAGCCGAGGGCCATTATTATCGACGGTGTATATGTTGTCAGGGGCGACCAGGTCGAGAAGACGCAGAAGGTGGAGATGTAGTGCGGCCAGCGGCGGTGGTGGGAGAGGGTGCGGCGGACGAGGGACCAGGGGATGTCTAGGCCGCGGGAGGGGGGAGGTTTCTTGGAGGATGAGTCGTGCTCGAGGCGCGTCTGGAGGATTTCTTGTTGGGTTGGGGAGAAGCGGATTATGCCTTTGCTTCCTATCGGGCGCGGGACTTCTGGGGAGCCGGGGAGGAGGAGGATGAATGTTAGTGCTACCGCCAACGTTGCAAGGCCTTCAACTACGTGGGTGTCAGTATCTTGCACGAGATGGGATCATGGTAGTATGTGAGATGTATCAGAGGGAAGAAAGACTGACGGAGGAAGAGCCACTGCCACCCCTTTAGTCCCGCGCGGCCGTCGAGGCGGAGGATTCCCGAGGCGAGGAGCGGGCTCAGTCCGTTGCCCCCGAATTGGCCGAACATGAAGACCGCGACGCGCTTGGCGAGCTCCTTTTTGGTGTACCATGTCGAGAGGGTGTAGATTGACGCTGGGATGTAGCCTGCTTCCGCGAAGCCTAGACATCTGTGGTTTGGTTTAGGTCATGATTCTTCGGAATTTGTTTAAAGAAAGGTTCAAGAGAGGGCCGAGTGGTTGTTTGGAGACGTACAGACGGATTGCGAGGAAGCCGGCGCGGTTCCTGACCAGAACCTGCAGCGTGCCGACGACGCCGAAGAGCAGGACTTGTAGGGATATCCACTTCCTTGGGCCGAACTGGAGCGTCGGCTGTTAGTCTCCATAGCACCTCATTTTGCATCGCTACGCTTGCTTGCTCACTCTCTGCAGCAGCAGGTTACACGGAATCTCCAACAGTACGGTCCCCATGAACATGAGCTGGTTGCCCAGATTCACCGTGTCCTGGCTGATGTCGATGTCCTTCGCGAAGCCCGCCGTCAGCGCGCTGCCCAGGTTCATCCGATCGAGCTGGAACATTAACAGGCCGAGGACGAGGAGGGGGAGGACTGAGCAGTCGATTCTAGTCGGGCCATGTTAGCGATTTCGGTTCCGGTAAAAGGTTGTATGTGTGGTCCGCGGGGGACGTACTTCCTCTTGGCTTTGCGCTCTTGTTTGGGGTCCCATTCTAGCTTGTCGTCTGCGGCGAGGGACGCCGTCGGCGTGTCGCACGCCAACGGCTCTTTCTTGTCTGTTGGGGCATCCATCACTGCAATCTGTAAGTCGTCATACCAGGCGAGCCCGACTGAGGGAATGAAGGCGGCGCGTCAGTCTTGTATTCTTTACATGTCGTACTAGCCATCCGGGTTCGCTGGACCCCTGCTTTCAAGATCCGGTCGGTGCGACGGGAGCTTGTCACCGGGAACCTTGAGGGCCGGGACGCGGGGGAGGACCCCGGTTGAAGGTACCCACCTAGTACGGCAGCCCGGACGGCGTGTACATCGAGGTAACTTACGGCCGTTTACTTGCTAGGTGCGCACATATTTTGTCTACCAGCTACTTCACCTACCTAGGTACCTGGCAGGCGCCCTAAACTCGTCCTCCGGGCCCCACTTCGGACCAAGCTCCGTCACGGAGTCAACCGGCGCCGATCTATTGCCCACGGCCCGGGTATACCTCATCGGTCGCCGTAGCTCGATAACGCCATCGCTCGCCAAGATGACGGGAGCACAGGTCCCCTAGAACGGGAGACACATTGCACCACCACCCCGCGCAGATCCAAACCCCCTCGATCCCTGCGCGAGTGCCCCGTCCGGCGGCTTGCCACGGCGTGATTGGGCCACTGTCGCAACGTCGCCTAGGCGGATCCCTGTTTCCCTTGCCCGCTGCGAGCCGGATCCACGCCGTCGGGAGGGACGAGGGGTTATTTTAAAAAGTAGGCTGGACCGCTGCGCGGCGTGGCGCGATTGCTGCGAGTCTTTCTTTTCTTTCTTTCTGCGACGATTCACACTCACTTTGTGTATTCGAAAGCCTTCTGTATTTCAAGATCGACGCTCTACAAGACCATGGGCGCAGTCAAGAGGGTCGCGGTCATCGGCGCGGGGCCGGCGGGGGCTATTACCATCGACGCCCTGGCGAAGGAGAAGGCGTTCGACGTCATTCGCGTCTTTGAGCGGCGAGAAGCCGCCGGCGGCTGTTGGTGAGTTTTTCTTGTCGCATGTCTTGCGGTGACCGACTTCGGTCGACTCCCTTGGTTGAATGGTGCGATTTGTCTGGGCCGGCGACACCTTGATGGCTGAAGACCCCGGCAAGTGGATGAGTAGCGTGGATGAGATGAAGCTGCGTGAGAACCCGGATGGTCTGTTCACGATGAGGGGAGTTGGACGAGACGAGGAATACTGCCTACCTATCTACCTATCTACCTATCTAAGACCCAGAGTGAGTGACCGACCGCTGACCTCGTCCAGGATAGGCGACACCGCCCCGCCGCCTCACCTCACCGACCTCCCCTCCCTCGCCGACCGCACCGTCGACGGACCCGTCCGGATCCCGGAGGCCCTCCCGGCGCGGACGCCCCGGTCCCCGGCCCCGCGCTTCGCAGACTCTGGCATCTACCCCTACCTCGAGACCAACGTCGACGCGCTCGCGATGTCCTTCTCGGACGCGCCAATCCCGGAGCTGCGCAGCGCCAAGTCGATCGCGCTGCACGGCGAGACTACGCCTTTTAGGCACTGGACCGTGATCCGGGACTACGTTCGGAGTATTGTCGACGGGTACCAGGATCTGGTTTCTTACAACACCACCGTCGAGCGCGCTGAAAAGGTCGGGGACGAGTGGAAGCTGACTCTCCGGAAAGAGGGATCGGAGGAGGACGAGTGGTGGGCCGAGTCCTTCGACGCTGTCGTCGTTGCGACGGGGCATTACTGGGTGCCCTACGTGCCGTACATCGAGGGCCTCGAGGAGTTTGAGAGGGCGAGGCCGGGGAGCGTGATACACAGCAAGAACTACCGAGGAAAGGAGGACTTTCGCGACAAGGTACTTACTCATGCTCCCCTACTCAATTCGGTAACTAACCATTCCCCCTCAGCGCGTTGTCGTCGTCGGCGCATCCGTCTCCGCGGCCGACATCTCAGTCGACCTAACCAGCACGGCCAAGCTCCCCGTGCACTCGGTCGTCAACGGCCGCAAGGCGAACATGTACTTTGGCGACGGCGCCTTCAACCACCCGAGCATATCCCGCCAGGCGACCATCTCGCGCATCGAGGGCCGGACGGTGCACTTCGTCGACGGGCGGTCCGTCTCGGACGTCGATCGCATCGTCCTCGGCACGGGGTTCACGTGGACGGTGCCGTTCCTGCCCTCCGTCGAGGTGCGGAATAATCACATCCCGGGACTGTACCAGCACGTCGTGTACCACCGCGACCCGACGCTGCTCTTCGTGGGTGCCGTGGCTGCGGGCCTGACGTTTAAGATTTTCGAGTGGCAGGCAGTTCTCGCGGCGCGGGTGCTCTCCGGGAGGGCGAGGTTGCCGCCCGCCGAGGAGATGGCTGCGTGGGAGAGGGATCGCATCGCGGAGAAGGGGGATGATATGAGGTACTGCGTCGTGCACCCGCACTTTGAGGAGTACTTTGAGGAGGTGCGCGCGCTGGCGGGGGAGTCTGGGGAGGGCGGCGGGAGGAGGCTGCCGCCGTTTGATCCCGAGTGGTTCCGGGTGTTCATGGACGGGCTGGAGCTGAGGAAGGAGATGTGGGTGAGGTTGAATGCCGAGGCCCGAAGGGAGCAGGCGATAGGGGCGGATGGGACAGCGGATGAGAAGAAGCTCATCGTGACGGCCGTCGAGGTCCCCGGGGAGGTGGCGTAGGTGAACTACTGCAAACCAATGATACCAGTGATTGAGAGCCTCATTCCAGAGCCTGCTTGGGAAAACTGCAATATATCCTTGGCGTCCGACCCTTTGATAAGGGGGCTTGTTGTTCCACACCACTAAGTTGAGTATTTCACATCACCTCTATCTATTCCAGCCTACTACTATCACTGCTATCTGGCACTATTATTGTCGTCCGGCATCGCCGTTGTCGTTCACCATCGTCGCTGCCACTTATTATTATTGCTGCTTGTGGAGGTGGAATATTCAGCTGGTGGGTGTGAAATCATAGCCCCCTAGATAAGCCGCAACGCGGGCACTGGACGGTTGAAATCAGCCAAGACTTTTGCATCGTGGCATGGCGTAGAAAACCAACGCGATGAGAGGTCAAAGTCCGGGGATCGCCGTGGCAACGTTGGGATTATTGACTGTTGCCGGCCTAGTCTTGGTTGGCGGCAACGCCCCGACTCGTCTAGTCCAGGTGCGTTATGATCGGCCGCTCTTTTTTTGTAAACCGAATCCGGGAGCCCGGTAAAGTCCATTGGATCGATCCACCGCAATAGGCAGAGAAGAGCTGACCCCTAAACCCCTGGGCTGAGCAGGCGCTTACATGTGGGTGTGTTCCGTCTTACCTCAGACTCCCTCCGGCGCGGGGCGTCAGCAGTAGCAGCGGCGGCTCTCCCCCCTTCCAGAGCGGCAATTCGTCATTTCGGAGGCATTGACAGCGCATCTCTGGCCCTGCGAGCCCGTTTTGGGTTTTGGTATGTTAGACGAGTCCGAGTTGTGGACACGATGCTGCACATCAAATAGCGCCGCTTCCCGCTGCCATCGACGTTGCGCCGTTCCAAGGATAACAGGGATGGACTCAACATCGAAAGCGCGGTAACACCTCAATTCGACGGCCTGCACCAGAAACATGAGCGCATCAGCTCAAAAGCGCTCGGCCCCGGCAGCCTCGCGCTTCACCCGCCGGATCAGCGAATTCGACATCACAGGCATCCTCCGCGGCCCCAGGCTGCCCCGTCTGATACCCGAGTTCCTCGCCAGCGACGTGGCGGGTTTCATCCTCACCGCGGTCCTCGCGACGGACTGGACCGCCTTCTGGAAGGCCAGGCTCTTCCGCGCATTCCCCTTCTCGGAGAAGGCAGCCTCTGCGCTCTCCGACTTTTGGACCGCGTTCCGGCAGGAGCGCTGGCATACCTCGGACCCGGCCGAGGAGAAGCCCCGGAGCTGGAGCCCGCACCTGTGGAAGCCGGCGCCGCCGCGGCTGCGCACGTACCGCGAGATCCTCAACCGGCAGCAGGCGCTGCGAAACTGCTGCGACGAGCAGATGCGGGACCTCGAGACGCGGGACGTGGTGTGGAATTTGCTGCTGCAGGTCGCGCTCGCGCTGTGCTGGGCGTGGGCGCTGCTCGGTGACCACGTCTCTGTCGTGCGGCTGCTGGCGGAGATCGAGGACGGGGGTGATGAAGGGTTCCGGAAGAAGATTGAGGAGTCTGTGCCGCCTGTCGTGCGCAAGGGGGAGGGCGTCATGCCTGTGGCCGACGGGGCGAGGCGGTGCTGTCTGAACCGGGTGCAGGATCGGATCAGCCGCGGACAGGGGCTGATTACCCGGTTCGCGGAGCTGGAGCTGTGCCGAGTCGACAGGGACTGCCTCTGGGACGAGACAGACTGGCTCGTGGAGACGGACGGCGAGATACCCGCGGAGATGCCTGACGAGGACCGGTTCCTGGTCAACCGCGTCGTTTTCTCAGCCGGGCTGTCGTGGTTCATGGTCTCCATCAGCTGCGACTTTGCGACGTTTTACCTCTTCGTGCTTGGTCTTCGGCTTAGGCAATACCTGTTCGGGTAACTTTTGGCGGAGGCTGTTCTTGTCTGTCTATCGGTCTGTTTGGTTGTTTGTTATACCCCATGAGAACTGGCATCTGATCAATAACTATGATATATTGGGCATTATTCATCACCGGCACCGCAAGTTGCATGTCGCTTTTTCTCCCAAACGCCTTCCCATGTAATCGCACCACAATGTTTATCGCCGCCGTCTGAACCGACTGTTGTATCCTGGACCTCCCTTTGCGCCGTTGTTCTTCAACTTCAAACGGCGGAAGTTTGCATGCGCCAACTCGTTTACCTTCTTGACCGCCTTCTTGACTGTTCCCGTCTTCTTCGTCTTCTTTTCGCTGGCTTTGGAAGTCGATCCTCCCTCACCCGAGTCTGACTCCATCTCCGCAAGCTCGTCGAAGTCGTCTGCCGCACCGTTTGCTTGCGTCTCCGGCACCACCTCCTCGTCGTCTTCTTGCACATCGCCCTCGTTCGGGCCAGTTGGTCTCTTGACGTGGACGGGCTTCATGTTCGACCGCCTCGTCGTGCGCTTCTGGCCCTTCTTCTTGAACACGCGCAGTGGCTGTCCGTTCCGGTCCAGCTGCTCCTCGTCGGGACTGTCATATGCCCCCTCGTCGTCGAATCCGCCCAGCGGTAGGTTTTTCACTTGGGTGTCGGGAGCAAGCAAATCTTCCCTCGGTTCTTTCGGCTTCGGCGGTGGCATTGATTGCGCTTCTAAGCCTTCCGCCTCTCGGAGGGCTTCCAGATCGTCGTCCAGCTTTTCCTCCTCCACCTTCCGAAGACTGGCAACGATCGCACTGAGCCCCCGGACCATGGGTTTCCGGGGCAGTCGGAGTGGAGGAGCGACAAAGTCGTTGCACTCCGTCGGCGGCGGCTGGGTGTGCCTCTTGAGGAAAGACGGCGTGCTGAACTGGAGTTTCGAGACCGTCGTTGGCGTCTTTGCATCCGGAAGGCCTCCTTGCTTGTTTTTGAGCGGCGTCATGAAGCTGTCCAGCATCTGTCTCTTGCTTGTCGACATTGGCGTCCGACCGAGTCTGACGTCACTCGACTCGTCCAGCGGAACGTCGCGTTTCCTCGGTGTTGCAACAGGCCTAGAATCTGCCGAGGTGTTGAGGCTTCCGTTCCTCCTCGACGGCGTGCCGAGCTCCCGCTCCACCATCAAGTCGAACAGTCCGAGAACGCGGCCATCGCGCTGCGGTGTAGGGCCTATTGATCTCGGAGCCACGGGGCTGAACAGCGTCCGGGAGATCGAGGGGGTGTTGACGAGAGCTGGGTCTTCGACGTTCGATCGTGCCTTCGAGGGCGTCTCGGCATGCTTTTGCCGCTTCGATGGTGTCTCCGCAGGCGCAGGGTTGTCTTTCCTCTTTCTCGCCTTGGGGTCTTCTTTCGGCGGCGGCGGGATCTTTCCCGAGAGGATATCGCGGACCTTGTTATACTGCTTGTACTTTTGTGCTGCCTTCACGTCAGTAATTCGAGTCTTTCTGCAATTGCCGTGGACCTCCTACCAATGTCGGCGTTGCGTTTGATGTCGTCTCTTCCCGGCTTCTTCCCGTCGTGCGACTTGGCCCACGCGGTTTCCCAGCTCTTGAGTTCTGCACGAAGCTTTTGCGATTGCGATTCGAATTCCTTCTTCGTATTGTCGTCCATATTCGAAAATTGCTACCAGCCGGCTGTGTACGTCATTGGAGTCAATCGGCACTGTCTGAGTCGTAAAAGGTTGTTGAGAAGACAGGGTAGTCGGGAGGTACCGAGGTGGGTTTTCGAAGTGGATGGAGGAACGCGGTGCAGACGCGACGGAAAACCACTAAACGCGAAAAGTGCATGTCTGGGTCCCTAGCAACGCGCCCCACTTCCAAGCGTCGACCTTATCTTATCGGCTTACTAAGTCAAGGTCGGGTGAGGCCTCAAGCACCTATACACACTTCGAGGCCTCTGAGAAGCATCGTCTCCTTCCTCGTCGCAACGCACCCGATTTCGCCCTCAGATTCCGTGTCACGGTTATGTCCCCCGAAGCGACGAGCAGCGAAACTTCCGACGCGCGGGACCTCCGCTCAGCCGTTCTACAGACCACCCTCCAGGAGATATCGTCCCGACCGACAGACCCTCAGCGGGGCGCCGCCGACGACTGTTGCGTCATCTGCCTCGAGGAGGTCACCGAAGCCTGCGAAGCCCAGCCGTGCCAACACCGCAACTTCGACTACCTTTGCCTCGTAACATGGATCGAGCAGCAGGCGGCGTGTCCGCTGTGCAAGTCTGAGATTTCAGAGGTCCGCTACGACTACAGCGAAGACCGCAAGCAATGGAAGACGTTTAAGGCCCCGGAGCGGCCGCCGGAGAAGGCCAAATCAGCCGGCGCCGCATCTTCACCGCCGCAGGAGAGGAGGTTCTACACACAGACGCGCCCTCGGCGGCAGCGCGCCGGCGCGCACGCCTTCCATCGAGCCTCAAATCCTTCCCAAGATGAGGCAATCGCGCGCCGACGGGCGGTCTACCGCCACCAGCTCTATTCGCTACACGTGGGGTCGAACCGCATCTCCAGGTATCGCGACCTGACGCCGCAAATGTTCGCAAACGACACGGAGCTGGTGTCACGCGCCCGCACGTTCCTGCGCCGCGAGTTGCAGGTCTTTGAGTTCCTGTCCCCCGAAAACGAGGCACGCCCTCAGAACGCAGACCCCGTGCAGCGCCGCAGGGCCAACAACGCCGAGTTCCTGCTGGAGTACATCGTGGCGATCCTCAAGACGGTGGACATGCAGGGCAGCACCGGCCACGCCGAGGAGCTCATTAAGGAGTTTCTGGGGCGGGAGAATACCCGGCTGCTGCTCCACGAACTGAGGACCTGGTTACGGAGTCCCTACACGACGCTTGAGAACTGGGACCGTGCGGTGCAGTACCCGGACGTCGTCCCCAAAAGGCGGCGCTCCCAAAGTCCCGCTGCAGAGCGAGGCGAGTCTTCCGGCAGCACCGACGGGATCTATCCGTCTAGGTGGAGGAGGGACGACAGGCGGAGGTATCCGCAGGAGACGGGCTCTCGCCGCTCGCGCAACCGCGAGAGGCTGAGAGAGGCGACGGAGCGGTACTCGGTTTACTGATGAGATGATACCCAATTTCTTTTTTCTGGCGGTTAGAGTGTGCGGGGAGCATCTGGGGGTTTCCGCAGGGTGGGAATACTACTATAGAGACGGGGCAAAACTGGGCGACCTCGGCAGTTTACTCTTGCGGAAGCTATTTTCGGCGCCACGCTGACGATTCGCTGAGCTGAATAATGGCGGGGCGGTCGCTGATTGAACCGGATCCCGCCGGCCAAGAAAAGATTCCGTCCGGAGCGGGCCCCGAAATGATTGGTAATCAGAGTCGGACTCGGCACCAGGGCGGAGTCCCGCCCCGTAGGTCAGGCCGAGGCGATGTCATAAAATATTTACTTGAGGTTTTCACCCCCCAATTGGACATAATAGATTTGGCATTCTAGTTCTCGACCTTTAAGGCTCTAAAGGTATCGAACTTTCTAAGCGCATTGACGTAACAACTCTCATTCACGAATGAACGCGGCACGGCAAGTAGGCAAAATGTCCACCATCAACATCAAAGTCATCTCAGACCCTGTCTGCCCCTTCGTAAGTCAGCGCAGACTCCTATTACTGAGACGTCTCCCACTAACACGCTCCAGTGCTACCTCGGCAAGGCCCGCCTCAACAGGGCCATCGACCTGTACCAGAAGACCTACCCCTCAGGCAAGGACGACACCTTCAACGTCACCTGGCAGGCGTACTACCTGGACCCGACGGCGCCCAAGCAGGGCGTCCCCGTCAACGAGCGCATGGCGGCGCGCTTCGGCGCCGACAGGCTGGAGATGATGCACGCGCGGATGAAGAAGCTCGGCGCCGCCGAGGGCTTCAACTTCACCTTCGACGGCAAGGTGGGCCACACGCGGGACGCGCACCGGGCGGTGCAGCTCGCGCGGACCAAGGGCGCCGACGTGGAGAACGCGGTGATGCAGTCCATCATGAAGAGCTACTTCGAGGAGGGGGGCGACATCACGAGCTGGGACATGATCGTCGACGCGGCGGCGAGGGCGGGGATGGAGAAGGGCGAGGTGAGGAGGTGGCTTGAGGAGGGCAAGGGGGGCGCCGAGGTCGATGCGCAGGTTGAGGATGCGTACCGGATGGGCGTCAGGGGGGTGCCGCACTTTGTGGTTGACGACAAGTACGAGATTGGCGGCGCGCAGGACGTGGGTGAGTTTTTGCAAACGTTGGTTGCTGCCAAGGAGGGGAAGAAGGGCTCTGCCGCGCTGAATGGCCCGTCGTGTTGAGAAGAGTAGACGTTCATTCCCTTATGTGTTAGAACAATAGATATTCTTGGAAGCTTCGCATTGGGTATCATCTTTCGTAACCGTCGTAAAGCGCCAGCCCTCTACATGTTTAGCAAACCCCCCAGGTCCTTCTCCATCGCCCGCAGGCGCTGCTGCAGCTCGCGCTTCTTCCTATCCAAGTCGCGCACCACCTCCTCCTCGGCCCGGAGGTCCTCCTGCGTCATGAAGTCCTCGTCCTCGTCCTTGTCGTCGTCCTCTTCCTCCTGCTCCTCCTCCTCGTCGCCGTCGCCCATCCAGTGGTCCTTGTTCATCCTCTCCAGCGCCGCCTGCTGCTCGGCGACCTTGGCCTCGTAGTACGCCAGCGTGTTCGTTTGGTGCGCGTACCGCGACCTGATCTGCGGGATCCGCTCCAGCGCCCCGGGGAGGGCGTACACTCCGCACAGCTTCGTGGCGCCGCGGAGGAGGACCTCGACGTCGACGTCGCCGCCCTTGATGGCGGCCTGGCGCTCCCCGCGACGGATCTGGTCGTGCAGATCGCCGCCCAGGACGGCGGATACGGCGGTATGTCTCCTAGGACCGCTGCCGGCGCCCGCTCGTCCGGGGGGAGGACCGGTTGTGACCTCGCCTGAGGCTACGTTGAAGACCGTCTGGCGGCGGGAGGTCGGCTTCGGGTCTGGGTTTGCGGAGGTTGGCGCGGCGGGGGGAGGGGGCACGGAGAAGAGGGCGCGCTCGTGGGCTTCGGTGTCGCGGATGAGGGAGGTTATGTCGTTGTTGTAGAGCATTGCGTTTGTGAAGATCTTGGGGGGAGGGAAGCTATGGCGCGTTAGTGGAAGGTGTCGTGAGACGGGGTAAGGTAACGCACGGGAGGGAGTCGATGCCCTCGCAGGAGATAGCTATTTGCTCCAGGTGAATCGAGAGGAGAGACATGGTCGCAGATTGTGGTTGAGCTCCGGGGGGCTTTGCTTGGGGTCGTGGACTTGCGACCGGGCTGTCGGGTTGGTGATGTTTGGGACAATCCAAACAAAGTGCCCCACCATCGCGGCTTCGTCCCGCGTTGCTGGGGCGCACGGGCCATCTCGAGCTGACAGCTGCTGCCACCTCCAACTGTGTACCTCCATAACTCCTAGCGCCAATTCCATGCTTCAACGCTGATTCAACCACCACGATGCATACAAGTATGCATTCGGCGATACCGGTACACTCCACAGGGGATATTCGATGCGTGCCTGCGGACACAAGTTGACTCAGCTCAGCCCTACGGTCACACAAAACTTCACCGAAATGGCCTACAACGCCAGCGTGAGACATGTGATGCTGCCGAGACTCCAGGCAGAATGTTTGGTACACGAAAAGAGCTAGCCAGTGGCTGGTTTTCTCTCCGTTACCTCTGAGAAACAATGGATTGAGGCTTATTGCGACACCTCAAGGCAAAATTGACCTGTTATGCCTCGAGACGGCAAACCAACAGACTTTCATCTGTCTTATGACTCGTCGGTTATCTAGGACGCCTACCGACTCCGGTGAGTATCACATCGCAGTCAGCGGCGGACAAGGTTCGTAGGTAAGCACGGCAAGCCTTCGGTCTTTCATATTTTGGGAGGATGACCGGGACGGGACTGCCCCGGCTACCTGTCTCAGCAGCCTAAGATTCCTCAAGGAAGAGCGTGCCGAATATCTGGGCGCGCAACGTTGGCTACGACGGCGGATGGCAGCTCCGATTGGGCATTTTCCGCACCCTTTTCTCGGCGATCACTTACTATGTAGGCCAACGACATGCACCTCAGATTTTGACGCAGGGCATACCGAGTTTCCTCTTGCAGTCGGGGTGGCCGCACTGTCATTGGCTTTTACCATTTGAACATCACGGAGCCTCGCATTCTGTCCTCCCCTGCACCGCCCAGATATGACTGCATGCTCATCTCAGCCCCCACAAGGCCCAAGGCAACCAGAGACACCGCATCTCACTGGAGGGAAGGCAGCTCCAAGATGTGCTACTTCTCAGCGGAGGGCTATTAACGTCAATGCCCCCAAGGCTACCCAACAGGCAAACGGCAGCGGGGTGGCGCCCTCCCGGGGCCCCCTACCACCTCGTGCCGAACCCCCTCTAGCCGCTGACTGCAGGCCCCTATTGGTGCGCGCCCCGGCCCAGTGACCAGCCAAGGGCGGCGCCGTCGTCCTTTCCCCAGCACTACCGCCAACTCAGCCCTGCACCTGCGTCGTCCACCTCTCTTTTTTGGAAGTTGCCGACGTCGCCCTGCACCTGTCTCGTCCATCATCTCCTCCTACGTATTCACCTGTACCTGGGGTGGTTGGACTGGGTGTCTCACCTCCCCGCAAATATAATAATGCCCCGTGAGCACCCGCACCTCGTCTTGCGGATGACCCGACACTTCACATATGGTAAACGGGTCACTTGATCGATTACTCTTTTCGTCACTACCATCCTTCTGCCAGTAGTGCCCCAACCCCTTGATCTGTCCAAAGCACGCTACTTAAACAATCCGGGGTCCCGTCGCCGTCATGACCGCGGGCATCTTCAACATCCCAAGCTGGGGAGAGGCGTTTGCGGCGCGTCACCGGGCTCACCACAAGAAACGCGAGGATTTGCACAAGGAAAGGATGGGTTCGACCAAGTTCCTGGGCTCCCAGGTCGGCGGCAGCTCCGTCATCAACTACTCGTACACCGATTTCCCCTACAAGCTGCTGGCCTATGACATCTACTGGTTCTTCCAGTATGCTTGGGCCCTCCCGTGGATCGTATGGCCCATCAACCCGTCCGACTCTGGCGACCTCGACGAGCTGGCCTTCACGAGACAGAACCTATTCTGCATCTTCGTGCATCTCATCCTGTGCATTCTGCAGATCGGCTTCATCTTGTGTCTGCCCTTCACCATATTCTTTCCCCTCTGGATCGACGCCATCGCTGTGGGCGCCTTTCTCGCCGTCAACTACCTCCTCTGTCTCTTCCTCAACGGCCCGACTTTGACCTACACCTCGGACCCAAAGTATGCGCCGGCTCTGGATGAGCACGCCCACGAGCAATGGATCTTCTTGAACGGCGTTGCCGTCGGGTAGGTACCCCCTCAAACCACCTGCAGAGACTTTGACTAACTCTCCTAGCGATCACTGGATGAAGAATAACCTCAACCGCCTGGCCCTCACCTTCAAGCGCCCCATCCTCGGCATCCACAACCAGACGTCCGGTATTCTGTTCGACGTCGTCGAATGCCTAATCCAGCGCAACCTTGGCTACGCAACCTACGACGTGCGCATGTGCTACCGCATTGTGAAGGAGACTCTCTACAACCCGAAGTACTCCAAGGTTGTTTTCATCCTTCACTCCCAGGGCGGCATCGAGGGTGGCCTCGTTCTCGACTGGCTGCTGCAGGAGCTTCCCCAGGACCTCCTAGCCAAGCTGGAGGTGTACACTTTCGGAAACGCTGCGAACCACTTCAACAACCCCCATCGCCACGCTGCCTCCCAGGCCTTGGCCCAGCGAAACCCTGCAGCCATGACCCTGACGACTACCACGACCGAGCGCGTCGACATGACCGGCAGCCCCATCTCTCCCGTCGCGACGACACTCTCCCGCCGCACTGCGAACGGTACTAACGGCCACGCCCGGGCGCCGTCCCTCCCCAACGAGTCGTCGTCTGTGTCGTCCACGCGGTCATCCACCGCCGCCCTCGACCGCGCCATCGGCCACGTTGAGCACTACGCCCACTCGACCGACTTCGTGGCCATCTGGGGAGTGCTACACTTTTGCACCTCTCTGACGGCGGACCACAGCATGCCGCGATTCATCGGCCGCCTGTTCGTGCGGGCCTCGGAGCGCGGCGGCCACCAGTTCTGCCAGCACTACCTCGACGGCATGTTCCCGCTCGAAAAGAACCCCGTGACGGGCGAGTTCATCGGTGCCGCGGATGAGAACGAGTTCATGGAGAGCGAGATCCAAATCGGGAGGCAGGGCGACGCCGGCCAGAACGCTCGTGAGGCATTCGCGGTTTCCTACATGGGTCGCGACTTTGCCAACGAGGTCGAATTCCACGGGGAGCACGTCAGGGGCCGCCACAGGAAGAGGACCGTCAAGGTCAAGGAGCTCTCGAGGCTCTGGCTGTACCGCAACGGCCGCAGGCCCCCTGAGATGCCGCCCATGCTCACTTCGGACCCCATGGGACTTATTAAGCCCGGTACCATGTGAGGGGGACGGACGGCAGCGGCGAGTGAGGACAGCGATGAGGGAGAACAGCGATGAGAGAGAACAGCGATGAGGGAGAACAGCGATGAGGGACAGCGACGATGAGGGGCGACAGTGATAAAAGGCCCCTTGTACGATTCCTGGACTAGGTAGTTTATATAGAATGATACCCCTTTCTTTGCACTCATGTCTCTTGCTGAACACTTGAACAAGTCCCATACGTCGTCTTCAGGAATGATTACTGTACTATTAAGACTATTGTGCCGCGAGACCAATTACGCTACTTCAACTTACATTACCCAGCATTATTTACACTTGCAGCGGCCCTTGACCGTCTCCAAAGATGACGTCATGCCACTCTCGCTGCCCCTTTTGGCAGATGCCATCCCACGAGATGGGCCTAAACTTATCCTCCTCAGCCGACCCGTCAAACACGACAGCCCTCTTCTCGTCCCCACCTTCCTTCGACGCCCAGTACACCACGTCCTCCGAGCCGTCGCCCTCCTGGGAAAGTCTCGCCAGCGGCGTCAGCTTGCTCTCGGACCTGAGGGCGCTCGTGACCAGGCTCCGGAGGTGCGGGTAGTACCACGTCATGTTCCACCACTGCTCCAGCCTGAACTTCTTGAGCCCGTTCACGTAGGCGTTGTGGTGGATGCCCACGGGCGCGGTGCCGAAGAAGAAGTTGGTGTAGAGCGACGCGTTGCCCCACCCGAGACCCGGGGCCGGCGGCTCTGCGTCTTCGAGTTCGGGGGGTATGCCCTTGGCCCGTACATCGCCTGGCACGCCTGCCCTCTCGGACGCTGCCTTCACGGCGGGGGCGTCGTTTAGTTGGACGAAGAAGCCGTCGTCTTCGGAGGAGCATGTCGGCGGGATCGTGGCGAAGTCGTAGTCTAGCCCGATGCCGAAGTCGAACTGCGCGCCGGAGAGCGCTGCGTCCGCGATGCTGCGGACTTCTCTTGGCGCGTTGTTGCTGTCGTCGAGCGAGGCGGTCCCGTTCCAGGTGGAGGCTAGCCCGCGCGCCCAGTGTCGGAAGATCTCCTGGTCGCCGATGACCTCCGCCAGCAGCGCCTGGTCGCTCCAGAGCTGGCGGCCGCGGGCGGCGACGGCGTCTACTTTTTCTCTGCAGCGGCGCAGGGCGGATCGCAGAGAGCCGAGGGTCCCCATTACCATGCCGCTGTTAACGCACCTTGGGCGGACTTTTTGGTACTTTCGGGCCGAGTCTAAGCCGTAGGAGGGGATTTGGTCGGTTTCCGGGCCGTAGAAGTCTGGGGGCAGGGGAGAGGGGGGCCAGTAGGAGTAGTGAGGGTCGGAGCCGGACTCGGCGCCGGGCTGGCAGTCTTTTGCTGTTGTTACGAGGATGTTTTGCTTCGGAGGGGGGATGGGGAAGCCGTCGGGTTGGGAGGTATGTTCTGCTTCCCATTGTTTCGCTACGCGGGCGTCGGCTTCGCGGTTAAGTCTATGGAAGCGTTCTATGAGCACCGAGGGGGGCAGCTGGAACCAGACGTCGTAGGCGTCGACGAGGAGGACCAGGTCTTCGTCGCTTACGTCCGCGTCATCTTCATCTTCGTGCAAGGCGTCGAGAACCGCGAGCAGGGATTCCAACTTGGCGATGTGCGAGCCGGCGAAGTGCCACTCCGGCCTGTTGAACTCGCCGTTCCAGTTTAGGATTGTTGGCGGAGGGTAGCCGAGGGCGATTGCCGACATGACGGTTTTGCAGAGGTTGACGTGGGGACCGTCGGCGGGCATGAAGAGGCGGAGGCGGCGGGGACCTCCTGCATTTTGCTTGGGGGATGGAGGGGTGAGGGCTTCGAGGCGCGGCTTCGATATGGCCTTTTGTGAACTGCCCTCATGCTGTGGTGAGGGGAAGGATTCTGGGGACTAGCGATAGGTCAATACCAAGATAAGTAGAAATGGTTGTGTGATGCGTACTAATCTGGTCAGAAGGAACGTCGAGAGGACGAATAACAGCCCGAGCGGGAGGATGGTTTTGAGGAACAAGGTCCGGGCTCGGGTGAGTCGCGGGATCGAGCTCCGGCTGCCGGATGATGCGCCGGACCCGAAGTCGGTCCTCGCGCCCGGGAGGATGGTCATGGCGAGCGGACGTGGCTGAAAACAAGCCCGTGCGACATATGCGGGGATGACGTTCCTTTTAGGGAGAGGTCATTGTAATAGGAAACTTCTCACGAGGGCACAAAGCTTTTTTTTTTTTTTTCTTTCTGGTCGGGCTGAAGGCCGCGGTAAAGGGGGCGGCGGTGTGAACAAACATTTGTTTTTCCCATTTTGCTGCTGCCTGTTGGCTTTTATCTGACCCGTTGGGACTTGGATTGTGAGTTGTGACGGGGGGCATAGGTTCGGGGGGCGGGTCGGGGGCCGATCCATTCGGAGACCGGAGACGGTCCCACGTGGTGGATTCCATTCGTCTGTCTCGAGCCGCTCCAACGCGGCAACCCACACATCTTGGCAGTCAGTCGCAGTCAGTCCCCTGCGAAACGCGGCGGGAAGAGATTGCACGTGGACCTCGACGGCCGTTTCGATTGACCGTTTTTGGTATTCTTGTCATTCGTCGGTTCAGGGGGATCGAGGTCCCTGATACGGCTGTTCGTTTGGGGTTGGGGGTTGGGTGATTGTCCCCGATCCTTTCGTTTCCTCCCATTTTGAATAATACTTAGAGCCATGTCGCTCGGGACCGTTGCCGTCTTCCGTGGTCCTTGGACTTGACCACACCACGACTACGAAGCCAAGCTCGATTGGTGATGGCGCCGAAACCAAAGACTCCGGTCGACGATGTCCGGATACTGCTGGGCTTCGCCCTCATAGGTGAGCTTCACTTTGACACACGCCTTGCCCGAAAACCTTACCTTGTACTGACAAGGGCCTCGCAGGCCTCGCCAACACCGTCCTCCCGGCAATAATCCACGCAGCCAACTACCTCATAGTCCCCTACCCCCGCGCCGTCGTCTCCTTCATCGAGCTCCTCCCCGTCGTCGCAGTGAAGCTCTCCCTCCCCTTCGTCCTCCACCGCGTGCCCGTCCGCCTCCGGCCCCTCCTTGCCGCAGCGGTTTGGGTCATCGCAAAAAAGGTCGCAGACGACACGCCGCCTAACGTCCTCCCGCCCATCCGCGTCGCCATGTCCCTGCTGGCGGCCGCCTCCTCCGCCGCGATGGAGGTCTCGTGTCTCGGGATGGTCGGCCGCCCCGGCGCGCACCCGCACGCGCTGCTGGGGTGGGGCTTCGGCACGGGCGCCGGGATGGTGGGCAACGCTGTCTGGCCTTTTGTTCTGGCGCACAAGGCGGGGAGGGTGCTTCGCAGCGCGACGGGGGCGGTGTACTACCTCGTTGTCGTCCTTCTCCTCGCGCACTTTGTCGTGCTTCCGCAGGGGGTCACTAAGAACAACGTCGCCGCTGCGTCGCAAGATGAGGAGGAGAGGAGCTCATTCCTTCAGGATGGTAGTCCCCGGGTTGGGTACACGGACGCATTCCGCGGTCGGCTGTCGACGCTCCGCGCGCTGGCGAGGCCGGAGATGATGTTGCTTGCTGCTGCCTCGGGGATGCTCTTCCTGCAGCAGGGCAGCGCGCGGACGCTGGATGGCTCTGTCTTTGGGACGTATTCGCGATTTGCGTCGACGTTTGGAGTGTCGTTGCACCTGGGCACGATGCTGGGACGATCGTCCGGGAGGGCGTTCCCCGTTCGCAGCTTCAAGGGGCTCTTGCTGGGGCTTGCCGGGACGGCGCTGGTCGCGCTGCTCAACGCTGTGTTTCTCTTGTCGACGTACTTCGCCTTCGCGCTGGCGTTTCTGGCTGGCCTGGCGGGCGGGATGGTGTGGGTGAACGTCCTGGCCGGGATTGCGGGGGAGAAGGGCCGCGAGGGGGAGCCGGAGTTTCGGCTAGGAGCCGTTACGGCGGGCGACGCGGTGGGCGTGCTTGTTGGTGGGCTTCTTGGGGTGTTTGTTGAGGGGGAGATGTGTGCGCATCTTGTGAGCGGGAGGCGGTGGTGCCACAGGTCGCGATAGATTTCTCATGATGCTGGTTGAAACATTCACACTAGGTAGGGTTTTCGTTGGGCAGGAGTCCGTCTTCTTGGTCTACCTAGAGTGCACCGTGGGCGGGACGGGCGTGCTGCCGGGAGCTACGGGTACACGGCACCAATGGCAACTCGGGGTGGTGCCCCGCACTGCCAGAAGAGGCAATTAGTATGTTTGGGATGAACTTTAGACTCCGATGCGTCTGACGTAATTTGGTCGTCGTCGTCGTATGAAATTGGCAAGAATCCGGTAGTTGGAGTCATTTCTGGAGTATTTTGAGAATGTCTTGAGTTGTTCGTGTAATGGAGTGAATGTTCGTAGTTGGTTGCTTACGGTCATGCTCCCTGTCATTATTTACTCGGTAGTTATAGTTAGTCATCCATGATTATTGATTGCTTAAGACTAGTTACTGCTAAGAATATTCGTCTCATTTGCACGTTCACACTCAAGTGACTCAAAGCTGATCCAAAATCTTCTCCGCGGCGTAGTCGACATTGGTTCCAAAGTTCTTGGCCTGGGTCTAGGGGTAGTCAGTATCACTGCGTGCCAATCGAACAGACTCGAACTCACCTGGACGTAGACCGCGCCGTCTTCGAGAATAACCTCCCCGTACGTCCCGTAGACCATCTTGTCCACGATGCGGAAGTGTACCTCGCCCTTCTCGACAGCCTCGTTGAAGCCCTCGCGCAGGAGGTCGTCGTCGCCAAACTTCTGGTACGTCATCTGGTACACCAGACCCTCAAAGTACATCCGCGTGAAGTTGCCCATGTTGCCCTCCCAGTCGTCCCTCACGCCGCTGTTCTTCTTCTTCCCCTCCTCGCGGATCTTGGCAAAGTTGGCCTCGAAGTTGGGCACGAGCACGACGTCGGGCTTCTCGAGCATCTCGCCCAGCTTCTTCCTCGTCTCCTCGATCTTCTCGTCGTACTCCTGCCGGACCGACGTGCGCGCCGCGTAGCTCATCGCCGCGTCGGCCCCGGGGGCGGGGGGAGCGTCGTTGAGCGCCTTGAGGAGGGTGCGCGATTCGATGGCGTAGTCCGCGTTGGTGCCCAGGTTCCCCTCCGAGAAGAGGATGACGAGCTTGCCGTCGCGGACGATCACCCCGCAGTAGGTCACGCGGTCGTTCTTGTTGGGCCGGTCGTCGAGGTCGATTAGGAGGGAGCGGGCGTGGCAGATGGAGTTTATCTCGGACTTGCCGTCGTCGCCGTAGTTGGAGACGTAGGACTTGAGCTGGTAGATGGCGGAGGTGATGTACCTGGGTGGAATGTTAGAAGCTTGCAGAAGTGAGGTTGCGGGGAGGGTCTTACTGGGCGATGCAGCTTCCGAGAGACTGCTTGGCGTAGCCGTCGCCGGCGTAGGGGTAGAGCTCATTGGGGACGATGTCGTTCAGGGTCCATTCTGCTCCGAGGACTTCGGAGAGCTCCTTCTGGAGGTCTTCCTTCTTGCTTTCCCACTCGTCGCGGACTGCACGTGTTAGTGGACTGCATGAGTCAGAGGGAGTATTCGTTCCTACTGTTCTTGCGAAGCGCGAGGGGGAGCTTATCGGCAGCAGGAAGACGAGACATTGTGAGAGGTTAGAACGGTATTATTTGTTCAAGAAATTGAATGATGAAGCAAGATGAGTATTGTGTTTTCCTAAATCCAGTCAATCGAGAAATCAGCCCTTTTATCACGAATCTCACTCCCAACTCACCCAGGCTTCGGATTATCGACAATTCAAGGTTGGTTCGAGGCTTTCACGTTCACCTCAAGGCGTCCACGGTCACTCGAGGCGTCCACCTTTCTTTCAGCTCTCCAGCCCTTGGCCATCGTCGAAGCCTAAACTATCGAGCTTGGCCCGCCAACTTCGCTCCAAATTGCTTCACTGAGTTCGCGACACCGCTTCTAACCCCTGGGCTGGCACCTGCTTTAAACCATTTCGGATCTAGAGCTGCGTGCGCTTCTTTGAAAGCTCCAGGAGCTGTCAGCCTAGCGCCTAGCCTTGCCGTTTCGTTCGTTCGTCGCGGCCGCAAATCCTTCCCGCATGTGGACGTGATAATGTAGCTTGATTGTTTGGTGGTGGCGCAGAAGCTTCAGGCGGTACTCAGGGGTTTGGGACGCTACCGTTGTTGGGGGGGAGTGACTGCGGGGTCGATGGTGCGCTAATTGTGCTGGGCTGATGGTGCGGGAGGCCAACTTCAGGTACTTAGGTATCTAACAACTCATCACCTAGGTAGCAAAAACACCCACGTGATAGGGAGGGAAAAATCAATTCATCATTCATCGCAGGCCTCCGGACGGTTGCATCGGCCAGAGATCACGGGACTGCCTTGATTTTTGACCTTCCTCCCTCTTCCACGTCGAACGTTGCAGGAATCATTCGAAGAATGAGTCACTGACATCATGCCGCGCCGGACCGGACCGCGACGAAGGTCGACAGTCGGCGTCAGCTCAGTGCGCACCCCCGGCTTGGCCCGGCTGTCGTGAAACCCGATGCAACCTGCTTGACACGGATCTGCCAGTGATGGCATGTTCGCAAAACGCACGATTCCCCGCGGACAGGTCCCACTGAAGTTCCCGCACCACCACCACCACCTCAAGATTTTACGCGCTGATCTCTGATGAACCCAGAGATGATTGGGATTGCGCCAGATGTCATTTGCTACGATGGCTCACTGCAACAGGGGCCAGCCGCCCGCTGGCTTTTTCCGTGCCATTATCGTTCGCTTGGGCTCCGCCTCGTTGCTCGGAAGCGAAAAGCTGCACCTGACGCCACGGCTCGCTCTGGCTTCGCCCGATCCTCTTGGCGGCTAGGGTGGATAGTGGACTGAGGGATGCTGGCCATTACCCCTGTCACTGGCAAGTCTCGAGAGTCAATATCAACCGTCGACAACTCCCTCGTGAAGCTGAAAGAAAGACCAGATTCATCATCATCATCATCATCATCTCTTAGACAACACAAGTCTTCACTTGCAAACACTCATCACAAGTTCCAACAACATCCGCATACAACACCATGTCTACCTTGTGAGTTGCGCTGAGCGCCAGCCCCTCCAACAAAGGCTCCACAGCCAAACGAGCCCGGGACTAACACGGTAACAGACCGCTGAAAGTAAAGGTCGCCGTCCGCGACCACTGGACAAACGAGCAAGGGCCCCTCCGCAAGTCCATCAAGGACCTCGAGGCGGTCCTCGGCCTCGACGTCGACGTCGAGCCGGAATGGCAGCTCCTCCTGAGCGAGCTGGACGCCGAGTACCCCGACAAGGGCGACTTCGCCGCCGCCGTCGCCGGCACCGTCGAGACGTGGTGCAAGGCCGCCGCCGAGCTGCTCAACGACGACAAGAACGAGGACTGGGCCGAGAACCTGCTCGAGAAGCTCAACTCCACCCACCACAGGCTGCGTCTCTTCGTCGAGGTAAGCGCCGCCCGAGGACGGTGTCCGCCCGCGCCCCGCTGCATACGCGAGCTGACCAGAACACCGCTGCAGGTCTCCAGAGACGACCAGGCATCGACGGCGTGGTCCGAAGAGCGGGGGGGCTTCGTAATCCTCCTGCCGCGCCGCCAGCTCACGCAGCCCCTGGAGCTCTTCGCACTCTTCTCGGGCGAGATCAAGGACTGCTTCGCGCACCCCCACAAGCTGCCGCCCTACACCGTCTCCTCGGGCGACGAGTGGGCCGACGTCGGTCTCGACGTGAGGGTCAACCGCCTCTCGCTGGGCGACAGCAACGGCAGCAGGCGCCCGTCCACGGCGGCGGGGCCGGACTTTTTGCCCCGCGCCGACGCCCTGCCCCGGCCCGACGATTTGCTGAACAAGCCGCCTTACCACCTGTTCATCTACGCCCGCAGCGCCTACGAGATTGAGATCCAGGGTAGCCACAGCGGGACGCTGAAGTTCTTGTCCGAGTACTTTAAGAAGTGGCGCCGCGTGAACCACCAGCAGAGCAGCAAGGTGAGAACCTCTTTTCTTGGATTGCCGATGAACATGTTCGACTAACATTTTCTCTCCAGCCCCCCGCCGTGGAAGTCAAGCTGCACCAGTCCGCATTCGGCCTCGGCGCCATCATCGACCGCCTGGTCCTCGTCGCCGAGAACAGGTGCGGCACCTTCACCATCACGCCGACCATCGTGCTGTCCCTCGTAGAGGGCGTCCTGGGTTACAAGCCCGTATTCTCGGACGCGCATTCGTGGACGTTCCGCAGGGACGTTGAGTTTAGATCCTGAAGCGCGGGCGCGAAAGTTTATCATGATTTTTTTACGAGAAGGAGTTCCGGACGGGGGGATAAAAAGAGCATCCATGGGTTATGAGAAGTAATGGTAGAACGTACACGGGACGGCATGGGAAAGGGAAATGGGTTTAATGGTTGCTTTTTTGGGTAGAGGTTGAGTTCTCTCCGACTCCTTCTGGCACATGATGAATAGAATCACAGTTTATGTTCTACAAGAGATCAGATGATGGCTTGGCTTGGTGCACTCGGACTGTTGAGTCTCCGCTCCCCGGTCCCCCGGTCCTTGCCATCCGGAGCATCCGGAGCACAGACGCCCGGAGCACAGACGCCCGGCGCTCTTCGGGGTCCCGGCGCCGACCACGCCGGGGTGGGCCCTTGGGTGCGGAATTATTGGAGCCGAAGACAGCAGCCTGCGACGTCGTTTGCTAGGTACTTATAGCGGGCTGAAAAAATGATTTTCGCTCTTCACCCTCCTGGCTGTTCTGCCTCCCAAGAAATGATAGTACAGGGGCTGTAGCCAGCAGGCTGCTCAAGACTCGTATGTTTCATGCGTTTAACTTTAAGGTCGTATCGGCCATTTTATTTTAAGTGGTCATGCAGCCTTGTGTTGTAATGATCTATAAACGATGAAGTCTCTTCATCATCTTTGATAGTTGCGTTACATAGCGAACTCGACTACAGGAACTGTAAGAATATCGAAAAGCCACCGGTCCGATTGTCCCTGGCTTAGACCACGACAGAGTAGACATAGGATGCTATTATGACCAAAACAATAAACGAAACCCCGCCCGGTTGGCTGGTGTGCAATCTTGCACTACATAGCCCTCGAACCTGTCCCTCGCAGAGCGCACTATCTGCGCCGGATAGCGGGCAGCTCTGTTGAGGCGGGGGGCAAGGCCGGCCTCGCCTGGTAGATGGCGTGCTACGACAGCAGGATCCCCGAGGTCCGTGCCGCCAGCTGCGGGTCGCGGCGGTCGAGACCGGATGCCCGGGAAACGTGCCCGTGCCGATCATCGGCCTTAGAATTGACGCTCGTGGCGGCGGCGTGCAGTGGGGCCGGCGAAAGCGCGGAGCTTGTGATGAGCATCGGGGCCCTCCTCCGAGAGGTGGCTCGTCGAGGGCTACCTCGAGCTCATCGCGAGATCGCGGCGGTGGCGCACGCAGGCGTGCAGAAAGAGAAGATGTCGGCGCTGGCGTCGGGTTCGGGAGATGGGCGTGCCTCATCAGTTGAGGTGGCGAAGTGGACAACCGATGTCAAGAGTGCAGAAAGGCTCAGAAATGGCCCAGGGCGTTGATGGGTCGTCCGAAATCTTTGCCCGTACCGAAATTGAAGGACTCTCGCCCGTACTAATCGACAGAAAGTTGCATGTCTCTAGGAAATTTCTCATTTTCCTCTTCATTCGCATTTCATCTGCGCCGCGTTAGCTCGTTCCGTGACAGTGGACCGTTGAGACTTACACGTCGCCCTCAGCAACGCCACATAACAAGGCCGCAGACGGAGGGGACGAGCACGAAGAAGAGGCCGGCGACGAGGAACCGGACGCCGGCCTTGAGCTTCTGCATCCTCGCAAGCTCCTCCTCCTCTTCCTCATCGATGATGGCCCACTCATCCTTGCTGTAAGATTCGACTCTGGAGTAGGGGACTCTCAACGCGGCGCTCATCGTTTGTGGTGTGATTGGTAGCTTGATTTTGTCGAAGCAGGTGCTCTTGAGCAGAGAGTAAGAAAAAGTAGAAATTTCGTCCCGGGGGAAAATTTTATAGATGTGTATCTAGTCACCTCTCACTTGGAGATTTGAGTTGATAATAAAAAAACCTCGCAAAAAAAGAGCCGGTGTAAGTCAGACCCAGTCTTTTTCTTTTTTACCTCGACACCATTTTTGGGTCCTGTAGCGGCATCGCCCCATCGGAGGGAACCCAAGGTGGCAAGGGACCTGGTTTTTTCGCTCACCGATAAGGCTTATGGCAGCCCAAGTGGGACGGTCCACGGGTGGTTGGCAGCCATCCATCCGCCGGGAGCTTGACCACGGGCCATCTGAGAAATCTCAGTGGACAATCCTCGAACGTGCTGATATCGCTTGGCGAGATGGCCCATCTCGCGTGCTGGGCGTGGCGCGTCCGATTGGCCGGCGATCGAGTCATCGTTTCTGATAATGAGACATGAGACAACAAGGCCGGACGGGAACCGGTGGCCAGAGATGGATCAGAGGGTCAGCCCACGGGTCGAATGGCGAGAGCTCGTGTGGGCTCAGATGGAGCCCAGGAGCTTTTGCGATGGAGCGAGAGAAAAAACGAACCCTTGCCGGCCCGAGTTGACTCAATCTAAAGTGGGCCGTTTCCCGG
Organism: Colletotrichum sojae; assembly: GCA_014235955.1. NCBI lineage: Eukaryota > Fungi > Ascomycota > Sordariomycetes > Glomerellales > Glomerellaceae > Colletotrichum > Colletotrichum sojae. The sequence goes on from WIGN01000034.1 coordinate 214,654, forward strand.
ACGATGTGGGCCGGATCCGAACAGGGATCTGTGCTTTGGGTGGGTCTGCTGATAAAGAGCTTTTCGGTGACTTTCGGTGGGAGACTTCACCGAAGACCACTGTAAGGCGTACCGGTGACCAAGAAGCTGACACACTCTAAGCTTGATTTTGGTTACGCAAGTTTATTTTAGACTACATTCATACAGTTAGAAACCTACCGCCATCCTTCGTAATGTGGCAGAGTGTATCATTACGGACATTCGGTTCTTAGTCATTCAAAAAGGCACTTCCTTAACTACATGTGTCTACTAGCACTTCATCCCAGCAAAGATGTCTATTGCAACACACGATTCAGTCTAGACCGCGACTAAAGCTGTCTGCTATCACCTTCTCCCGATATTTTCGCCTGAGAATCTGTCATTTCCAACTTCATGTGACAAGTATCACCGAGACACTTGTAGCGGTGAAGAGATGGAGACCATGGCGAGAGTAATACAAGACATCTAGACCCTGGCTTTCAGGTAGAAACTGAGACTCTGGGGTATGTCATATACCCGTGAAACCCGACAGAATGAGACCGCAAGTGGGCTTATAAGCTTGAGTTAACTGTCTCATGTTTACATGGCAGGCAGGTGACAAACCTCAGAGACAACATGAGCTGCTGAAGATATGTATCTTAATTTGAACTCAGGTAGCAAAAAGCACCTTACTATGGTTTGTGTGGTGGCAGAGGTGTTCCGTCACCCGCTTGTATGACTCCCCGTGTCCAAGACACAATCAACACCAGACTAAGATGGTTTCTGGACTCGAAGAAGACCTGATGCATCAACCCTGACCGAGCTGAATGATCATGTAGAGCTGAAAGGGTCGTCATACATGTGTTCTCATCACTCCTGACAAGATTTTCCGCCTGTCAAGGCAGATATAAAGCCTCAAGTCCGCATGTCTCTACGAGTTGTGGTTTCCTCGACACTCAACCTGCCCAGAAAGCACTCTCCGCATCCAACATGAAGTCCTCCGTCAGTGTGCTTCTCAGCCTGCTCTCCCTGTCCAGCCTCGGCTCCGCCGACTGCCACGGCGACAACTGCGCCCGCGCCGTCACCGGCACCGGCCCACACAAGACTGTAGACATCACCTCCCGCAGGTCGGACTGCTCATCCTTCATGCGTACGACGGTGACCCCCGAACCCTTGTAAGACTCATCTGAACCCTAGACAAACCCCGTATCTGACTCCAGCAGCACCGCGACAGTCACCGAGACCGTCTACACCGACAACCTCCCTCGAACCCCTCGACCCTATCGGTCCACGCGCCTCGCCACTTCCAGCCCGGCCACAACCTCCTCGGCCACCGTCCCGGGCTACGCCTCAGCCTGCGTCAACGCCGGCGAGTACTCCTCCGCCTGCAGCTGCTGGGGCATAACCGCCACGGTGACCACCCTCCCGCGGCCCACGACCACAGCCACCACGACCACGTACGTCAACGTGGGCTGCAAGATGCCCGCCTACTGCCCAATGGAGAAAGTCAACAAGTATCGCTGCGGCAGGCGCGGATGGTGCACATGCCTGCGCGAGGCGGTCGTCGATGGCCAGCGTCCGCAGAGCCTCTGCGTTCGGGACGCGCCTTGTACGGAGGTGAAGGAGTGCAGGACGTCGAGGGACTGCGACAAGGGGCAGGGGTGTGTTGTGAACCATTGTTGCGAGGAAAAGGGGCCGAGGATTTGTCTCGTGTATGCGCCTAGGGCTTGTGAGAACGCGTCTCGTCCGAGGGCTATCTTCGAGAGGAGGGCTGAAGAGTTGTCCCTGGCGAGCGAAGGAGGGTCTGAGAAGTGTACGGCGTTTGGGTGTGGTCAAGTCTGAAGGGAGGCGACGAGGAACTCGGTATCGAATGGGCCTTGGATGACGTAGCAAGTAAGATGTGCAAATAAAAGATTCAGTCATCACATAACTTTCTTCTTACCGCCTCCCACACTCACCTCCCCTTCCACCGCACCCGGCTCGCGTACTGCGCAAACCTCACAACCTCCTCCTGCTCCAGTAGCAGCTCAACCGTGTAGTAATATCTCGCCAGCTCCTCGTGCCCCGCGAACCGGTGCACGAACGAATGGCACAGACGGCACAGCCATGCCACGTTCCCCAGCTCGTCCTCGCGGTGCCACCCGCGCTTGACGACTTTCTCGTGCACCATGCGCGGGATGAGGTGGTGGTACGTCAGCCCGATCCAGTCGCGGCCGCACAGCTCGCAGCCCTCGGCGTCGGCCCTCGTCGAGCGCGGCGGAGGCGGGGGTGCTGTGAGTGCGGCTATGTATTCACTCAGCACGGGGGCGAGGAACTCATGTGCGCCTTGCTTCTCTGGGTCAATTATGCCGTAGGCCTCGAGGGAGTCGGACACGGAGGGCGAGAGCGTCGGCAGGAGGTCGGCGACGTCGGACCCGGTTAAAGGGAGTGAGAACCGGGATGGGAGGTCGGGGTCGGCGGCATAGGCTGCGTGGGTGAGGGTTCTGAGGTCTTCCGGGAACGATTCAAAGGCCTCGGAGGCGAGGTAGGAGCTGAATTCGATCATGTCGTCCGCGTCTGCGGCGGCAGTATCATCCGTCTTTTCATTTTCATCATGAGATTTGGCCGAGGCGATCTTGGTCTTTTTGCTGCGCTTCTTAGGCTTGGATGGCGGTTTTGTGATGCGTTCTACTATGACCGCCGAGAGGCAGTCCCGAAAAGTCTCAAATTGCGGTGCTTCTTTCATTGCGGATAATGCAGTGTTGAGATGCGTGTCGAAATATGTGAGATGAGGATGAGATTGATGACGTTAACATTTTTTGGGGGGTGTTTCAGTGAGTTTAGCGCCTAAGTGCCGCTGGCGCGCTTATATGCTCCCGCTGTCAGTGAAACGGGTCGGGCCGTCACGACTTCCCCAAAACATGCGTTCGGACGACGGTGAACATCTGACTAGACCGGCGAACCGAAAGGAAGATTCCACGATACTAACATTGACCGTCCTGACTCACCGGCGAGAAAACAGAAGACAGCGGAAATACAAAAGCACATGGCGTCTGGCCAGACCAAGACAGTAATCGCCTTCGACTCGTACGGGATGCTCCTGTCAACAGGCTCCATCGTCTCCGCGCACTAGCGGCGGCACCCGCTAGACTTACACATGGCGAATCAACAAGATGGATTCGTCCATGTGACCCTCCCAGTGTTCGAGGCCTGAGCTGAACTTATGCCAGCCCTTCTCGGAGTTGACGCACTCGTCACCGAGATATTATGCTCTCGCAGGAAGGGGCCCGTCCACCTTCAGCAATGACGTAGGACCAAAAAAAAACAAAAAGACATACAACACCAGGTATTCGCTGGTCGTCACCGACCCAACTACTAATCCGGCCCTCATTGGCTTATCTATGGGAGAGCGGACGGGATCCCGAGTTTTCCAATGGGTATGGTCGTATGTGACAGCTTGATGCCACAAACCTGACTATGATGGCATGGCAGTGCCGCTAGCCCGATTGGTTGTCGTCGAGAAAGTGCTACCTGCTCCCGACAGCGACGACCGCGACGACGACGATGCTGGAAGCCACTTTGAGCCTCCATCAGGCGACTCTCGACATCGTCCGGGACGTTGAAGAAGACGTGGACAAGGACGGTCGACAGTGAACTTCTTCAGGACCCAAAACCAAACAGTCAGGAGACACAATTTGGGTCCAGCGGATGACGTTCTACTGGACTCGTTCGACCGATGTTCGAAGAATGTCCGTCGGAATCGATTTCGATCTCGATCCGCGGACTCGGTTCAAGCCTCAATCGAGAGGAATCGAAGCGTGTAACTTTGAGACTTGGCGGCCACTTGATAACAGACAAGTGGTCACTGTACACGCGGAACGCTTAGAGGATCTCCCCGATCCTGAGATTATCGACCTGCAGGCGAAATTGATCACTATCTGGGGGCCGACCTCCAAAGTACCCGTTCTTCGAAGATGACGATGACTTAGAGTCAGTTTCAGTCAGGAAACCTTTCTTCGAAGCGGAGAGTACCTCGAAGAGGAACCGGAATGGCTACTGTTCCGGACTCAAGTAGAAGCCCCTGGTCTGTTCGATGCGGGATACTCTTCTGTTTCCTTAGATGAGGCTGGGGAACGACAACTGAGCTCAGGCTCTGGTAGTGACTCGGGAAATGTCTAGCCAGAAACCGAGAATCATACTGGGCCGCTCAAATCAAGAGCAGCTGGAAAGGCGCTACATATAGGGCCATTCCGGATCTTCGAAAAGCCCTAGCAGTCAGTTGGTCGAATTTTTTGGGTGATCGGGGCGCCGTGTGGGCTTGCGAACATGTCATCAAGTTGCTCAGTAATGATGCGTCATGGCCTAAGCATATGTCAATGAATGAATATGTCGTGATAAAAGTGTCCATTAATGTGGTGTTGACCCCCTCTCGCTGATGGCGGCTGTCTTAATGGGGACTTCGAGGGGCTGCTCTGGGTCAGTCGGTCGTTGATTTGCTTTGGGTAGGCCATTTGCAGAACCTTGGGTTGACCTCGGCATTATCAGCCACTGTACAGATAGATGCTACTAGATATAGTGGTGAACCTCACTGGTGCCGCCGAGAGATACTCACTGAGACACCAGCGTTGGCGTTGAGACCCGCAATGTTTGGTCACATTTGCACCTGGCATGTAGGCATGTGCACTGCCACTCTAGGCACATCGGCGGTTGTGTAAACCAAGGCTACATCTGGTTGGGCGACAACTGTTGCTTACCACTTGAGGAGTATGCATAGCCCCGACCATGTTGTCGGGCGTTTCGATGGGCAGACTCGGAGCTTCTGATAAGGCTGGAGCAGCAGAAATAAAACACATTTCATGCCCATACTCCCTATATTTCTCCTCCTTATTGCCTGTCGACCAACCCAGCACCATCGCTAGCGAGCGGGCGATCATGGCAACAAACGGATACGATCCGGTGCAACAGGCGTTCGAGAGCGCAAAGCGAGACTTTAAGTCCAGCTTGAAGCAAGAGGAGCTTTACCGTCAAATACTGGAAACAACATCGATCGAGCAGGTGTACGATGCCACGGACAAACTCCAGAATGAACAAGCGAAGAAGGGCCACCTCCGCAACGTGTCCAAGATCGATGGCTATTTGAATCGACTGAGGGAGTATGCTGGCGTAGTAGAGGTCTTTGTTCAGGTTCAACCGGATATTCTAGCGCTCATCTAGGGCCCGATTAAGCTGCTTCTCCAGTGGGCCAACGTGTTGAAGCAATCATTCGACGCCATTGTCGACGCCATTGAGGAAATCGGCATCTTGCTCCCAGAATTCACCGAGATGACGAGGATCTTTGGAGATAATGCTCGAATCCAAGAAATGTTGGTTCTCTTCAAGGATATTCTCGACTTCTACCTGGCCACTCTAAAGTTCTTCAGTTCGTCACGTATGTCACTTCGCTCCCTACCTAGACCAGTTTCTACTCGCAAGACAGAAATTTACTCACACCCAATAATCTTGCAGGTTTGACATTCGTTTTCGAAGCGCTTTGGCCAGGTCGCCGTGAGAAGATCAAAATGGTGGGAAAGCTCATCAAACAGCACGCGCTTCTCTTGCGAAACAAAGTCCAGTGGTCGGATATTCGAGAGGCACACGAGGCCAGACACCGACAGATGGAGCATTTCCAGTTAACTGAGAGGGCTTTGATGGAGCAGGAATACAACAGCATTCGGACACATGTCTCGCCTAAAAGCTACGACGACGATTTGAATCGGTTGCAAAGCAGCATTTGTCCAGGTACAGGGAACTGGCTGCTCCGGGACAAGGTCTTCCGGGGCTGGATGGATCGATCCTGCGCAGTCCTCATCGCAAATCCTGTGGCTCAAGGGGATTCCGGGATCCGGTAGGGCCACATTTGATTCTTGTTGTTGCCTTTCTGACATGGGACAAATACAGGAAAGACTTTTCTTGCTGCCACGATCATACTCCACACCAAAGAACTCAAGTCAAAGGGCTTGAAGTCGCATGGAACATTGTTTGCCTTCCTCAGCTACAAGGATTCCCAGACGACCGCACTTTCAGTTATACACTCCTTGATCTTCCAGCTCACCGATTAATCTGGAACTCTACAAACTGCGCTTTGTCAATCCAGCAAGCAAGACCTGAGGAATAACCTCGATCTTGCGGTGGGACTCTTCGAGTCTCTACTCAGATGCGCCGGGTTGGTCTACATCGTTATTGACGGTGTCGATGAGATCGAAGAAAAGGAGCGCAGTAGGTTACTGGAGCAACTACTACGAGTTTCCAAGAGCTGCCAGGACTGTCGTATTCTCCTCAGCAGCCGTTCGGAATCCGATCTCATCGCAATTCTTAAAGATGACACCGTCAAGATTGAGGTTCACCACAGGAATTCTGGAGGGGTTCAGGTATTACGTCAACCACCGCATGGCTCAGCTGTTTCGGGAGAGAGCCTTCGTTCCCGAATTCCAAGCAGAAATCGAACGCTCGTTGGCACGACTCGCACATATCGCAAAAGGTATGTCACCGTTACTACCTTGGCATCTCACTTTTTTTGCTAACAATTTGGCCGATGAGGAATGTTCCTATATGCACGAGTAGTTTTTGCCATTATCTGGGAAATCTATAGTCGGCGAGAGCTTCGCGAGCTTCTCAGCTGCCCCCCGGAGTCTCTAGGCGATGCGTAATAATGATAATTACCAAGAGACTTGTTCTTTTCTGACTGCTATCTTAGGTATGGAAGGATCTTCAATAAGGTGAACCAAACAGTCACCTTGAAAGACAAAGCCAGGAGAATTCTGGGTTGGATATGCTGCGCTCCATCGCCTCTTACTCGGCGGGAGATCGAGCATGCCTTGCTTATCGACCCAGAAGATACCGACGGAGAGGCCCGAGTGGTTTCTGTCCTGGATGTCTTTCGGGTCTGTGGGCCCATTCTAGAGGTGGTAGACGACTACGTCCAGTTTGTTCACTTCACTGCCAAGGAGTAGGTTCTCGTGTACTTTTCCGAGAGGGTACAAGATTATGTCTAACTTTTATAGGTATATTCTCGATGAGAAGACATCCGATCGCATTGTTCTATCGGCTGCGACGCTGAGTTTGACCGAACGTTGCATTACTTATCTTGGCCAGGCACACCATGATCCGGAGCTACCGGTCAAAGAAGTCGGTTTTAACCTCCGTTCTGGAGCTTATAGATTCCACGACTTTGCAACCCTGTTTTGGCTCGAGCTACTCAAGCGATTTCTAGTCTTGAACGAAACAAACAAGTTGCCAGAAGACCTGGTAGACGGCTTGAAGAATCTCTATAGCGAACGATATCTCTGTGAAAGCCAGGCCAGCGCCGAAAATCAGGGTTCAAAGGAAGGATTTGATATCATAGACCCACAGCACGCTCACTTCCAACAAATGTTGGAGAGCGTGTCAGGGTTCCAGAAGATAGCTGACAATGCTGACTATCAACTCGGCAAAGGTACGGACAAATCGAAGTTCCTACATTCGCGGCCCCCTCGCTTACAGATGGCAGAGACACGCTGGATTCACCTGGATTCATTGACGACCTCCCGCATATCAATTGGCATCTACAAGCAACTGGGTAGCCTTCTCTGTCCCAGGGCCGACCATGAACCTGCTTGCGCATGCTCAGCCATTCAGCACCACTGCGGGCTAAGACCATTCAAGTGCGGCTTCTTACGCTGCCAGTCGCGACGCCACGGCTTTGAGACGAGGTCTGCTCGAAGGCCCACGAGAAGCGTCACAAGCAACCTTGGAAATGCGACGTTCCGGGGTGCGAGTACGCCAGCACCGGATTCCTGACACGTAAATGGAGAGATTACAATCTACAAAGTGAGCACCAGCATGGGGGGATCAAAAAAGCTGGTTCACTTGGCGATCCAGACGAAGACGAAATCCAACCACTTTTGTTTGATCTGGTAGGGTGTAACAATGTGGAAGCGGTGAGGGCGCTGTCAACCCGTCTCGAGAAGCTCCCAAACTCAATGAAAGACGAGCTATACGTCCACGCAGCTGCGTATGGATCATCATCAATGCTCGATTTACTTCGGTTTAACATGTGGACTGTCAACGAGTTCAATTCAAAGACCACTAGCGAAAGTATAGCTTCATGTATTGCCGCTATAGAAGCGGAAAATGTCGACTCGTCAAAATGGTTGATTGCAACTATTCCGGCTTTTAAGCAAGAAACTTATATTAGATTATGGAACCGTATACTTTGGGTCAGAGTCTTTGTTGCACTCATTAGTTCTGGGTCGAGGGAAACGTACGACATCTGGAAAGCAACTATTCTCTTTCTTTCTGTAGACGGTGTCTCATCTGACTCCAGAGCGACCACCCTGGGAAGCTTCACGGACAAACGGACTTTCACAGCAACTGAAAACAAGAGCGACAGAGAGCACATGCTTCTTTTGTTTTGGGGAGAAATGGGAATACTGGCACTGCTTGGTCGCAGAGGAAAGGGAGATGCGCTGTTGTTGTTGTTGTTGTTGTCATATTTAACGCTATGTAGGGTGTATTTACATCCGGACCTCCCGCGGGGTATATAG